>OX422209.1:89902634-90502634 GCA_949130495.1 Sambucus nigra | reverse complement strand
AAGATTTGGTTTCTTGTTTAGTCAAAGGCAAGGAAAGGTGAATATAAAATTAATAGGCAGCTATTGTTTTACAGTTAGTTCAGTTTCACTAGTAGACACACTATTATAACCTCGTCCACCTTCTTTAGGTGCATATTTTCATTGACATCAATTTAAATTGACAAAATATTACACCACTTCACAACTACTATAAACCACAGACAATTTGATTAAGAGCATTTATATTGCATTTAGATTTTCACCTTTGGTACAATAGTATCTAAGCCTCACCTTTACTCTAGTTAGACCCAGCAGATGGGCGGGGTCGAGCGGATCTGGGAGTGCTGAATGCAGGTTGGATTGAATGTAGGCGGGTTGTGTTGAAAATGAAGTCGGGCTGGATTAGCTTCGGGTGTAACTAGAAAACATTTTTTTTTTTTTGCGCGCGCGCGGGGGGGGGGGGGAGGGGGGACCTTACTGTAGTTCGCCACTTTACCCACCTGAAAAGTTTTTACTTTCAAAAATAGAAATCTAGAAATTATACGGTTTTAAAGTTAGCATGTAAGGTTATCAAAAGTAGAAGGGTCATTTGTATCATGTCGTGTTGTGTCATATTGGGTATGTGAAAAAAATGCTCAACCTATACCTAATTCGTATAGTCGTCTTTATATTATGTAAATGCTATATATACTGGGCTCATGTCACTCATTTGTCATAGTGTGTCTAACGGGTCAACCCCCATTAAAGTTGACCTACTGACTGATAATTTCATATCTCATAATTTTGTGTCCTGTTAATGTGCAATTTAATGGCTGTTTGTATGGCTTTTTTGGCCAATGTTTAAAAAATATAGGGATTTATGATTTAAAAAAAAAAAAAAAAAAAGTTCAGGGTTTGAGCTTGAATCATACAGGAGAAGATGATGATACTCCATGAACAGTATATGGGTTTGGGGGGATCTTAAGAGAGTACATAGACAGGATTGTATACATAAAGCGGATCGGGTTTGAAATTCGATGTAACTTGCAGGGAATCAAATATAAATGTGTCAAAAATAAAGAGGAAAACAGCAAAAAGATAGGAATCACTCCTAGAATCCCATAGGTATCAGAATTTCTGAAATTTATCCTTCGACATTGGGAAATAGAAAAAATAAAACATAATACAAACCTGAACACCATAATATGGGGATCTTCCTATTAAGTCCTGTTTGAAGGGATATTTCCTAATAGGTCCTATCACAACATATTTTCCTCAATAGTCCTATTTGTACATACAGTGATGTATCTTTACAAATAGGACCTATTGGAACAAAAATCTTATTTCATGGGACCTAATGGAGCAAAAAAAAGATGTTAGGACCTATTGAACAGAACTAATTGGTAAAAACCCATAAAATATACTTAAAAACACCTAAAGATAAGGCTCCCGATGATGAGAATGGAGGAGTGCAAGGGGTGTAATTTAATATTGTTATTTGTACTCTGTTATATATTTTCCTTTTCTTGTATTTCTTTATTTTTGGTTTGGTTAGTATATTAGTTAAGGGGGTAATATTCCATTAGAATATTCTTAATTCCCCTATTTTAGTCTTTAATGTGTTTGAAGTTAGAGTGTAACCACCGGTGCTCCTTCATCAAAGTTCAAAATTAAATTTGCAATGTTATTTTTTTTTTTTTTTTCAGTTGTATTTAATGTTTTATATCCCTCGCTTTTCCTTTTTCATAAAAAAATTATAATTACGCTGCATACTCAATTTTTTAGTATTATACTGCGAAATGAGTTTGTTGTATTAACACTGCAAATTTAATTTTTGCAATGGAAAAAATGCAAATATAATTTTATATTCTAGCGACGATAATAAGACAAACAATGGTTCAATGGTATTCCATCTAAAACATGAAAAATCAAGTTGATAATATAAAAATTCGATCTTGCAAAATTAACCATTCAAGCTTTTCCTCCACATCAGTTATAGAGAGAGATCATAATTGTGTTATTGACTCATCTTGAAGTTTTTTGTTGATTTCATGGACAATGAGTGTGGTTGTGTAATAAGTTTTCTTTAGGTACTGATTTGGTTCGAGTTTTTTTTTTTTTACTTTTTTATAATTCTAAATTGTTAAATTCACACATATTATGAGACTTATTTATGTGAATTTACCATTTTATATTCCCCAAAGTACAAAAACTTGAGCATTAGAAGTAGGTTGGCAAAGCAAACCTGTACACACATGTTTGCCCGTCTCAAACTATTAAAAATTCTTTTAGGCCCGGTAATATTTTAGTGGGTTGTGAATGTGCTGAGCAGCCCATTGAGCCATTTATTCACGGATTGGGTGCCAGCCCGCTTACTGAAAACATGAAATGCAGACTGGCTGCCCTATAATCAAGTCTTCTTAGTCTTGCTCCTTTTTAAACGCTATAGTCATCAATGTCTATCTACTTTCCTCTGTAGATCATCTCTCTCTCTCTCTCTCTCTCTCTCTCTCTCGTGTTATATCCATCTTCTCTTGATGGATCGTTGATACCATGTGAGTGTCATAACCACTGCGACCTTTAGCAATTGCTCATGACCACCAGCACTGCAACAACTTGCAATCACAAGAAGAACCATAATACATCCACGGTTATTTATTTGCCGTCGTCACCATTACCATCATCTCCATTGTCGACGCCAATACTAGTGATCCGTCACTGCCACGTCAACAAACCTAACAAAATGCGTTTGTTGACATGTAACTCTACCAACATGATGCCCACCACCATGTTATCAACTTCAACATTTCATCCCTACTACCCTCCTCATACCACTGCAACTCCGATTTCAATATTAGATTTACCCCATATCAAGTCAAACATTAGACCCGGAAGAATGAAACAGGACACGAATTGACACTACTTACCAATTAATGGGATCCTTAATGGGTTTCGAGTCAACATAAATGAGTAACACGACCCGGTCATACACGACACGTATGCTTTATAGCAAAAAACATAATTTAAACAAGGCATGAACTATACACGACTCCTAACGGATATGATATGGGTGAAGTAGTTTTTTACTGACACAGGACGAACATGCCCGTCCTGTTTCCACGAATACTATTCTAATGACCGTGGATGAGTTGAGGCGTTACAAATATACAATGCTAAGAATTTTGATTCTTCAAGCAGGAAATCTAGGGATCAATTCAAAATTCCCCTTAAATCTAGAGATTAATTCTAAACTCCCACAGGAAGAAAAGGCGTTCAAATACCCAAACAAAAATTGAAATAGTTTATTAGGGTAGGAAAAGGGAATACTTTAATAAAGCACTGCATTTTAACCAACTTGGGCGTTGAAGCTATTTTGGCCATAAAAAATATGCTTATGATGCATATGTAAGTAGACAGATGTACATAGAGATCAATGTAAAACCTTTAGGAAAACATGTGTACACATTAGAAAATCATACCTGAAAGTGCAAGCTATTTAAGCAACGAGCAATTTGCTGAAACAAAGGCACCATGCAGCGCTGGAATTCCGGTGGCTGAGTTGACTCTAGAACTTCTTCCAGCTCACTCAGAAACATGACTTCCTTAGAACTATTCGTGACGGGCCAATACTTCAACAAACCCCTTATAACTATATCGGCAAGCTTGCAATCTTTCTCCACGAATTGTGTGATACAATACGACAGCTGCTGGTGGTACATTGCCAAGCATCTCGGTTTGTGGAGGGGAATAAGCGCCCGAACAAGAAACAGTTTGTGTTCTTCTTTCAACGGCAAAGCAAACCCATTGATAATACTGCCCAAGATCTCTAGAAGCTCCAAAATACCGTTATGCTTTTCGGTCTCGAAAATAAAACGGTAAAATATGTTGTTTATGGATTTCCTGATGAACGGGCGATGTACCATAAACTTCCCGTACACTCGGTGCAGTATTGTTTTCAAGTATTCCCGTTCTCTGGGATCTTCAGAATCGAATAAATCGAGTAACTTGAGAACAAACGAGTGATCCAAGTACCGTTTCGCCACTTTCGCGTCGGTCTCGGATGATGCAACAAGCCTGAGTAGAAACTCGTACACAATTTGCAAATGAGGCCATGCGGGGTCCATAGACGGTTCTTCCTCTTCCAAATCAAAGGAAGCTGAAATTTTGCTCGCATGCGGTTGGGGAGTGAGCTCCCTAAATAAATTAGCTGATACCATCTTTATAGCTTCTTCAATAATAATCTCATTGAATTTCAGGTTAGCAGAAGTCACGTAATCAACTAACTCTAATAACGTCTGTCGTTTCATCTCCTTCTCTTTGAGGTTCTTTGTTGGGTCAGTGAAGTCAAAAGAAACACAACACATGTTCATCTTTTTGACGAACAAAGTTTGCTTCTCAGAGTTGGGAACATCTCTAAGAGCCGGCAACGCTTCGAAAGAAGCAGTAACCAAATTAACTAAATTCCCATCTCGAATAGATTTTTCGCCTATATTTATGGAAGAAATTGGGGCTGATGGAGCTGTGTTGACTTTCTTCCCTGATTTCTTACCACCCCCGTCACTTTTCTTTGAACTAGTGGATGAATTTAAAGTAACAGCAGGGTTTCCAGTAAATTCGGAATTTCCAGATGATTTCGAATGTTTCCCAGGAAGCTTACTAAGTAACTGTTTGAACATATTTTCAGTTAAAGTCAACCAAACCAACCCCTCCTCAAAAAACCAACTTAAAACCTAACACAAAGACCATCCAAAATCAAAAACCCAAAGGCAAAATTTCATCAAAGAATCTTTAACTTCTACCTTCCCCAAGAATACACAAACTCAGAATTATCCACAACACCATATGAAATAAAGTGATAAAAACAAACCCCCCCTTCACTATCTTTACTCTTTCCAAAAAAAAGGGGAAAAAGATCCCCTTCTCATCTGCAAAATTAGATATAACTCAAACTCAAACTCAAACTCAAACTCAAACTCACTTCTGTAAAGCAAACCCTGAAACAGATCAACCAAACCACTAATGTCTCAATCAATACAAGAACAAACACAAACCCTTGTTCACAATCATACCCTTGTCAAGATTCCACAAAATGCCTCACTTTCCACTAAAACCCAAGTAAATAGAATCTGGGTTTTTCACTTTTAACTCAAAAGCTTCGAGTTTAAAGGCAGCCACATCAAACTAAAGATCAGCAACAACTTTTTCAAAAGTATCAAATTCAAAAACACCCCTTTTCGTACTTGTCCTTCACTTACAAGTAATGGGTGTCCAAGAACTCATTATCACCACAAAATCTCCCTCTACTTTTCATTACATATTATCAATCCATTACAGATATAGAAACTCAAATAAATAAAACTTCACTGTATATACATATATATATATATAGAGAGAGAGAGAGAGAGAGAGAGAGAGAGAGAGAGAGAGAGACAGAGAGGGGGAGAGAGAGAGAGATGCTTACACAGAAAAAAGGCTAAAGGGTAAGCTAAGCCGCCCAAAGGATGCTTTTTTAATTTATTTTTTTGGTTGTTGTTGTTGTTTGTTGACTCGGATAGTTTTAATTTCTTTCTTAATTTACTGAATGGGATCCAGTACAACTCTTTCAAGTCAAGTCAAAACAAAGCAGCGTGTGGAGGGTATACTATTAATTTTACCCAATTTTTCCACATTGTAACAAAAAAAATAATAATAATAATTTTACCAAACTAATATCAAAATCCGACATGATGTTTGTAATAGTGTAATACATTGGGGTAAAATAAAATGTTTTGATAGCGATGGAATTAAGGTCGGTTTTGGTTTGCAATAATTCCAAGTTTACTAATTGCTATAAAGAATATTGTACGAAATTATTGTCATGTCGCATTC
Organism: Sambucus nigra; assembly: GCA_949130495.1. Classification (NCBI taxonomy): domain Eukaryota; kingdom Viridiplantae; phylum Streptophyta; class Magnoliopsida; order Dipsacales; family Adoxaceae; genus Sambucus; species Sambucus nigra. The sequence continues at coordinate 90,496,808 of OX422209.1, read as the reverse complement.
GTATTAATAGTTGTTTGAATTTTAATATTATTAGATACAAATCAATATGCATTCAACACATTAATGTGTCGCATTAAATATGTCGTGTTTGTGAATATGTGGATAAAAACTTGTTTGTGATGCGTTAAGGTATTGAACGGAGAAAATCATGAAAATAAGTTTATTGGCAACACAATGTCCACCTTTGCTATGTGGTGGATTGAGAGGAATGAAATAAAAGATCCATTTGATACGTGGAAAAATAATTATTTTCAAAGGTTTTTGCGTTTTTGATATTAACATCTTGAGCTTTTATAATTGGGGATTGCCCTCAATTTTATAGAGAAGTTATAGTCAAATGAATAATTTAATATATTAAATCTATATTATACCTCTAATACGATAGTATTAGAGGTATAGATAAAATTAATGCATTTAACTTTAACTTTTAAAATAAGCATAATTAAATTATTGATTTTCTCTCGATAATATTAGAGACTTGAGTTATCAATTTTCAAGCTTATATCTTTTCGTTTTCTCTCCCAGTCCTTTGATTTTCTTTCTCAATTAATATGATATTTCTTGGAAATCAAAAGCCATTCATTTTCTCTCTCACTTCCCCATAACACTCCTTCTTTGGTACGAGTGCACGAAATTGATTCCCAATTCAACAGCAACGTGATTTTCTCAAATCTCAATCGACATTGTTGAAGAAAAAGATCACGTTGAATATGATATTTCTTCAACAACGTGAAGACCCGGAATGTCCAAATCAACAACAACTTGATTTTCTGTCTCAATAAACATGATATTTCTTCAAGAGAGGAGACCCAGTACAGGGTATTTAGTGTAACCCCCCGTAATTTTGAGGATTTAGTATTTAATTATTTTGGGGAGAAAATAAAAAAAATTAAATTGGAGAAACTTAAATTTATGATTTGGAGAATTTATTTGAGTGGGAAGAATTATTTATATTTGGCGACTTTAAGTTAAGTTGTTCGAAATTTCGCGTGTCGCATTTTGAGGTCAAAATTTAGGAATGTTATAAAGTATTTCGGATGACAATTCTAAGTGCGCAGTTGAGTCCGGATGGATCGAGATAGTCAGAAAAGAGTGCCCAGGGGTAGTAATTGGGTCTCGGATCATTTTTGGGCATCGCACACGAGGTGATTTGGGCCATTTTAGTTAGGACTGTATGGCCTAAAACGGGATTAAGGATTTTAAACCTAATTGAGGGACTAGTGAACGGCAGGTAGAAAATTCTAAACCTAGGGTTTGAGAGGGGTGTTGATGTAAAAAATTAGATTATATCTAATTATTTAATCACAGATAAAATAAATGAAACAAAGAAGTTTTAAAGTGGTTCAGCCTTATAAGAATGGCCTACGTCCACTGTTTCTATTATTGATGACTGTTTGGAAATTCTCGATTACAGGTTCAATCAAGAAATTATGGTCCCCTTACAATGAGGGTAATGCAATGTATTTATAGCCCTAAGGCTGTAATGTGAAAGGGTAATACATTCAATGATGTACATGTGAAAGGGTAATACATTCAATGCCCCTTAAGTGTATACATCTGAATAATAAGAAATTAATGAACAGTCAAACTGTTGGTTATCCTGCTATTAATGCCTTGTTCGAGGTGCAGCTCGGACCGCCTAAGGTCATCGGTAATCAAAAGTTCCTCGGTACTCAAAAGTTCCTCGGAGAGTTCTTGTAGGTCGGAGCGTCTGAGTTCCTCGGGAACGCAGTGTTCCTCGTTGTAGTATGGTTCCTCGGAGCGTCTGAGTTCCTCGGAAGTGTTTGTTGTTGCCACGTAGATTGCCACGTGTCTTCACTCGATTGAGCCATGTCAGCAGACTAAATTTGATATCAACAGAATCCCCCAATGTTTCATAGTTCGAAATTTGAGGAGTGTGGAACATTCTTTATGGTAGTTTTAAATGGTCCTCCTGATTTTTAGGAGTGTTCCCTTTGTATTTATTTCTCCTTCCAAATTCGTAGAATCAGGCTTTTTTGAATTTTTATAACCGCCTCGATCTCCGCGTACTTTTTGTCCTTCTAGCCGCCGGTAGCGTAGTCGTTTCTTTTTGTAATCATTAACTTTACCGTTTCCCAAGATAAGGTATTTAAGCGTCACAGGTAATCCCATCGTCTTTTACTTTTTCAAATTTGTATCTTCGAGTTTTCCATCGTCTTACTCTCTTGTGCGTTCATCCTTTTCATCGTTCGTTGTCAACAGATCCACTCTTTTTCTGTAAGATCTTCTTCCTTCTTCTTCATTTCCTTTATTCATCATGGTTTACCTTGTTGAATCTCTTGATAAATTTCGTTCTGATTTTTCTATTCCTTCATGGGTTGTTCTGGAGGAACTTTCTGAACCTTCCGATTATTTCCGTTTGGCTGAGGGACATTGGTTCCCCAGTCTCTTTATTGCTGAATGTGGCTTTTCTTTTCCGCCAAATCCTTTATGTCTGGAATTCTGTCAATATTTTGATGTTGTTCCTGCAAGAATAGCCCACAATACATTGAGAATAGTTAATGGGGTTCATAGACTAAATCAAATTCATGGAACTCGCATAGGAATTTCAGAACTCATGTTTTGTTATAGATGGGCTGTTGGTGATAATACCTTTTATTTAAAAACTAGATTTTTAAATAGGGCTTTAGTGGTCAATCTCCCGGATGCCAATAGGGACTATTTTGAACACGGGGTTGTTATAAAAAATTGGCAACATGCTCCTTTATCTGGAGATGAAGTGTATCAGGGTCCCAGATGCCCTCCCTATGGCAATGGGATAGGTTATTTTTATTTCATTTTATTTATTTTCAAAATTATGCTTCCTTTATGTTTGATAAAATGTGTCACTGATATTTTAATGTTTATTTATTTGCAGTTGACAACAAAAGAAAGTGTCCAAAAGAGGCAGACGTTAATATAAGGCACATGAAACTTATCTGGAGTTTGCATCAGACTGTTGCCAACGAGCACATTAGGTCAGCTTCATATTTGCTGCAGTATAAGAGTTACACCTCCTCTTTCACTGCTCGTCCGGTGATAAGCGACGCAGAACCAATACCAGCCTCTACAAGTTCTTCGCCTGAATCACATATTCCTTTGAGTGAAAGGATGAAGAAAAGAAGACCTCCCACCCTTTTTGAGAAACCTGCCTCTAGTGCTGGAGAGGCAAAAAGAAGTAAACATGATGTCCCAAAAGGGACAAAGAAAATTGATGTAGTCCCTCCGGCTGCTCTTGTGAAGGTTGCCGAGAAGCCTCCAGTGGCCCCAAGCAAGACTGATGCTCCAAAAGAAGTGATTGTCATATCACCGACCAAGAGTTCCTCCTTGGTCGAAAATATTCCTGTTCCCCCGAGGAAGCTGAAGAAAAGCTCCTCGGTCAATTTGGCTGAAACCATCTCTCAGCCCCCAACTACTGGAACTGATGTTCCTACTTTTGTTCCCCCGAGCTCTGCCATGAGCTCGGTGAAGACTTGGATCATCCCCGAGATCCAAGGTATTGAATAAAACCTTTCTCGGGACATGGTTACCTCATTGGCTGCTCGCCATATTGCTTCTGTAAGTCTTATTATTTTGAACTTTTCATCTTTCCCTTGTTATTTCTGTCTCTGACTTGCTTTTCATTTTCTTTTCACAGTTAGTGAGCTGCTTTAATACAATTTTGAAGAAAGATGAAGCTATTAAAACTTCAAGCTCCTCATCTGGTGTGGAGGAAGCTCTGATGGGTCTGACGCGGTCTTTGGAAGATTCTCGTCAGAAGCATGATGCTGACAAGGCTGCTTGGGATAAGAAACTTACCTCAACCGAGAAGGAAAAGGCTCAAGTTGTTGAAGTCTCCAAGGGGTTGGAGAAAAAAATAAATGATTTGGAGAACAAGAATAAAGAGCTCGAAGGGAAGCTCAAAAATGCTGGAGAGCTTGAAAATAAGATCAAGGTTGCTGAGGGGGAGTTGGGTCAACTTCGGGAAGTAAGTCGGCAGAAGGAGGAAGTTGAGAATAAACTAAAAGTTGCTGAAAATCTTCTGTCCGAGAAGCTTTCCTCGGAGAAGTTAAAGAGGAAATTGGTTGTGAAGAAATCTTTCAGCGTTGGCTGGGATAAAGGGTGGAATAAAGGCTTGGCTGCCATAATGTCGCAAGTATAATATGGCAGCCTCAAATACTTTAGAGATGGGTGGGTCGCTGCTCTACAAGAGATGAAAGTTGATGAAACTTCTGAACTATTTCAGCGGCACATCCCTGGTCCCCCTCCAACTCCTGAAGACGAAGAAAAGGATGAAGCTGCCTCTGAGGAGTCTTCCATGGTGATGGGAGATCAAGTTTCTCATCCCCCAGCCATCCAGCCTACTAACGAGGAACTTCAGCAACTCGTTACTTCATCCGAGCAACTTCCAGCGCTCCCCGAGCAACTTTATGTTCCCTCCGAGCAACCTACCTCCTCGTCCCAGCCTCCCAAGAAAGTTTTGGGAGACAATGAAAATATGTAGAGTTGTTCGGGTTTCTCTCTATTTTATTTTTCTTTGTCAAATGTAACCCTGAACATGTAACTCTGAACTTTATGATATAATAAAATTTAAACTTTTGTTTATGCATACTGTTGTTTCTCCTCTTCATGCTCTGTTGGTACTCTTATTGATTATTGCTTTTTCTTCCTCTACTAATTTTTGGCCAGGATGGAATTATTGTCTGCTCATGATACAAAGTTGTTACAGCAATGCAATGAATATTTTAAGGTTGGTCACACAGATATGAATGCAGCATAAATCGTCGACATCCTCGGCCAAGATGCTTCGGAACAGGCAATTGAAGCCTACCAATATTTGAAGTGTCTGCTTGATCGTGCAGTGGCCAATAATGTAGCTTATTATGATATGATTGAGGATCTCTAAGGCACTCTTGAAGAACTTCAGCAACAATATAAGGAATCCACTGCCCTTTTGCACGAGGGGTACGAGAAGAAGTATCAGCAAATCAGTGCTGATAAGGGATATGATAAGCGTTTTGCTGCTTACGACGTGCGGGAGAGAACGTTGAAGGCTGAGGTCGAAGAGCACAGACAGATAGCTGAGTTATTAGAGCAAGAAAATAATAACCTGCAAAGAGAGGTGTCTCAGTTGAAGTCTGTAGCTTCCACCTCAAATGCTTTGATCCCAGTGACTGACGAGGGATTCTCGTTCTTGGAGGTCGAGAACGCCAACTTGAGGGATGAGTTGGAAACCTTAAAAAGAGCTGGCCCTTCTACATCTTCTCGTGGACGAGCAAGAGCTCCTCGGGGACGAGCAAGAGCTGCTCGGATTCCTGTCAAGGAACACATGACTCAATCTGCTTTAGAGAACCAGGCCTTCCAGCTGATGGCGAAGAACCAGGCATTGGCTGAGATGTCTAAGAAAATCAATGACCTGGAATAACAGCTTTCTGTGCAGAAGTCTGTCTTGGAGAATAAAGAACTTTTTATCAAAAATCTCCACGAGCAGCTGGAAAGATTTACATATCAATTCCACAAGCAGCCCAGGGAGTTCTGGATGGCTGGCTACAACGAGGCTCTCTACCACTTGGACGATCGTATCCAGAATGTAAATAATGGGGGCTACAAACAGGGATGGATGAATGCCTTAGGTGTGATACAACTCGAACAGGGTCATTACTTGTGAGATTACCATAATCCTGGGCTGCTCGACCTACTAGTGCTACCATTCAAGCTTGATATGAGTTGGATCCCTGCTCGGGCCATCCCTCGATGTCTGATTTCCAAATACCTCGGCAATTACAATCTCCACTCTAATGTCGAGATATCTCGTCCCGAGCACCTACTAGATCGACCATCTGTGATGAATATCAGGATGCTTGAAGATCTTAACTTCATAAATTCCCCTTTTGCTTTAAATGATCCACCTGCTGGCGAGGAACCTGTTTCAAAAGCAGAGGGAAAGAAACCAATAGAATAGGAATATTGATGTAATAAATTTGTATTTCATTCCTGATGTATTTTGTTCTACATTTAATGAAATAACTTTATTTGTAAATCTTGACTGCCATTATCTTGTAACACTTTACATTCGTGCATGTGTATCTGTTAAAAAGATAATAATATTGTGTTATTTATCGATCAACTTATCGTCGACTAGTTTGAATTTGTGGTAATCATTTGACAAAAAATGATGTTTTGTTTCTCTACCAACTTAGTAGTAATTTAAAAAGTTACGAGTATCAAAAATTTTGCTCGATCACTTTCTCGTATTCATAAAATGTTTCCGACCAACCAAGGTCGGTAAATTTTCCTTTTCGACCAACTTCAGTTAGTGGATTTTTTCTTAACGAGCAACTTTGGCACTTTCTGGAATAATTTTACCTCCCGACCAACTTTAGTTGGCGTTTTCGAGCATACATTTACTTCCTAACCAACATAAGTTGGCATTTTTAGGAATACTTTTACTTCCCGAGGAATACATTTACTTTCTAACCAACATTAGTTGGCATTTTTAGGAATACATTTCCTAACCAACATAAGTCGGCATTTTTAGGAATAGTTTTACTTCCCGTAGAAATACATTTACTTCCTAACCAACATAAGTTGGCATTTTTATGAATACATTTCCTAACCAACATAAGTTGGCATTTTTAGGAATAGTTTTACTTCCCATAGGAATGCATTTACTTCCTAACCAACATAAGTTGGCATTTTTAGGAATACATGTGTTTCCCGACCAACCTTAGTTGGCGTTTTCGAGTTTCCCGACCAACCTTAGTTGGCGTTTTCGAGAATAGATTTGAGTAGTTCGAGTTTTGCTGAGTAGTGTGTAGCACTAGTATTCCGCAAAAAATTTCCAATGAAAGGAAAGAACTGGGCAGAACATTGTCGCTTTATTCATACTGATGAAACGGCATTACATGAGAGTTTACATTACTGATAATATTTGGTCAAGTGTTCAGCATTCCATGCATTCTTAAACTCCTCCCCCTCTAAAGTTTCTATTCTGTATGTCCCTGGTCGAACAACTTTTTTAACTCGGTAGGGTCCATGCCAATTTGCTTCCAGTTTGTTGTGCTTTTGAATCACCTTCTTTAGCACATAGTCTTCTTCTTTCAAGTCACACTTCTTCACTCTCTTGTTGTAGAACAAAGTTGTTCGCTGCTGGTAAGCAGCATTTCTAATGGCTGCTTCTTCTCTAACCTCCTCGAGCATGTCCAAGTCTAACCTTCTCATTAAGTCGCTGACAGGATAATTGAAATTCAGTACTCTGTGTGTTGGGAGACCCAACTCTGCGGGTATAACAGCTTCACTTCCAAATGCTAACATATATGGAGATTCCCCTGTTGCTACTCGAGGAGTAGTTCGGTAAGCCCATAGTACTGATTGTAGCTCGTTGATCCAATTTGCTTTTGCAGCATCCAGTCTTTTCTTCAAGCCATTCAGCAGCGTTCTGTTTGTCACTTCAGTATGTCCATTGCTTTGAGGATGGCCTGGTGCTGAGTGGATCTTCAAAATATTTGACAGCGAACTCCTCGTTGTCAAATTTTATTCCATGGTCTGTGATGAAGGCATGAGGAAGACCATATCGACAAATGATGTTCTTCCAAATAAATTGGTACACTTTGTCTTTCGTCATATCAATGAGAGGCTCAACTTCAACCCATTTAGTAAAATAACCCACAGCGACCACGAGATACTTAAACTTTCCCCTGGTCGTCGGTAGTGGCCCAACTAAATCTATTCCCCATATGGCAAATGGCCAAGGGGAAGTAATGGGTGTCAATAATGCTTGGGGAGTTCTTCGGATGGAGGAGAAGCGCTGACACTTGTCACATTTCTTAGCATAGGCTATACAATCAGCCCTCATCGTTGCCTAGTAGTATCATTGCGTCATCACCCTTTGCAAAAGAGTCTGACCTGCTACATGGGCTCCACAGGACCCTTCATGGACCTCTTTAATTAAATCTTTCACCTCGGCGGGATGCACACATCTCTGCAAACCTGCTATAACTCCTCGTCCGTATAGAATACCGTTGGTCAGTACATAACGAGCAGCCTTAAACTTCAGTTTCTTGGCTGCAAGTTTGTCAATTGGTAATTCCCCTTTCTCAATATATGCCCTGATAGGATCCATCCATGATGATCCTAAATCGAGGGTAATAAAGTTTATCGTCAGATCTTCATCTATACTCCGACCAGCTAAAACTTCAATTGGGATTGTTCTTCGTAGCTCGGTACGAGTAGCTGATGCTAATCGAGCTAGGGCGTCTGCTCTCGCATTCTCCATTCTTGGTATTCTAACCAGCTGAATAACAGCAAATTTTGACACCAGTTCTTTTGCCTTTGCATGATATCTGATCATTAATTCTCCTTTGGCTGCATATACTCCCATCATTTGATTTATGACCAGTTGCGAATCACTGAAGACAATAACTTGTTTTACCCCCATGGTTTTTACCAAACTAAGACCTGTAATCATGGCTTCATATTCAGCCTCATTATTCGAAGCTTTGAATTGGAAACGTAGGGCGTATTCCATATCGACCTCGTCCGGACTGCTCAAAACTATCCCTGCGCCACATCCTGTAGTGCAAGATGAACCATCCACATACAGATTCAATATAGATATCTCGTCTTTAAATTTTTGATCTGACAGAGTTCCTCGGTGGAAAATTTGTTGCTTCCTTTCACCATCTCCTGATTTTTCTTGTTGTTCGTCGATCATCTTTTCTTGCCCTTTTACCAACCTGAGCTGGTCTGGGCTTGAATTTGATGATCCTGTAACATCTACTTGCCCTTTTACCAAGCTAAGTTGGTCTGGGATTGCATTTGATGATCCTGTAACATCCACAGGTTGATCAGCGAGTAACTTTTGTTCCTCAGGGGTATCAGGATAGGTGAAATCTGCTATAAAATCTGCTATCGCTTGCCCTTTTAGCGATGATCTGGGTTCATAGACTATATCATATTCACCGAGTTCTATTGCCCAGCACATCAATCTTCCTGATTTTTTTGGTTTATGAAGGGCTTGCCTCAATGGCATATCAGTATATACTACTATGGTATGAGCTTGAAAGTATGGCTTCATTCTTCTACTTGCCTCGATCAATGCTAGTGCCAATTTTTCCAGCCTTGGATATCTGATCTCTGCTCCTCGGAAGGCTTTACTTGTATAGTAGATTAGTTTTTGTACTTCATTCTCCACTCTTATCAATGCCGAACTGACTGCATTCTCTGACACTGCCAGATACAAGTACAATTTTTCTCCCATCATTGGCCTGGATAATAGTGGAGGTGCTCCCAAATATTTCTTCAAGTCTTGGAAAGCCTTCTCACATTCATCATTCCACTCAAAAGTCTTTCAGAGCGTCTTGAAGAATGGGAGACATCGATTAGTTGCTCGCGATACAAATCTGTTGAGTGCTGCTACTCGTCCTGTAAGACTTTGCACCTCTTTCTTCGTCGTTGGGGATCGCATCCCTAACAAAGCTTTGATCTTTTCAGGGTTAGCTTCAATGCCTCGGTGATTGACAATGTACTCGAGAAACATACCTTCTCGTACTCCAAATGTGCACTTCGTCGGGTTCAAGTTCATTTGATATTTATCCACTTGATCAAAGGTCTGGCCTAAGTCAACTAGATGATCGGCAGCTTTCTTGCTCTTTGTCAGCATATCGTCAACATAGACTTCCATATTGCAACTGATTTGTTCAGCAAAGACTTTGTTCATCAGCCGTTGATATGTCGCACCTGCATTTTTCAAACCAAAAGGCATAACATTATAACAATAAGTTCCCCTAGGGGTAATGAAAGAAGTACTTTCCCTGTCTTCAGGTTTCATTTTAATCTGGTTGTAACCAGAATAAGTATCCATGAAGCTCAGCAGCTCGTGTCCCGAGGTAGCATCCACCAGTTGATCAATTCGGGGCAGTGGAAAGTGATCCTTTGGGCATGCTTTGTTGAGGTCAGTGAAGTCTACACACATCCTCCATTTGTTGTTCTTATTTTTCACCATCACCACATTTGCTAACCAGTCTGGATATCTAACATCTTCAATGAAGCAAGCTTTTTGGAGCATTGAGTTCCTCCTGTATAGCTTGATTCTTTTCGGGACTGAATACTCTTCTTCTCTGCTTTACAGGCTTGATTTTCTTATTCACATTGAGTTCGTGACATAAGAAATTTGGATCTATTCCGGGCATATCCTCATGACTCCACGTAAAAGTTTGCTTTCTACTTCTTAGGAAAGTTATCAATTCCTGTTTTAGTGAGGCTTCCAATGACTAACCTACTTGAGTAGTTCGTTCAGGGTGCTCGTCATCCAGAATGATGTTTTCAGTAGCTTCCACCACTTAACCCTTCACGAGTTGCGACTCATCTCTAGGATCCAATATTTCAATTTCTACACCTTCATTTACCTGATAGGTAGTGGTCTTTTTCCTTGATTCCTCCAGTTCCTCTTGCTTGGCGGATGAATAATAGCATTTTCGAGCTACTTTCTAATCACCTTTCACAACTCCTATTCCAAAATTTATTGGAAATTTTAGGCACTGATGTACCGTAGACGGTACAGCCTCGAACTTCTTCAATCTTACTCTTTCCATGATGATATTGTATGATGATTGAACATTCTTATCCATCACGAAGAAGCGTATTCTTTTTGTTCGACAAGCAGGCCACGTACCAATGAATATATCCAATTTGATCGTTCCAAGTGGAAATACCTTCTCGCCAGCAAAACCGAGGAGGGGTCTATGATAAGGCCCCAGTTGAGATAGCTTTAGATTTAAACTATCGAAGCACGAGTAGAACATGATGTCTGCCGAGCTACCATTGTCTACCAGTACCCTTGAAATCATTACCTCCTTCATCCTCATTTTGATCACCAATGGGTCATCATGAGGATATAGAACACATGCGAGGTCGTTCTTTGAGAAACCAATGACCAATTTCTCTTTGTTCACCTTTCTCGGGCGATCCTCCTCAGCTAGATTTATTCGTTGAATGTATGAGCAAGCTTGAGCCTCACAGAGGTAAGCTTTTCTCTCAGCAGGAAGGTCTCTTCCTCCTGCATCTCCACCTGTAATAACATTACAGTCAAATGATCCAAAGCGTATTGAAAATACCTCACGTTCTGGCTGCCTTGGTCTTTGGGGAAGATCGGGGTCATCTTCTAGATCATCTTGATGGTTTCTTTTCTTATTCTCCTCTACTCGACGAGGAGATCTAGACCTCTCTCTTGCTCGGTCGTTGTTTCTTCTATCATTCCTCCGATCAACATACTTTGCCAGTTTTCCTCGTCTGATGAGTGTTTCAATCTCATTCTGAAGAGCTATGCAATTTTTGGTCATATGGCCATGATCTTTATGAAACTCGTAATATTTTGCCTTATTCCTCCTGTCAGGGTCTGCCTTCATTTTCTCTGGCCAGTTTAATTCCTCGTTGTTCTTGATTTCTTCTAGAACATGGTTGATGTCTTTCTTCAAATGAGTATAATTATCAAAAAAATTCAATACTTCCCATGACTACCTTGTTCTTGAATGTTTGTCACTACCATTGTTCTTATGCTCTTTCTTCTTAGCTTTATCACCTTCCACCTTAGTTTCTTTGGCATCCATATTCTTCTTCGCAGCCATAGCCTCCTCGGTATTCATGATCTTGGCCGCTTTTCCCATCAAATCTGACATGGTTCTAGGTGAATCTTTGGCCAAAGTGTAGTACAACTTGTTGGGCAGTAGTCCACTCATTAAGGCAGTAATCGCTGTCTTTTTCTCATAGTCAATGACTTCGAGCTTCTCGTTATTAAAACGAGTTATATAATCTCTGGTACTTTCACCAGCTTTTTGTCTAACACTTAACAAATGCGCTACTCGTTTAACTGGCTTTGCCCCAAAACAGAAATTCCCAATGAATAACTCGGTCAGTTGAAGAAAAGTTTAGATCTTACCCCGAGGAAGATTATTATACCACATTTGAGCAGATCCGATAAGAGTTCCCGAGAATGCTCTGCATCTCATCTCATCTGGAACAACATAGATGTCGGCTGCAGCTTGGTATTATTCTATATGAAGGACAGGGTCGGTCTTTCCATCATATTTGGGGGTCAAACAGGTGCTTTAAACTTTGATGGTGTTGGAAAATCTACAATGGCCTGGATAAAAGGTGTTCCTCGAACAAAAGTTCATTGAAGAGGGTTCTTGGCTTTAGCCATTTCCCCTAATCTATCCTCCAGCCTCTGAATAGAGCCTTTTCATGCATTATTTCCTTCCTCGGGCCTGTTGGATCGAGCAACTCATCGCGTTGATGTGGCTTCCTGGGATCTATCTTGACGAGCAGCTGGTCGCGACTGGGCAGATCCTTCCCTTAAATCTGATGGTCGTCGAAAACTCCTCGATGCGACTTTAGGAGGACTTCTACTCCTTCTAGGTCCTAATCGATCAAAAGCAGATACCCTACTTAACCTCTCTAGCGCACTAGTCCTTTCTGGAGAGAGAGTGATACGTTGTTCAGTATCTGTGGCCCGCACTGACGAAGTTCGTCCAGGTTGATAAGAAAAATCTTCAGATTCCTCAGTACGATATGAATCAGTATGCCTAGTACGTGAAGAAGGTAAATGGGTATTTCTTTGAATACTTCGCAGTCCTGAAGGGGTTGGTGCACCGCCATGGAGGGTTTGTATGAGTTGTCGCATCGTTTCTTGCATGACTGTCTGGCCTTGGGCTAGATTTGTCATTATTCCAGCCAGATCTAGAATATTGGGCGGAGCAGATGGATTTGGAGGGCTTCCAGCGTTTCGATGGATGGGTTCTGGAATATCAGCCATTTGTAATGAGTTATTTTTTGATGAAAAACGATATTACCAGTCGTTTCCCACAGACGGCGCCAATCTGTTGATGTAAAAAATTAGATTATATCTAATTATTTAATCACAGATAAAATAAACGAAACAAAGAAGTTTTAAAGTTTTTCAGCCTTATAAGAATGGCCTACGTCCACTATTTCTGTTATTGATGACTGTTTGGGAATTCTCGATTACAGGTTCAATCAAGAAATTCCGGTCCCCTTACAATGAGGGTAATACAATGTATTTATAGCCCTAAGGCTGTAATGCGAAAGGGTAATACATTCAATGCTGTACATGTGAAAGGATAATACATTCAATGCCCCTTAAGTGTATACATCTGAATAATAAGCATTTAATGAACAGTCAAACTGTTGGTTATCCTGCTATTAATGCTTTGTTCGAGATGCAGCTCGGATCGCCTAAGCTGCTCGGACCGCCTAAGGTCCTTAGTAATCAAAAGTTCCTCGGAGAGTTCTTGTAGGTCGGAGCGTCTGAGTTCCTCAGGAATGCAGTGTTCCTCGTTGTAGTATGGTTCCTCGGAGCGTCTGAGTTCCTCGAAAGTGTTTGTTAATGCCATGTAGATTGCCACGTGTCTTCACTCGATTGAGCCATGTCAGCAGACTAAATTTGGTATCAACAAGGGGATTAGAGGAAGTTAACCAAGAAGTCAATTGGGAATCTTTTTGGAGCCAAATTAAGGGACTAATTGGGGTGTTCTTCGTCAACACCTTAACTACACCAACGGATCAGACTCTACGAACTATTTCAGGCAAGTGGTTAACTGCTGTAATTCTTAAATTGATGATAATCAATTTATATAATGGGAGGTGTAAGCCAAAATTCGTTTTGGGTGAGTTTTCATGTAAAAAAATTAGATTTTTGGAAATTGATATACTTGAATGGAATTAGGGTGAGATTTATTATGTTTATGATTCTAGAATGTCGAGGCATGAATCATATGCTAAAACCAGTAAGAATCAATGGTTAGTTGTTGTTAATAGGGATGAAAATCATATTGGAGATTTGAAACCCGGATAAAATCCAAATCGGGAAAATGTTGGAAATTAATGGAATTTGATGATGAATTAAGATCTTTAGGATGTTTAGACCCTTTTATTATGTGGAGGAAATGTTGATTTTAATTGGGCAAGGGTTTAGAACGAAAATAAAAGCTTTAGGGTTCGTCCATGGCCGAACAGTAGGCTGGAGAAGACGATGACTGGGACGATCGATCGATCGACCCAGGGGGTTCGATCGATCAATGATACAGGATTTTTGGCAGTGACGTCAGTTCTTAATTGTATGGGAGATTTTCATTGGGGAACATTCTTAGGTTGATTTAAATGATGAAAATTAATTAGGGGCATGATTCTTGATAATTATAGGTAAATATAATTGGGAAATTTGGGAGAGATGAACGCGTGACATATTATGGGAGAATAATGGGAATTAAATTCTGAGATTTAAGATACGGGCTAAGTGAACAAGTTCAGGTATATTTGTTGAGTGACACCAAGGTGTTAAATTAATTACTGAAAGGAGTAGATTAATTTGGAGTGGGAATGTTGACTCGGGAAATATTAGGTTACGAACCAAGTAAGCGGGTATACGGGTTGAGTGACACCAGAGTAATAAATTAATTAAGGGATACATTGATTAATTTAGAGTCGGACCATAGACTCGGATTGATAATTAATTAATGTGTAAATTAATTTAATTAGAGCCGGACCATAGACTCAGATTAGTATTAATTAATTAATGTGTAAATTAATTAAATTAGAGTCGAATCAGAGACTCGAGTAAATATTATATAAATTAATGTGCAAAGTATTTATATAAGAGTCGGACCATAGACTCGGGGAAATATTATATTAATTGACGTGTGAATTAATAAGTGAGAAAATTAATTAAGTTGAGTCGGGCTACAGACTCAGGAAATTACAGGCTAGTATTACGGAATTTTGAGTACACAGAAAAGCCGGGGTTTATATTATATATATACGGTGTAGTGATAGTATATATATACGTATATATATTGTGTGTGCTATTAAATATCAGTGATAAGATATTTATTTAATTTATATACTCTAGTGCTATCAAGGGAGGTTACGCGATGTGGGTGAATCCCCTAGCTTAGTGAGTAGGGTGAGTATATCCCCAGGTCATAGCGTCCGATATATGGGTGAGGGATTTATCTCACTTTCAGGGAAGGAATATGACCGCCTCCACTACGTTTATATTTTGGGTCAAGTTGGTGAGCGATTCCAACTCGGACAACTAGGTTATGTGAGCACACCTAGTAAGATAGCACTTTAGAGGGAATCATTCGGTGAGGGTATACTCGGAGGGATGGATGTGTATATATATATGTGTGGATGTTGTGGTAAAGGTGCGTATATAATGGTAGTATATATATGTGTGGATGTTCCTGCTAAGTAGAAGTGGTTGCTTCTTCTCCTTCACAAGTGAGGGCCATGGCAACTAAATAGAAGAAAATGGAAACTGAGACCATAGGTCCCTCCATTGTGCCTGATCAAGAGTCAGATACTAATACTCTTGAATCGAAAAAATTTCCAGACGATTTGCTAGCAGGGCTATGAGGCCCTATGCATTCCTCTTTCCCAGTCCCAAATTTCATTAGACCCTCATCTCGCAGAAGGTACTCTAGTCACTTCCTTTTTACTTAGTAAAACTGTAAGTTATATAATCACAAATGCTTGCTCCTCATCCTGCTCGTCTAAAGTGGAACTTATTGATTATGGAAGCACTCCTTCCAATGATGACAATAGTATTTCTTCAAATGACATTGGTATTATTAATATCAACCAAGGTCACTCGCCTGACACTTATGCTTTGTTGTCAATTTCGAGAGGACCCGATGATGATCTTGATGACACTATAATTTATTCTCCTTTTAACACCAACCCCACCACTGGGCATTTACCTTATGGGCAAGCTCCTCGCCAAGGCACTGTAAGTTTCTTCATCTATATTATAAGGACATAATTTTATAAATTTCAAGGGTAGAATCTAGGAATTTTCTATTTGTCCTAGATTACGGTATGTATGTCGGATACCGCTACATTCAGCACGTCAACACGATCATCCACAAAGGTATTTGATAATACGCAAATATTACGTATTTCATCCTTTGAACCTACACATTTTAGCCCTCTCGGGTGCCTTAATCTCTATATTTAAGCCCGTTAACCAGACAACCTCGGTTTATATTGTTAACATGCTATATGAGGTATAATTGGGCCTTTGTAGGTATTTAGGTACTAAGTATTGAGTTCGGATGCATTATGCTCAAGTTTCGTACGCAATCGCACGCTCAAGGGCATTTTAGTCAATTCACATTTTGGGCACCTGGCCCATCATCTCCACGAAAGTTGTATCCCTCCTCGCAAGCTTCGCGTGGCCGCAAAAGGTGCGCGATTTCGATCTTTAACAAAGAAGTTACGGCATTTCTAGCGGAAGGGAATTCCAAACATGCAAAAACAGGAGGAAAAGATTATGCAGCCCCGCTTGATCGATCGATCGATCAAAAGGATCGATCGATCGATCCTTCATATTTTTCCATCGAACTAAGACAGTGGGCTTGATTTTTCACCATCGATCGATCGATCAAAGGGATCGATCGATCGATCCCCTGTTTCCAGCTGATATTTTTCTTTTCTTTTCTTTTATCTCAACTTACTATATAAGGGATTTTTGTGTAAATATCAGATATATTCAGTTTTAATTAGTTTTAGCTTAGGGTTTTGGGTTTTGAGAGCTTGGCTTCATTTCTCAATGGGTTGACAACCATTTGGGGTATGTTTGTTGAACTTTCCACTTCCTTTACCATTAATAAAGTTGTTCTTGTTTAATTCTTGCTTTATAGATTAATTTACATGCTTTATTAATTAGTTTGCTAGGTTTATTTCTTGCTTTCCCAGTTTAATTAGTTGTAATTTAGTTTAGTTCATGTATTACCCTTATATAAATAGGGTCGGGATTTCGTTCCGCCATTAGCGGGGCCCGAGTTTCGAAAATTAGGCTTCGTACAGAATTGCGTTTAATTGAACCCGTGCGTATTAAATTCGGATTATTACGCGTTTAACTTTCTCTGTCATACAACGTTAGTGTTTATAGCGATAATTTGAATTTAATCCGCGTATGACCAATTTTCGGTTAAACGTTTATTAACGCAACTTTGGCCTAAATTCCTTATTGCGTGAAGTTTATGATTAATTGATAATGCTCGATTAAATTGCTCTCGAGTGCTATCCCGATCCTCGCTTTACTTTTGTTTAGACTTAACTTCTATCTTTTCTTTTATTTACATTCACCCATTACCTTTTACATTTTTATTCCTGAATTGATAAATCGATTACGAGATATACTAACATTCCCTATTGATTCGATACCCGACTTACCGCTATACTTGTATCGCAAGTGTAGTCGTAACTTAGGTTTGTTTGTATTATCACGGTGAAACGTAAACAACGATTAGCGTTTTGACGCGATGCTACTTTTCACGCTTGATAAAAAATGGCGTCGTGGTTGGGGAATGTTTTGTTATAGATTGTAATTGTCTTATTAGTTCGTAGTATTCTTCCTTTTGTATTTGTATACTTTGTTTTAACCTTTTTCGCAGGCTTTGCACATTTGATCACCTAGAAATGCTTAAATTTTCCCGGCTCACATTGCTTTGTCGAATTTTCCCTCTCGAGCTTTATTTTAGGGTAAGCATGTCTTATTCTAATTTTTCTTGTAATCCTAATGATAATTCTCAAAATTTCGGTAAACCTATGTCTTTTGGTCAATACTTACAAGCCCAAAAAATTGCAACGTCTAAAATGACATTGGGTGAGTATTACGAAAGTCAAATTTTGGATTACATCAATTTTGGGAATGATCATCTCGATTTTAGGTCGCAAGATCCTTATGATAAGAATTTTGAAACAAATTGTTATCATTTTTAAAATTCTTATGTTAATGATTTTGATTATAGTCCCGAAAATAATTTCCAAACTTCTCATTTCCAAGAATCCGCTCCTCACCCTATGACTTTTAGTGAGGGGTTGCGCATGCTTGAAAATGAGAGAATTGAAAGCCATTATCGGGAAGAAAATCATTGTTGGGAACAGGAGTTGGATTTATTATTTGAATCCAACGATGACTTTTCTTCTGAGACTTCCGAAGTCGAGGACTGTTTTGAACCAAATGAGGACTTTGTGCCTACTTTGAAACAAATCATTCTCGACTTGACCCATGGTATAGTAGAGAATGAAAACGAGGATGAAAGGGGCATAGTATCCATTTGCAATGAACTCGTTTCTTCTTTGATTCTCAAAGAAGAAAGTTTCATTGTAAACGATCCTATTTCTTTCGAAATTCAATCTTTAAGCGATGATAACTCATCACCTGAGATTGAATTTCTTTCATCCCCGTCTTTATTTTATACTGCCTTACCAATTCTAGTACCCGATGAATCGATTTAAAACTTTACAGTTCCAAACCTTTTCATCGACGAGGAGTACTCGCTCGAGCCGCCTTCCATGACGGCTTCTTTTCCCTCATGTGCGCCGCCTCCTATTCCAGCTTTAAAATACTTGGGAGATGATTCAATTTCTCTTTGCCCACATGTGTATTTGTCGCCCGTCCTATCCAAATCCCCCATCCTCCCTCCCAAATTTTTTATTGGGGATGGTTCATCTTTTTCACCACCCACATGCCTTCCGTCGTTTGAACGAAATTCCTATTTTTTGGGAGGCAAGCATGAGAGGGAAGTTCCACCATTGGGCTTCCAAAGTCAAAATATTGTTCGGGTGGACCCTAAAAAATTCCTACTTTTAGTATATAGCTAATTAGAATTCCTATGTATAAGTTGTTTATACTAACTTTTTCATTTTTTATTTCTTCTTAATTTAGTCTAGTGTAATTAGTTAATCTCTTTTTATATTTTTTGTATGCTTGGTTCTAACTCTTTTTGTAGGTTCAACAGACTTGAAATTGCATAAATTGTGCGTCCCGACATACTTTAGTTAAGAAAAAAATGAAAACAGTCACAAAAAGATTTTTTTTCCCTTTCTTTTACACACACTCATTCTCACGCATTTGCATTTGTTTTTCTTTTTCTTTTATTTATTTTTCATTTATTTGTGAACATGCATATGTGTCGCTCGTTGTATTTATTTTCTGCTTTTTGGTTTATCTACTATATGTGTATGTATGTGCATATTTAGTCTATTTCTTTGTTATTTTATTTTATTTTTATTTTTACGTTTAATTTTTTTATTTGCATTTTTATTTTCATATACTTATATATACTATATATATATATACATATTTATACTTATTTATACATTCCTCCCCCCTTATTCCCTTAATTGCCATTCCCCCCCCCCCCCCCCCCCCCAATTTGAAAAACAGAATGGAGTGGGCAATTACCTGTGTGATCAATCGATCGATCGACCAGTTAAATGCCGTGGCAACCTTGTTTTTCCCCCTTTCCTTATAATCTTTTATCTCTCTTCTTTCCATTCTCGAGCCCTAAAATCCCCCAACCCCATTTCCTTCAATTTTCAGCCCTTGTCTACACTTTAAAGGTATAATCATTCCTATTTACTTGTTTATTTGTAGATTTTGGTTGAATTATGTCATTATTTCACTGTTTTATCCATGTTTTGACATGTTTGAATGTGTGTTGGTTGTGCCCCTTTTTTTTTTGCTCCAATGTATTTTCTTGCTGATTATTGTTATATATCCATTCATGAACACACATGTGTTGTTGCATTGTTGTTGTGTTCATGAATGGGGCTCCATTGTTGGTTCAAATGGTACTTTTCACCCTCACCGCATATTGCGCACACCAAGTGTTCGCTAAAATGCCCTAAACAGTTTTCAATCCATTTTGGCGCACACTTGGGTGATTTTCACTCGTTGTCACATGTCGACAAATTTTATTGCAATGTTGATTCTTTTTCGCTCGATTTTGCGCACGTGCACCCACCATTTCAACTCGTACAATAAGTATTAATTAATTGTGCTTACAATTTTTTTTTGTGTTGCTTAATTATTGTTTTGTAAGTTGAAATGGCAAATCTCAAGAAATACAAGTTCACTAGGTGCGTGCCCAACCGGGGCTTCGAGGGGTTCTGTTGTGAGCAAGAGCGGGATTGATTTCAGGCCTATTTTCATACTTCCAAGAGGCCATTGGGCTATCATTTTGCCTGGAAACTTGAAGATATACCACAGGAGGTGCGTTTCTTTTGCACCGATAGGGATAGGAGCCCTTTCTCGCTACTAATGGGCGCGTCAATGAAGATCTCGTCCGAATGTTTTACGCGACATTAGTAGAGGTGAAAGGGCAAGGGCCTATTACCTACGAGGCCATGGTCCGTGGGGTGAGGATACCACTCCGCCGTTCAGACTTGGCGGCCTTTATGGGTGTGCCAGACCCTACAGATCCTGTCAGTTTCATGGATGGGGATGTTTTTGGTCAGACGACGTTGATTGAGGCCCTTGCGTCGAGCGAGGTATGGAAGAAAGGTGTTTTTCGTTCGGCCGTAATGGAGGACTTATTGAGACTACTCCACTACATCAACGTCCACTCTTTCATGGTGACGAGCAACCGATCTGAGGTGCGTCACAAGCATGCGGCATTCATCTACACTATGCTTACTAATTTGGGCGATATCAGCTTGCCCAAAATCTTTTTTGAGACGATGCTCGCGACATCTAAGGAGCTGGCTTGGAGATATTCCCTTCCTTTTCCTGCCCTCATCACGAGGATCTGCATTTCACACGGTTGCCCAAAGTACGAAGCTGATCGCAAACGTGAGCCACTAGGGCTTCTCACAAAAGACAACATCGCGAAGATGTTGACTCATGTGTGGGGGGAACCGAGGAACAAAAGGCAGAGGGCAGAGGCGACTGACATGGCAGAGCAGGAGGCAGAGATAAGACACATGGAGCAGGGTGAGGGATCACACGTGCCACACACAGATTTGGATGCCCGCTTTGAGGCATTTCAGGCAGTGCAGGACCACCGCTAGGAGGAGACCCAACTTAGGTGGGCTACATGGGAGTCCCGCCTAGATCAACAGCAGGATGATATGCGGCAGGATCGAGATGAGCGCCGGTAAGATAGAGCTGAGCAGAGGCAGGTGAGAGCGCAGCAGCGACGAGAGTTCCGTATGATGCAGGCGGTGATGCGAGACATTTATTTGCAGCGGTATGATTCGAACGCGACGCTACCTCCTCATTTTCAGGATCCCTTTGATCCTAGTGGTTCCGGCCACTAGGCTACTGCTGTTATTGAGTCATTTTTGCCTTTTTGGGACAGATATTATGTTGTACTTTTTATTTTATTTGTATTTCATTCTTTTAAATAATTGTAATGTATTAAGCTGTTTTGTATCGAACTTATGAAATGAGAAATGAGAAATGAGAGTGTAGTTTGAGGTTGTTTATTGGATTTTGATGTGTGTGACCTTCCATTTTATAAAAACAAAATGTTCACCATTAATTTATCTAGTATTTTCACTTCAACCCCTCTATATTGTTGTGACTTGTGACATGAATTCTTTTAACTTAATGCATCGGTACATATTCTTCCTATGCTTTGTACTAACTTATTTTGTAGAGTCATTTGGACTTGTACTTATGGAGATCGCTCCAAATTTGGGTAATATCATTCTTTTTTTTTATCTTTGTGTTGTGTTCTTTAATAGATGCATTGGGGACAATGCAACATTTAAGTTATGGGGTGTTTGGTATTCTATCCATTTTGTTGTTTAGTCCTTGGATTTGACTACAATTTAGTTACAAAGCATGTTTTTGTTAAAAATTTGAAAATTTTCAAAAATATTTTCTTTCCTTTTTATCCTTTGTTGGGCATTTTGCCTTGTTTTCGATGATAAATTTTAATAATTGCCCGATCCATTAGACAATTCAACGATGCATGTTCTCGATTTTAGAAGTTATTAGACTTTAGTCCTCAAATCATTAATATTATGAATAACTTCATGAATTAAACTTTATCCCATGAGCACATGCATTTTTCTTGTTATATTGATTTGGTTTAAAATTTTTGTAACTCGATAATCTTTTGTTGCATTGTATATACTTACACCAAGTGAGATTAGAGACTTTTCTTCATTTGTGAGTGTATACACTATTCTTTCCTCTTTGAAATTGTTACTGTCATTGGTAGTCTCTTTATTCTTTTATTGACCGTTCATTAATTGAGTTAATATATGAAATGTATTACTTGAGCATGGTTTTCATTTATTGTTTTGACTCGAGAATTGTGTAAACTTTATGAAATGATCATAGGCCATCTTTGTATATCACCTATATGACCTTGACCTCACCTTTTATATGTTCCCTAGTCAACCCACTTGAGCCTAAATACTAGCCTTTTGTTTCATCACCCAAAATCCCATAACCAACTCCAAATTGGAGTTATATACCATATATATTACCTCACATACCCTTGTTTGGACTGTTACTTGGGATTGAATGATATTGTTGTGTATTGTGGTTGTAATTTGAGCATGAAAAGAGTAAGAAAAGAATGGTGAAAAAAATGAAAAAGAGAAAAGTAGAAAACAAAAGAAAAAGTGAGAAAAAGAAGAAAAGAAAAAGAAAGAGAAATTTGTATATATTGTTTATAGTGATTCAATAATCCTTATTACTCTCTCGATTGTTATATCTAATGCTCGTTTGGAAATCATTTGTTCAATTTTAAAATTGCCCACTTTTTTTCATTATCCCGAGTTTCGTCCCCAAACCCCTTTGAATCTGTATATACATCTCTTTCATTTCGTTCCCTAGCCTAGCCTGCAATAAAACCCTATTAAAGTCCTATGTGATCTTAAGTAGATGTAATTCAAAGGTTTAAATAGTTTTGATAATCTGCGAAAATGCATTTCGCCTTTTTTTTTATGTGCGGTATCTTTCACTGAGATTGCAGTTTTTATTTTCTATATAGCGTTCTTCCATTGTGACATGTGCACGGCCTAGTTTCCCTTTACATTTACTCATTATGCTCGCATGTCCCGTGTGTTGCCTCCCTGTTTCAAGTGAATTCATTTAATGAGTGTAGTGCCAATGAGGATTGACTTATATGCATGCTTTAATATTTAGTATCCGATTTATTTAAGTTTTTGCCAAATCACACTTTGCATGTGCTCACTCCCCTCCAACATTTTAAAGTTTTAATTCATTAACGTGCATTCGATAATGTTAATAACTACGAACTTTTCATGTGAATTTGTGTGCTATGATAATAACATGTTGAAATCTTTTTCGTATTGTTGAGTTTGTCGCATGTGATTGGGCATATTTTGAGGAAACTATATGATGTTTATGGGTTTCATCCCTGAAAACCCTCACGAGACGACACTCGTCCGCTAGGGTAACCTAGGGGGTTTAACGGCTTATTGCATATGCTAAATAAAATCGAATCGCCCGCGAAAGTGGCCTTATGATTTTATAGCATATTTTTGTACTTATTCTGCTTTTGGTTTGCTTGTAGTTCTTGTTGCATCCTATTTCATTGCTAGGGACTAGCAATGTGTAAGTTAGGGGGTGTGATCATACATAAATATTGCGTATTTCATCCTTCGAACCTATGCATTTTAGCCCCCTCGGGTGCCTTAATCTCTACATTTAAGTATGTTAACCAGACAACCTCGGTTTATATTGTTAACATGCTATATGAGGTATAATTGGGCTTTTGTAGGTATTTAGGTACTAAGTATGGAGTTCAGATGCATTTCGCTCAAGTTCCGTACGCAATCACATGTTCAAGGGCATTTTAATCAATTCACATTTTTGGCACCTAGCCCATCATATTCATGGAAACTGTAGCCCTCCTCACAAGCTTCACGTGGCCGTGAACGGTGCGCGATTCCGATCCTTAACGAAGAAGTTACGGCATTTCTAGCGGAAGGGAATTCCAAACATGCAAAAACAGGAGGAAAAGATTATGCAGCCCGGCTTGATCGATCGATCGATCAAAAGGATCGATCGATTGATCCTTCACATTTTTCCATCGAGCTGAGACAGTGAGCTTGATTTTTCACCATCGGTCGATCGATCAAAGGGAACGATCGATCGATCCCCTGTTTCCAATTGATATTTTTCTTTTCTTCTCTTTTATCCCAACTTACTATATAAGGGATTTTTGTGTAAATATAAGATATATTCAGTTTTAATTAGTTTTAGCTTAGGGTTTTGGGTTTTGAGAGCTTGGCTTCATTTCTATTTGGGTTGACAACCATTTGGGGTATGTTTGCTGAACTTTCCACTTCCTTTACCATTAATAACGTTGTTCTTTTTTAATTCTTGCTCTATAGATTAATTTACATGCTTTATTAATTAGTTTACTAGGTTTATTTCTTTCTTTCCTAGTTTAATTAGTTGTAATTTAGTTTAGTTCATGTATTACCCTTAGATAAATAGGGTCGGGATTTCATTCCACCATTAGCGGGGCCCGAGCTATAAAAATTAGGTTTTGCGCATAATTGCATTTAATTGAACCCGTGCGTATTAAAGTCGGATTACTATGTGTTTAACTTTCTCTATCATGCAACGTTAGTGTTTATAGCGATAATCCGAATTTAATCCGCATATGACCAATTTTCGGTTAAATGTTTATTCATGCAACTTTGGCTTAAATTCCTTATTGCGTGAAGTTTATGATTAATTGATAATGCTCGATTAAATTGTTCTCGAGCCGAAATTCTGATTAGTAGTTGTTTCGATCCGTATGGTTGGATGCTATCCCGATCCTCACTTTACTTTTGTTTAGACTTAACTTCTCTCTTTTCTTTTATTTACATTCACCCATCACCTTTTACATTTTTATTCCTGAATTGATAAATCGATTAGGATATATACTAACATTCCCTATTGATTCGATACCTGACTTACCGCTATACTTGTATCGCAAGTGTAGTCATAACTTAGGTTTGTTTGTATTATCGCGGTGAAACGAAAACAACGATTAGCGTTTTGACGCGACGCTACTTTTCACGCTTGATCAGCCTTGATCCAAATCCATGCATCCACCATCTTCACACGTGCATCATGCTACATGTAGCGTGCTGCTTAACCGTTCCCACTAATCCACGATGCGCTATTGGTAAAATGATTTATTGGAGTTGTTAATATTCGCATAAATATTTGGGAATTTTTTGGAAAATATTTTTCGAAGTCTGATTTGTTTTTAACACAAATGCAGAAAAATTTCTAAGTGTAGAAGTGGACTTTTCTTGGTCCTCGAGCTCATTCAAACGACATCTCTCTGTCGTTCAAGCGTCATGAGGATGTCGCGAGATCTCGTTCGAGTGACGTGTGGTCTCGTTCGAGCGACAACGCTGCCTCAATTTTCGTATAAATATCTGTACCCATTCTGCACATTTTTCCAAGTCTTTTTCGTACACGTTTCTGCGATATATAGCCCAGAAAACAAACTTCAATTTTTTAAGGTTTCATGCCTTTTTGATTCACAAAACCATTCCCATATATGTGTGTGAATCTTTAAACATTCAAAGGATCGTTTTTACTCATCTGGAGTAACTTGTGGTGAAGCCGACTCTTTTCCATTGCTGGCCAACGATATTCGAACCAACACCTGAGGGTATTTCGTATGTCACTCATGTTTTCAGTATAATCCGTGTAAACGGTTCTTTACAAATTATAGTGAAAATAAAAAGGTCTTGCCCCTTTAGGGGATTTTTCCTCATTTGTGTGTTTGTTTGTGATTGAATGTTCTTGCATGATTATATTGTCTTCAATCACACCTAGATGCATGTTTTAGGATTTAATTGAAAAACTAAGTTTAATTAAATAATTTCTTTGTTTGAACAAAAGCGCACTCTCAAATTGGTATTAGAGCCAATTACACAATTATACCATGTAATTTTTGGCAAAATTTTTCTAAAGATATCAATTTTCAAAAAAATTGATTTTTGAAAAAGGGCGTGTTCAAAATGGAGAAATTATATAATAAAATGCTAGTTTTTGACGGAACAAATTGTGCTTACTAGAAAGCCCGTATGAAATCTTCTTTAAAAGCCATAGATGAAAGAGTCTGGATTTTAGTTGAAAGAGGGTGTACACCTCCCTCCATCACTATTGACAACGTGACTAATTTAAAATCTGTAACTGCATGAACTGAAGAAGAATTTAAATGGTCATCTTTTAACTCTAAGGGTCTTAGTGCTATTTCTGGATCCGTCACTCATGACGAGTTTTGGTGGATAATGACGTGTACCACGTCAAAAGAGGCATGAGATGTTTTATAGCTTATCCACGAAGGAACTAATTCCGTAAAAGAATTAAAATTGCAAAACTCAACAACTCAATTTGAAACCATCACCATGCTTGAGTCTGAAAGTTTTGATGAATTCTATGTTGGATTATCTAATATTGTAAACACTAGCTTTAATCTTGGTGAACACATTCCTAATGCTAGAGTTGTTAAAAAGATTCTAAGATCACTACCTAAGCGTTTTATCCCTAAAGTCACTGTGCTAAATTCTATGGGTAATTTAAACACGCTTAAATTAGAGGAATTGGTTAGATACTTACAAACCTTTGAAATTGACATGTTTCCTAAGTCTGTTAAACTAAAAGATAAGGGAATTGCACTTTAAGCCCAGGATAGGAAGAGTGAGGGGTCGACAAGAAAGAGAGTAGAGTCATCTACAAAAAGGGAGAAAGAAACGTCAAATTTCGAGTGTGACCTTGACTTAGATGATTTGGCCTTGTTTGCAAAAAATTTCAAGAAAATTCTCAATTTCATGAAAAATGGAAATTTCAAAGATAAAAAGAATTTTGAGAAAAATAATTTTGAAAAGAAAAAGGAAAAATATTTTAAAGGCCCTCCTAAGAAAGACGGTGAGTGTGACGGTAAGGGTCATAGAGCTTTTGAGTGTGCTACTAGGCTGGACAGACTTGACAAAGAAAAGGGCAAAGTTGTCCTTAATGCTACCCTTAGTGACGACAATGAGGTCGAGTCGGTGGACTCTGGAGATGAATCATCGCATGAGTGTAACTTCACCGCATTCATGGATAGTCATGTGAGTACCTCTAATGATCCTCATGACGATAAGGATGCTACTTCACAGGAACACATCGACGGTGAAAACGAAGTGAGTGAGGGGGAGGATGCTGTAAGTGAGAGCGAGAGTAATCTTTAACGCGCCTACGCTGAGTTATATACTGTGTCATTTAAAACCAAAAAGCGTAACAAAACATTAGTTCTTAAGATCACCGCTTTAGAGGAAGATTTAAGAGAAGCGAGAGAGAGAGAGAGAGTCCTCCACCTGCACTACCTTGATAGAGAAAGAGTCTGCCTGTGTTGAGAGAGAAAGTCAGTTCAGAGAAAGAGAGAGACTGTTTGGAGAGAGAGAGTTGTTTTTAGAAAGAGAAAGGGGACTTAACTAAATAAGTGGCTAGTCTTACGAGTGCGCTCCATTCCTCCCTGAAGACTCAAAAGAAACTTGAAGCCCTTTTAGTCCAGCTTACTTATGATCTTGAGAGAGCACGGAAGTCAAGGTTCAAATCGAAGACAGATCTGGAAAGATGGGAAAGATGCTCCTCGGTCCCGCTTTAGGTTTTGGTGATAGGAAAATAATAGGTTTTGATGGTGCCTCCACGTCCCAAATAGCACCTGGACCAGTTCCTAAGTTTACTACAACCCCATATGGCCATCGTCAAAAACCACGAAGGAGAGTTTGACTAAAAAAAGCAAACCAAGGTCTGCCTAAGACTGTGTTCTTTTGTACGTACTTCAAAAGAAAAGGCCACCTGAGAGAGTATTGCTACATTTTGGGTCAGACTTAACATGCATATGCTCCACCATATCGTACTGATGATTTTACCAGTCTGAGAGAGCGTGTTGAGATTTTAGCCTCCACATCACAAAGTTTGATGGAGGAATTTCGACGGATGTCTTGGTCCTCAGTGAAATCTTCCAGCATCCTGGCTAAAACCAACAACAATAAGGGTAAACAAAAGGTTACCACTTCTTGGGTACCTAAGAAAGATGAAAAGGCCCTTGTTATTCATGTCGCTCTCAAAGCATATAATACCTTACAATGGTATTTCGATAGTGAGTGCTCCAGATATATGACCGGTGATGTCTCATTTTTTACCTACCTTGAGGATCATAAGTAAGGTAAAGTCACCTTTGGGGATGGGAGCAAGTATAACATCATAGGACGGGGTACAGTAGAGTTACCAGTATTTCCTAAGCTAGAGAATGTTTTGTACGTCAAAAGTTTGAAAGCAAACCTTCTCAGCATTAGCTAGTTGTGCGACGCTGACTTTGCCGTAAAGTTTGACCGGGACACGTGTAATGTCTATAATCAAGTCGATAAACTTTTAGTGCAAGGGGTGAGAATAGAGGATAATTGCTATGGGACTGTGCCCAAGTCCTCATTTGTCTGCAATAGCGCCACGATCACTCCTATGGATCTGTGGCACCAACGTCTAGGTCACGTGAACTTTAGAGATTTGACATAATTAGCTAAAAAGGACCTAGTAAGTGGCTTACCAACACATGGAAATCCAACTTCCACTGTTTGTGGACCCTGTTAGTTGGGAAAGAAGATCCATAGTCCCCATAGGAAGTTGCATTCCATTACCACCTCCCGTGTACATGAGTTGATTCACATGGATCTTATGGGTCCTACTCGTACTGAGAGTCTGGGTGGTAAGAAGTATATCCTCGTGATGGTGGATGATTTCTCCCGATATTTAATTATAGGTTTTCTGAGTGAGAAATTCGATGGTGTAGAGTTTTTAACAACCAAATGCCCCTGCAAAACCAACACGGAGTCACTACTAACAGGATATATAGTGACAACAACACGGAATTTCCGAAAGCAAAGGTAGATCTTTACTGTGATAGCCTTGGGATTAAACATGAGTTTTTGGCCGTAAGGACTCCTCAGCAAAATGGAATTGCTGAGAGGAAGAATCAGACGATTCATGAAATGGATAGATATATGATTTTGGGTCGTAAGGTTGCTAGGAGATTTTGGGCAGAGGCGGTGTCTACCGCGTGTCACATGGTGAATAGGGTTTACCTGCGTCCACACACACTTAAGACATCTTATGAACTGTGGACTGGAAAGAAACCCAACCTTGCATATTTTCGTGTCTTTAGGAGAAAATGCTACATCCTACGGGATAGAGAGCAATTAGGAAAGTTTGACTCCCAGAGCGATGAGGGAATTTTGCTTGGATATTCATCAAACAATACAACATACATGGTTTTCAACCTGAATATCTCTAAGGTTATGGAGTCAATAAACGTCACTGTGCAATATGACGAACCTCCAGCGTTTATTAATCCTAGCCTTTAGTGTGAGGATAAGGACTTTTCTGGCAGCGATTTACTTGTTCCTCACATACACCATGTGGACCCTACTCCAGTGTTAGGGGACACACCTGCTTGGGTTCGCAAGAGTCATAATCCTACTTTTATCCTAGGAGATCCCACCCTAGGGGTCAAAACTCATGCACAGCTAGAGAATGTTGTTAGCCATGTCAATTACACATCTAAAGTCGAGCCCAAGAATCACAAAAAATCACTTAATAATGAACATTGGATATCTGCTATACAGGATGAGTTGCTTCGGTTTAAAAAGAATAATGCCTGGGAACTTGTCCCCCGACCTAATGAGACGAATGTGATAGGTACCAGGTGGATTTTCAAGAATAAAATGGATGAAAATGGTACCATAATCTGAAATAAGGCTAGGTTGGTCGCTCAAGGCTACATACAGATAAAGGGTGTAGATTTTGAGGAGACATTTTCTCTTGTTGCGAGGTTTGAGTTCGGCCGCTTACTACTCGCCATCGCATGTCATCTGCGCTTCAAGCTATATTAGATGGATGTCAATAGTGACTTTCTAAATGGCATTCTACAAGAGGAAGTTTATGTGTAACAACCCAAAGGGTTTGAAGACCCTAAGCACCCGGAGCACGTCTACTATCTGAGGAAAGCCTTGTATGGTTTGAAGCAAGCACCCCGTGCTTGGTACGAGAGGCTTACTTCCTATCTCTTAGCCCGTGGCTTCAAGAGATGGGGATTTGATATGACGTTGTTCGTCAGGAGAGATGACGGTACTATTTTGGTTGCCCATGTCTATATGGATGACATAGTCTTTGGATCCACGTGCTACCAGCTTGCTCACCACTTTGAGGAGGAGATAAAAATTGAGTTTGAAATGAGCATGGTAGGTGGGCTTACTTTCTTCCTTGGTCTCCAGGTTCTTCAGCTAGAGTATGGGATGTTCATCGCCCAATACAATTATGCTAGTGACCTAGTGAAGAAATTTGGTCTAACTCCGCTAAGCATGCACGTACAACTATGAGTACTTCTACCAAGCTTAGTAAGGACACTTCAGGCAAGGACGTTGAGCAAACCTTGTATCAGAGTATGATAGGCAGTCTTCTCTACCTGACTGCTAGTCGTCTCGACATCACCTTTAGTGTTGGAGTCTGTGCGCAATATCAGGCATCCCCTAAAGAGTCAAACTTACTCTCTCTTAAACGTATTATCAAATACGTGAGTGGGACTCTCTCCCGTGGCATTTGGTATTCCTTTGATACCATTGACCGTTTGTTCGCATACTCAGATGCTGACTGGGTTGGGGATGCAGATGGATGTAGGAGCACTTCTGGTGGGTGTTTCTTCTTTGGTTATGTTCTTGTCTCTTGGTTGAGCAAGGAGCGAAACTCCATCTCTTTGTCCACTATGGAGGCTGAGTACATAGCCGTCGAAAGTTGTTGCACACAACTTCTGTGGATGAAGCAAATGTTGGAGGATTATGGGATTTTACAGGACACCATGACCATGTCCTGTGATAACACGAGCGCGATACGCATATCTCATAATCCGATCCAACATTTGTGCACAAAGCACATCAGGATACGCGAGCACTTTATACGTCAGTTAGTTGAGGAGAAAGTCGTATCCCTAAGTTTCGCACCCATCGACGTTCAGTTAGTCGATATTTTCACGAAACCTTTAGACGCCCTTAGATTCGAGAGTCTTAGGAAGTCTTTAGGGAATTTCACAGTTGACTGAGGGGATGGTCCGTGTCTAGGATAGGATGCATTGTCATGTTCATATCATATGATTCCTATTGCTAATTTGTTTCATTTGTATTATTATTCTTTTGCTTTGTATATTTTTTTTTCGAAAAATCCAAAAAGATTTTCTTTTTATAAAAAAATTAGAAAAGCACAAAAAGATTTTTGTGTTTTGTTTACACCTCTTATGGATGAGCATTTAAGATAGCCGAGTCACAACTTCCATTTCTATTATTCACGTGACTGTTTGATAATGATTTGAGACGCCACATCATTCCATCCACATACTTTACATTGTTTGGAGTCTTTGAGATGTGATTAGTGATAACTTTCTATATGTTTGGCTCCTTATCTCCTTTATTGCACACATGCATGGCTTTATTTGATTATTTTACTTGTCTGTCACATATTGGCTTGAGTGTTTCCATCTCAATTCTGTCTATACAACGAACCATATGCGATAAAACTTGAGAAGATTAGAATGCATGTAAAAATTGTTTAGTGAGATTGTGTGGTATTTTAAATCGGTCAAGGACTACGAAAGGTTCTTATCTATCCTTTGCGATTAAGCCACCATTTAAATGGACCTAAAAAATTGAGGTATTTTAATTATCCGGGGTCCAAAGAGGTCAAAAGAGCCCGAAAAAATTTAAAAGAAATAAAAAGCAATACATGTCGAATATGGGCCATTAGGTTTCACCATCAATTCTACAATGTTTGAGAATTTATATCACCTCTAAACAACATATAAATCCGATGGAGTTTGGTTGGAGAATTTAAACGGGTTTGCACTTCCTTGAAAGTCCTGAAAAAGCATTAAATAGTTTTGGACTTTGTTAGTGTGGAAATCACTTTGAGCTTTGATTTGCTGATTTGATTGAGTCAATGTCTTATAATTCCATCTTTTTACACCTAAGGAAGATGTTGAGTTCATTCGTTAGGAGTATCCGATATTAATCGTGCACATATGTTATGTTTGTATGCATTGATTTTCCTATCGAATTCGCTCACACCCATACATTTCCGCTATCATCGACTTGGTTGTTTTTGTGTTCTTTCATGGTGTGATTCTTTGTTGTATATTTTGTGTGAAAATTTTGAAAAATTCAAAAATATAACGTGTATTACCTTGTGGAATTTCCCATTTGCATTTATTTGTGCTTCTCATATCTGTCTATTTGGGGACATCATAAAAAGGGGGAGAATGAATTATGGGGGATAATTGTTTGGTTGATTTATCAATGATTTGCATAAGCTTAATTGATTCGATTTTTGTATATCATTATATTTCAAACCATTGCGTGTCATGGGTATCTGCTTTATCTCATGTGTGTAGGTTCAAAATTGATGATTATTGGATTGCACACCCTGATGAGAAAAGATTTCAAGATGTTGAAGTTTGATTGATGACATGTCAGTTAGTATTCTCAGTTTGAGGGTTTAATGGGGATATTATCCTATATGTCATTTGCTTTATGCAGATAGCATAATTCGGATTTTTTTATGTATGTACCGACATAGATATAGGGGGAGATTGGTAAGGAAATAATTTTATAAATGTTCAGGGTAGAATGTAGGAATATTCTATTTGTCCTAGATCACAGTATGTATGTCTGATACCACTACGTTCGGCATGTCAACACGATCATCCAAAAAATCCTTGATCCGAATTCATGCATCCACCATCTTCACACGTGCATCATGCTACATGCGACGTGCTGCTCAACCGTTCCCACTACTCCACGACGCATTATTGGTAAAATGGTTTATTGGAGTTGTTAATATTCGCATAAATATTTGGGAATTTTTTAGAAAATATTTTTCGAAGTTTGATTTGTTTTTAACACAAAAGCATAAATTTTTCTAAGTGTAGAAGCGGACTTTTCTTGGTCGTCGAGATCGTTCAAACAACATCTCTATATCATTCAAGCGTCAGGAGGATATCGCGCGATCTCGTTCGAGCGACACGTGGTCTCGTTCGAGCAACATGCCTATGTCGTTCGAGCGACGCCGCCGCCTCGATTTTTATATAAATATTTGTACCCATTTTGCGCATTTTTCCAAGTCTTTTTTGTACACGTTTCTGGGATTTATAGCCCAGAAAATAGACTTCAAGTTTGTAAGGTTTCATGTCTTTTTGATTCACAAAACCATATCCATATATGTGTGTGAATCTTTAAACCTTCAAAGGATCCTTTTTACTCATCTGTAGTAACTTGTGGTGAAGCCGACTTTTTTCCATTGCTGCCCATCTGGAATTCTTGCGGGAGATTCCAACCGATGACATCGGAACCGACACCTGAGGGTATTTCATATATCACTCATGTTTTCAGCATAATCCGTATAAACCATTCTTTACAAATTATAGTGAAACTTAAAAGGTTTTGCCCCTTTGGGGGATTTTTCCTCATTTGTGTGTTTGTTTGTGATTGAATGTTCTTGCATGATTATATTGTCTTCAATCACACCTAGATGCATGTTTTAGGATTTAATTGAAAACCTGAGTTTAATTAAATAATTTCTTTGTTTGAACAAAAGCGCACTCTCATCTATTATCTTTTTTCTTTTATTTCCTTTACTTGACTTTTGCAATATTTTTTTCTAACTTTAACTATGCTTTTGAACAGGTTTCCACTCTTGGGACAAGTGTCCTCTTAAAGGTGAGGGTTACCCCCTCGTCTGTTGCTCCCTCTATTCCTCGAGACCCTTTCTTCCTGAGAGTAACTCTGTGCTTGTCTCCTCCCTAGGTATGGATAACAAGATATGTCTGCAAAACTCTGACTTTATGTTTTTCTTACTTTTCAACTTTCTTTAAGATTTTCTATCTTTGTTTATTCTACAGTTGTCCATTGTGTTCCCCACTTCTACGAGGAACTTCTATGCAGGTATTCATTAATCTTTTTAAATATCTTTAAGTTTTATTACCAATTGGCTTAGGACTTATTCCGGTGGACTCGCCTTTGTATGTTTATCTCTTTGATAAGTGACTGTAGCCCCCAGTCCCTCTACTAGGCCTCCTACTTCCTCTCCAGTAAGCAGTCCTCCAACTGGGCTTTTTATCACCATCTCTTCAGAGGTATTTCTTTATTATTTTTCCTTTGCGTATACAATTGGCCCTTGTTTGTGTGAACATCATTATATCTTTATTATGTCTGAACTTTTATTTTGCAGGGCCCTCTTTTGAGCAACCCCACAACTAGTGTGGGAATAATCCTTCCCACAGGGGTGGTTATCCTTGGGATGTCCCCCTCTGGGAGGATTTCCATTCCCAGAGTTTCCCTTCCTATGAACCACAGGCCTCAGGTCCAGTCACTTCCTGCCTAGCCCATTTATCATGTGGCTTCGAGTGGACTTATATCATAGGTCTCTATCTCCACATAGGTACTTAACCATATAGTCTTTGTCATATTCTTCTTGGCCTTTTTCTAATGAGTTTGCTTATTGACAGGTTGGTGCGAGTATTCTTACAACCCCTATGGTTGATCTGAGCCCCTCCCCCTAGGGTGCATGTACTTAATCCTACTATTTTTGATTTTTAACAACTTGTTTTCGTGTATTATTCTTGAGTAGTGGCTTACTTCTGTCTTGTTTATGTTCCAGGCACTTGTGTGTCCAAGCAAGCAGCTCACCCACCACTCTTCCTCATGTTTTTTTTTACTCTTTTCCTTTTGAGAAAGAAGAATCTTTTTCCATTTTTGAGAAAGAAGAATATTGATATTTTTGAGAACCTTGGATTATAACTTTTGTTTTCTTTCTAGGTGATCCCCTCGAAGGTCCCTAATGATGTGGGCCCTATTGTGAGTCTTTTTTCAAGCACCTCCTCATTAGAGGTGTGACAACCCGAATAAAGCTATGATAAATTATATTGAATCACACTTATCTTATGTGATATGTGTAATGTTTATTTATATATAATTTAAGATTATTATATTTGAGTCTAATTGTACCTTCAAAAATTATAAAATATTAAATTGGTTATAAACAACAAAATTTCTAGATTTTCGATATGAATGTTCACGTTATAGATTAGTTTTAACCCTTATAATGTGACAATTTGGTCAAGGCAAAAACTACATAGTTGTAGATATCTGAGTTAGGTTTGTAACGCAACAAGCGCGTGTCAAATGGATTTTCAAGTAAGAAGTTATATCGAATTTACGAACCAAGGGTAAAGTTATCCCTCCTTTTAAGTGGTATTTCGTCGTTTAGTACACTAAATATTTTAATTTGTTTGGTTAGAGAGGGAGGCTGGTTTGGACGAATTTAACCTCTTAGTATCAAATCATTCTTCATCAATTTTAACCCTTGGTTCAGCTTGAAGAATATTTATCTTGATGAGAGAGAAAGGATAAGCTTAAGGAAGAAAGGGTTATAATAAAAGCTAGGAAAAATTCTAAGAAAATCATAAAACTATTCCCAAAGTATAATTATGTGTTAATCTTGTTTTATTCTTGGATTATACTTATTGAAAGTATAAAAATCATCAATTATTGATTAAAAATTGTATTTATATGTATATGTTCATATGTAAGATAAGTGGTATGTGTAAACCCTATTACTTCGTATAAAACTCCCTTATATTCAAACTTGCATATATATTTTGATATACTTACTGGAATTGAGTAATTCTAGTTGGAAATG
Organism: Sambucus nigra; assembly: GCA_949130495.1. Lineage (NCBI taxonomy): Eukaryota > Viridiplantae > Streptophyta > Magnoliopsida > Dipsacales > Adoxaceae > Sambucus > Sambucus nigra. The sequence continues at coordinate 90,461,245 of OX422209.1, read as the reverse complement.
AATATAGACTCAATATTCAAAGAATATCTAAAAATTAGAATTAAACTCCTTTTAGTTAGACTTTGGTGATGGTTGAAAGTTGATACATAGTTGTTGTTTTCATAATGCGTCAAGATATACCCTGAGTTTGATATAGCTTTTGACATAGCAAATAAACTATAAAAATTATGAAACTTTAATTTTGTATTATTCAGTATGTATATGGAAAATGAGTGTAAAATCATAGAAACTTTTTGTGTCAAAAAATTACGAAAATTCTTGAAAGTTGACTGAATAATAAAGGAGCTTATAGGACAGATATAATATGTTGTAAAAAAAGGGTCATATCTTACCCTAGGAACATTGGAAAATCACAACGTCAGTTGTAACAGAAAGTATACTGATATATGTTTTCATATTGATTAGTTTGAACACCTTTATTTGTACAATTTATGAATTTATAATGGTTAAAAATATATAACAACAATTTGATGCCATACTAGACACCCCATGAAAGAATATTATTATATCCTACTTCCAAAGGGTATTTTGAGTACATGTTCCATGATTATATATATTGATAAGTATACTTTTTTGTATATTTGGTTTTATTTATAAATTCCCTACAAAGTAGCTTCTAAAGTTGAATGTTTATAACTTTAATAACATAAATACCATCACATCATACTCAGGTTTCATGAAATTCTACTTAAGTGGGGTTCTATTGTAGTTGAATGATAATTGAAAGTTACATTAATATATTAATATGATACTTATGATTTGAATTCAGTAATGATTTAGTTAGATTAATAGGTTCAAGGCCTAATCCACCAGGTTCAGCTCCACCCAAGGGAAACATAAACGTATAGTTGAGAATCCAAGGTGAGTGTACTCACTGGAAAGATGTATATGTACATTGTGATTGATATGATCAGGAAATTATGAATATGAAATTATTCATTTCGATTTACCAAAATGGGAGGTTACTCCCCAACCCAAAATGGGGGAGGATTGTCTATTACAGACAAGGGATTACTCCCCGACTAGGACTGGGGGAGAATTGTCTATTGCAGACAGGATATGTGAACCATGGTTCGAAAAGTTGGGTCATTCTTTATGAATGGGACATATTAGTTTATACATTATTATATGGATATGATTTATTGCATTGAATTTTATACAATAGTGTAGTAGTGATGCATTCACTGAGTTATTTTTCTCACGGTTCCTATGTATATGTTTTTCAGGTATCAGGGTTTCACTGCCAAATCTAAGAAGATGGATTGGGTTAGTAAGGAACGAGTAAAACAATGAGTTTTGCTTACATGTAAATGTCATAATTAAGTCAAATTATCCTTCCAGCAAGTTTGTATAAGCATAAGTACTTTACTGTTCTAAAATGTTTAGTTTTATGGATTTCCATTGATGACTCTAAAATTAAGACTCGTGTTAATGGTTTGGTTAATTGAATTATGGTTTGAATCACTTTGACTTTTAAACTTAATTACAAGTTACTGGGTTGGGGCATGTCATCTTTTGGTATCAGAGCCTAGGTTTTAGAGGTTCTGGGATTAAAAGAGTCTAGACTTGGTAATGGATATAAGAAATATATTTTATTTTATACTAACGATTATGTTAGAGAATATATGTATATATGCATGTTATTATATCTTTAATTCATTTCAGATTTAAAAGAGTGGAATGAGGTAATGATAATGTGAGAATATAATATGAGGCTTTTAATATGACAGCAGAAGCGGAGGTTGAACAACCTGTTCATATAAATGTAGAACTCGAGCCAGAATAATTAATAGATATGCAAAAAAATGGCACGTGCTATGACTTTAATAGCAGAGTAGCAATCTAGGTTTATGGTTCAGATGGAATAACAACAAGCTAGGAAACTGGAGGCATAACCATTGGCTAGGGCGCAGGAGGTGATACACCGGGAAGAGAGGAATTCTTCACATGAGAAATTTATTAAGAGGAATCCACCATCGTTTAAAGGAGAAATTGATCCTATCAAGGCAGAAGTATGTGTTAAAGAGATTGACCTTATCTTTGGGGTAATGAGAATGCCAAAAAATTAACAAGTAACCTTATCAATGTATATGCTGAAAAGAGAAACTAAACAAGTAACCTTATCAATGTATGTGCTGAAAAGAGAAACTAAGTATTGGTGAGAGTCCACCAAACATTTGTTGATTACTCCAGGAGGTGGGAATGTGATTTCATGGGATACTTCTGTTAAAGCTTTGTATGACAAGTAATTTCCTCTAATGTATCGAAACAAAAGGAGAGAGAATATATTATGTTAAATCATGGAAGGATGACAGTCAGAGAATATATGAAGCTAAACTTACAGCCTTATTTATGCATGCTACGAGGTTTATACAGAATAAGGAAGACATGTGTAGTCGATTCCATGATGGACTAAAGTTAGTCATTAAATCACGGTTGTCAACTTTAGAGGCTGTTAATTTTCCAGCCTTGGTGAATAAAGCCATGCTAGTAGAAAGGTATGTGAATGAAGCAAGAGGGGGACGGGAACAAGGTGCGAAGAGAAGTAAATTCTACCTGAATTATCAAAAGGGTAGTGATACAGAATATTCAAGGCTCGGGGTGTAGAAATTTCATTATGGTAGGGGTATGGAAAGTAGTTCACAAAGGGTCGAAGTTAGTAGTGGAAGAGGTTCAGGAGTTTCATCATAAGGAAATCCAAATGCTTGTTTCTTTGGTGGGGCATGAGGTCATATAAAGAGAAATTGCCTAAAGTTACTGAATATAAAATGTTTTAACTGTCATCAAAAGGGTCATCTGAAAAAGAATCGTCTTATGTTAGCAAGAATAATTTCAGTTAATAGTGTGGGGCCTAGTAAAGGATCATCTCTAGGTAGTACAACTAGAAACGAGTTGTAGGATAAGCAAGTGGATTGAAAGATAGAGGACGAGTGTTTGCGATGACGTTGCAAGATGCTTACGCTGTACCGAAAGTTATTATAGGTAAACTTTATATTGCAATAAAGATATATATGTGCACATTGACCCTGGAACTACGCATTCAATCGTAGATTTACCTATTATTTCATATTTGGGTAGACCATGTTGATTTTACATTTGTGCTTTATATATTTCTACCCCAACAGAAAGTTTAATTCTAAATAAGCATGTTTATAAAGATTATGTCTTATGAATTGGTGAGCGAGATTTATATATTGATTTAATATCATTGCCCATTCAGGATTTTGATATTATATTGGGGATGGATTGGTTATCATCGTATCATGCTTCCATTGACTATTTACAAAAAGAAATTACATTTGATCCACCAGGTGAATCCGAGTTTTGAATTACAAGAGGAGAAAGGTATATTGTTGCTAATTGTCTTATATCAGGAATTAAGAGTAAGAAGTTATTGAGTAAAGGTTGTACAGGGCATTTAGCCTATATTGTTAATACTAGTAAAAAGACACTTAAAATTGAAGATATACCAGTGATTAGAGAAGTTTTCGATGTCTTTCCAAAGGAGTCGCCAGGATTATTACTCGATAGGGAAGTAGAGTTTTTCATTGGATTAGTTCCAGGTACTAGTCCAATTTACCTTGCTCTATATAGAATGGCACCAATAGAGTTAAAAGAATAGAAATTGCAATTACAAGATCTGATAAGCAGAGGTTTTACTCGCCCCACTCTTTCACCATTGGGAGCACCAATGTTATTTGTGAAAAAGAAAGATGGAACAATGCGATTATGTATTGATTATCGGTAGTTGAATAAAGTGACCTTTAGAATCAAGTACCCACTACCTTGTATCGATGATTTGTTTGATCAATTACAAGGGTCCACTATGTTTTTAAAGATTGATTTGAGATCGAATTACCACTAGAAAGTAAATGATAATGATATTTCCAAAATAACTTTTCGAACTCAATATGGGCACTATGAGTTTTTCGTGATGCCATTTGGATTTACTAATGATCCAGCGTTTTTTATAGATCTTATGAATTGGGTATTTCACCATTTAATTGATTCATTTATGATTATGTTCATAGATGATGTGTTGATTTACTCACGGAGTATGGAGGAACATGAGAGACATTTGAGCCTTGTATTACATATTTTAAGAAAGAAGAAATTATTTGCTAAATTCAGCAAGTGTGAGTTTTGGTTAAATGAAATTATATTTTTAGGGCATGTTGTCTCGGGGAATGGGATATATGTTGCTCCAAAGAAGGTAGAAGCCATTGTTGAATGGGAGAGTCCAAAGAGTGTGATAGAAATTAGGAGTTTTTTAGGACTGACAGGTTATTATCGCTGATTTATTATGGGATTTTCATTAGTAGCGTTACCATTAACAAAGTTGACTCGTAAAAATGTGAAATTTATGTGGGATTAATAATGCGAGAGGAGTTTTAAATAATTAAAGAGTCAGTTAGTTTCATCTCCTATACGTAGTATTCCGTGTGGGAATGAGTCTTTTGCAATCTATACAAATGCTTCATTTTAAGGGCTAGGATGTGTTTTTATGCAGAATGGGAAAGTAATTGCATATGCTTCTAGAAAATTAAAGATACATGAATAAAATTACCTTACACATGATTTGGATCTAACTTCTATTTCTTTTTCTTTGAAGTTGTGGATACGTTACTTGTATAGAGAAACTTGCGAGATATTTACGGATCATCAAAGTTTGAAATACTTGTTTACATAGAAAGAACTGAATTTGAGACATAGGTATTGGATAGAGTTGATTAAGGAATATGAATGTACCATCCATCATCATCCTGGAAAGGAAAATATAGTAGCACATGATTTGAGCCAAAAATCACAAGAGATTATTGGTTGCATACATTATGCACTTGTTAGAAATATTCATAACTTGGCATTAATGGGGATCGAATTAAAGTTATCGAAAGAGGGAAGATTTTTAGCACATGTTACAGTGAGACCTTTATTGGTTGAACGCATTCAAAATTTACAGATTAATGTTGCATTCCTTGAGAAGAAGAAACACAAGGTTCGGGATAATAAAGAGAGTGACTTTGAGATTAAGAATGATGAATTGTTGTTTTATAAAAACAGAATTTGTGTACCAAATAATCAATCCTTAAAGAAGGATATATTAGAAAAGGCACATAGTTCTATTTATTTTATGCATCCCGGAGGTACCAAAATGTACAAGGATTTTAAAGAGTATTACTGGTGGAACAACATAAAACGTGAGATTATAGAATTTGTAGCTAAATGTTTAGTATGCCAGCAGGTGAAGGCGAAACATCAAAAGTCTGCTGGATTATTCCAGCCATTGGCTATTTCAGAATATAAGTGGGAGAATATAACAATGGATCCTGTAATAGGATTACCACGGACACAAAAGGGGCATGATTCTATTTGGGTGATTATAGACTGATTGGCAAAGTCAACTCATTTTTATCCAGTTAAGACTACGTACACTATTGACAAATATGCACGTATGTACTTTGATGAGATTATCCGTTTACATGTGGCACCGGTGTCAATTGTATTAGATAGAGATCCAATGTTCAATCTAAATTCCAACCTTGTTTATATAATACCGTGGGCACCAGTTTGAAGTTTAATACTACATTGCATCCTTCTTTATCCATAGAAATAAGAATACCTCCCCAGAGGAGTCACCAAATATAAGAATGTAGTTGTACTGGGGCCTATGAATAACCGGATTTGGTGAGGCGTGACCCACTCCAATGGAAGTCGTATTTAAGGTCTCCAAGGTTTCAAGAGTATCTAAATAAGAAAACTACCTATTTCTGGTAACAATGGAGCTTTTATAATTATCATTTGAGAAAAAAATAATTAGCTATGACTTTATAACGATGACACTATCTCAGAAAATGGATCACTAGCAGTGATGATTCTTGGGAGTGGAGATATAAGCACTCCAAATACTGAGGAGATAGTAGGGGAGAGAATACTTTCTGGTGAAACTTTGGCAGAGAAACAATGCTACTTATGATGTTCTATACATTTTGACCTTACCCAAAGGCTCTATTTATAAGAAAATACTAACGCTGATCTGGCATGTGCATGCCAAAGTATATTCCTTCGAGACAACATTTGAAATGTAATTTTTGTTCCATTTTGCTGTCTGTTGTCTACCCACTCTGACAAAGAACATCAGGCACGACCCAAAGTCAAAAAGCAAATATATCACGCATAGTGCGAAAAAATATGATTTGGTAAATAACTTGGTCAATAATCTTTTGAGATCTTATGAGTGGCCTTGATGGCCACTTGTTGAAAATCACATTAAATTTTTTTTTTATGAGCAACACCTTGGCTCCTCACTTATTTGGCTAAGTGTAAAATGTATAAGTGCTTGAGTGACCTCTTGGGTCCCTTCTGTTAGTATTCTCTCTTTTCTAAGGTATTGAAGTGGTTAGGCCTTAGCTTTACCACCAAAACTTGCCTCTCAGCCACCAAACCAAAACTCTCTAGAGATCCCAACTAGCCTACTTGAGCCCAGCTCACTCGATCAAGGATACATGTGCAAGAAAATAATAATGTTAGTAATTATTCAATGTACAAGATAGTTTATAATTACTTGACTGTTCATAGAGCATCCCTCAATATATTGGGCTTGCTCCCATATTTTTTCTCTTGTCTTAGGGTTGATCATTGAGCAATCCCTTGCCAACCTTGAGACTCATTAGTTGTCTCTATTATGATCTTGGGTCCACTCATCGTGGCACCCCCTAGCCAAACACCATATCTTGGTTATCTTCAGTCTTTGGCCCATTCGTTATGGCATCCTCTAGCTAAACAACTATTTTGGATTTATTCTACCTTGGGCCCACCGTTGTGGCCCCTTTTGATAAGTGATAATTTTGGCTTGCTCTGTTTTTACGTCCACTCACGTGGAACTCTCTCACTTTGTTGGGCTTATTTAGTTAAAAGCTTATTCAGGGCTTGCTCGTGTTGTAGCCCCCTCGCTTGTCCTTGCACCTATTTATCTGGAACACCCTCGCCTTAATGGTCTTATTTGTGGGCAAATGAGTGGGTGCCCATCTACAAATTTTATGCCAATTTTTTCGAAAAAATCGGTTCTAGATGGCCTATAAGCAGTTAGACCCCTTGCCTGTCGGCAGGGTGGACTTTCCTTAGCCAACAAGGAAGGAGCCATGTTGATAAGCAGGCCAGGGGCCATACTGATCATCTACCCCTAAAACCCTAATTTTTACTATTTAAGGAGACCATGACCTCATTCTGAAATAAAAACATTCCCCTCAAAATCAGTGCATCGAAATTTCATTTTTTCATACATTCTCTCCATTTCCTTAAATCGTCCTCCTCCATTTTCCACAACATTTTCCATCCTTACCTCACCACCATCCAACCATACTAAAATGATCCTCCTACCATTGCAAAATCAGAATTAAGATTCTGTAGAAGGTCTACCCTTATCCATTTACTATTCATTCAGTTAGTAGTAGTTATTTACTTTTCTTTTCACTTTTGATATATCTTTATCTCATTCTCTCACATCAAAACTAATCTCATTTTTTATTATTATTTAGTACACATAAATCTTAGTTTCATAAAATATAAAAAAGTCAAAACGTGGGTTTTCTTATAAATCCTAAATTGGGATTTTCTCATTTTTCACACTTTCTACACTTGTACACGATTTGTAAAAAACAAACTAAAGGAAGTCCTAAATTATGATTAATGGGTTAAACCCCATATTGTGTGTTATTGAACTACATGGACTTTCATGCCCTTTGGTCTACGTAGGCATCCCGAGCTAATCCTAGGATTCGATTACTATGTTCTCATTTTATGCTTTCTTGTGTTATTAGTATTTGCGAGTCCAGAAATTCCTACATATTTGTGTTTAGCTCGACATACAAATTCGCTTCTTCACAATGACTTGTGATTCGATAGACACTCTCATTATATTTATTTTTATGTCATTTCTTTGGTACACTCCTTAGGATAATTTCACTCCGTCTTTCCCATAACACGAGTCGGATGATTTCTTTCTCCTGTTATTCACACCGCACACATGTACACGCGTATCACATTTTAGAGAAAGGAGAATATTATCATAGCCCATGAGAGATCGAAAAGACAGGATGGATGCCTAACACCTTCTTATTTCGTAACTTAGTTCCCGGACTTTAGATTCATTTGATTTCAAACATATCAATATGCATTTATATGTTATTCTCTTAGGACGACTACAGTTCTTTTGCTTGTTTTGAGCAAAATATGATGGCGACTCTATTTATTCGTGTTTACCCCCTTTTGACGATGATCGATTTACATCCGAGGTAGCCCGAGAAGATTTATTGAGAGTGGAGGAAAGAGAAATCCCATATCCTCGAATCCTCACACACGTGAGTGAGAGCGATTTCGCTAATTTTCCCTACCGTCTAATTTCGGGGTCAACCTGCACCGGAGGAATCCAACTCGGATGGCCACAGTGATGACTTCGTTGGTAACATTTTTACAAGACTAGACCATGTTTTCACATGGGTGTTATTTTTTTTCTCTATTACTTTCCTATACATGTGCCCCCACTTGTATGTTCTCTTTACTCTGATACTTACATCGTGTATATATGTCTCATTCTTATCATGATCTTTTCTTACCATATGTATATACCACCTTCTTGTCACATGTTTCACCCTCTACTTACTTGTATATATTCACTATGTTCACTTCTCACACTCACACTCGTATATAGTCTCACTTTTACTCACATATTTTACACACCACCTATAGATACCCAAGCTTAGCTTCGCCAGCACACACTCTCACATTCTTCTTACTTGTATATATCTTCATGCTCACTTACACACATTTCACGCACCACTTATAGATATCCATGCTTAGTCTCACTAGCACACATGGAAAACACACACTTCCACATTTTTCTCCCTTGTATATATCCACATACTATTTTCACTCACATATATTCACATGTCACCCTCCCACTTTGTACATATTTCTCATACACTTTGTATCTATCTCCATGCCTTATATAGTCTCCATGCTTCATGTATATACATTCTATTTTATTCTCCATGATTATCTCCATTTATCCCATACTACTTGTACATTTGATGATCTCCCTCATAGTGACAATGCTCCTCTTATTTAGCATACATAAAACTCTCCATAAGATATTAATTAAGATTCATACATTCTTGCACACTACATCACCTGAGCATGGCAATATTGACCAAAATTTTGTCCCGTACTGGGGGGTCACTTTGTGACGGGTGTCGGTCTTGTTGGGCACAATTAACCTAAGCGATATGATTCCCATCTTCCATTGGCCTCGTACCTTTGACGTATATCAGATGGTTCCCCCCACATTGTACCGCTTGACCGAACTCACGACGAAAGGTATATAGCAGGGAACTTGTTCACGTACGTCGACTATATCGAATTCTCTCTCATATTTACTGTCTTCACAAGGTATATTGTGAGGCAATTCACATATACTTAGGTATATCAAATGGCTTGTTCACACGTACTCATTAATGATTGACCTTATAGGCAAGAGGTATATCTTGGAAGTCATGCCAAAGGAGGGAACCCTTCCACTAAGCTACCAAATGCATCAAACTCATATAGGTGTCTATCCTAGGACACTCATACGTAGTTTGTCGGTTATAATGATAAACTCTTTCGAAATTCTCGGTGCCTTACCACCCAGATTTTTGTGCCATTTCTCCCATTTTTAAATCAAGACCCTGTCCATGAGTATAGAAACAAGTTAAATTGTGTCTTATATAATGTACCCTAGGAAAACATAATACAAGTGGAACCTAATAATAATAACCATGTTGAGGATTTTCCTTTCTCCATTTTATTAAAAATCCCAAAAAAATTTCCTCCCTTTTCAAAAGAAAAACAAATACAAAAAATATTCCACTTTCCCTCAAAATAAACTATTATCATTTTTCCTCTCAGGTGTGATTGCGTACCCAAAATTTTGTCCTAGCTTCTTATTGGATCCAGTCTTTCATCAAACCACCTCGTTGGTCCACTTCTTCCTCTACTACTTCCACTGAGTTTGAGATCTCGCTACGAAAGTTATTAATGGAAAATATAGACTAGGATGTGAACGCTCAACAAGATCTGATGACTATCCTTGCCTAGCTTAGTGTTAAGATTGACAACCTCTAGACTGAAGTTTAGGAGATGCAATGACATCGGGTCCATAATCCCGAGGTTCATGAACCCAAAATCATCTTTCCCCATGATATGGTTCCACTTGGTCCTAAACTGATTTGGGTCCTAGAAGAATATCAACCTGCCCCGCATGTCGCACCTGCAAATGGGCCGCCACTAGCTCAGCTATCGATCCTTAATCTTACCCAGCCAGAGGATAATCTACCATTACAAGTGGATCCTGAGGAGGGAGAGTTGAACAAGGTCAAATAGGACCTTAGGTTGTTGTCAAAGAAATTCTCTCGAGTCAAGATCTCAGGGAACTACATGGACTACACTAACATTTCTCCTTATCCCAAGGCCAGATTATAAGAGAAATTTAAAATTTCTACATTGAGAAATTTGAAGGCAGCGGACCTTTAATTGTCTACATACACAACTATCATCATCCCATGACTCTCCTAAGGGATTCAGAGGATATAATGACCCAAATGTTCCGGTAAACCCTTAAAGATGGTGCCCTTAGGTGGTTTCTGTCCCTCGAGGAATCCCGAATTTGTAGTTAGGTAGATGTGGACGGAGAGTTCATGTCATAATATAAGTATAATGAAGAATTGGAAATCACATGCAAATACTTAGAGCTACTCAAGAAGAATTTAGGGGAGTTACTTAATAGTTTCATCGGAAGATGGAGATAGAAAGCTGCTACCATGACTAACAGGCCATCAAAATAAGAACAAGTAAGCATTGTAAAGAAAAATTTCTTTCCCCATATCCGAGTCTCGATGGGAGGTCAATACTATGATCACTTCAGAGCCCTTTAGGAGGTTGGTGTGGAGATTTAAGAAGGGGTTTCTACTCATAAAGCTAAATCTAAAGCGAAATGGCTGGAGTTCACATCGCAAAAGTATGATAAGTCGCCAACCCCTCAATCTCAATCATCAATAACATATCTCAACCTGCCACTTCTTGGACACCTAAAAGTTGTCCTAACCCTACCAAAATGGAGTATACTAAACTCCATGATCCCTTGTCAAAAGTATATCAAGCCCTTTAGAAAAAGATCTAGAATTTGACCCCTCTACCAGAATCAATCCTATTGAAACACCTGAAATGCCTAAAGTCTCATCAAACCCCCTCAAAATTTGCCTATCCTTTCTCCTGCATCATACAAGTTTTGTTGATCAATCTCTGTCACTCCTCACCTGAGCTTGTATTGCTATTCATACCCACTCAAAATGGGGAGGCATGTAATTACTTGAAGTTCTAAACCATATTTAAAATTTTGAGGTGAAAGTGGCCTAAAAATGACTATTGACTATGAGAAGTTCAGCAATTTATTCATAGAGGCTCCAAAGTGGGCCCGAGAGTCAGATGAATGGGTCGTGCTCGTAAAAGAATCTAGCCTAAATGACATCGTGTAGGTCATGTCAGATATGCTGAAGCTTCCAAAGCGTCTGGTCCTTCATTACACCACTTATTCGTTGAGTGGAAAGATTTATATGATGAATCCATGGAAGTTGTTAAGTGTTTTGACTACTCTTGGAAAAATGAGATCATTTACACTAGATGGGATGATGATTTTGAAGGCTCAAGTGATGAGTTAGAGAGTGAGGATTTCCCCTTATGTGGTTTCCTTGAACCGTGGTATGGTCTTACTGATAAGAAGATGAAATTAGGGTAAGAAATCTTCTTCAAGGATGACATAGCATGGGATAATGGACAGAAACATGAGGTGGAGCCTCCGGCAAATAAAGCTATGGAAAACACTGGAAATTCTGGGGATAGTGATACCGATGAGCCATTCAGCCTGCACACACTAGGGTTAGACCTCAGCAAGATTCGAAGTAGCACTATCTGACCCATCTAAGAAGATCATCCCTACTAAAGCACCCCTCTTTAACTGGCATGCCATTCCTGTTCAACCCATCCAAGTTAACCCAGACCCTGCCATCCATTCTTTCCAAGAGATGCTCGAGCCTACTTTTTTTTCCTCTTATTTCTGATGTAATTGTAAAAGAGGCCTCCTTTGATGAGGATATCACTGTTGTATTTCTTACAAACTGTTTTAATGAAATAAATGAGGATTTTGCATATCTTTTTGTGGCTTACATTGATTGTCTTTATTATAATCAAACTTTTGATGAAGATGACTTAATAAATGAAATATTCTTCACTAATCTCAATACGAAAAAAAATAAACCACATAATCGCATTCAAAGTAATGATGACGAGAATGTTATTATTAATATCGATTCTAGTAGCCATCTGCACGAGATTAGGATAGGGTCCAGCCTCGACGAGCACGAGAGATCACAATTTGAAGAGTTTCTGAAAGAATTTATGGACATCTTTGCATATTCCAACGGTGACATGCCCAACAGTGATAGTTTAGCATGATATCCCTACCTTTTTAGAGAGAAAACTTGGTAAGAAGAAGCTGAGAAAGCTCTGGACATAATGGTCCCTCAAAGTCAAAGACGAAGTGGTGAAACAATTAAACATAGGCTTTATTCATGTAGTCGAATACCATGTATGCTTGAAAATATTATCCCCATACTGAAATCAGGAGGGAAAGTCCATATGTGCGTAGACTATCGATACCTAAACAAGGAATCCCCAAAGGATAATTATCCTCTGCCCAATATCGACATGATTAATGATAACACTTCCAGTCACACTCTCAAATAATTTATTAACGATTTTGCTAGGTATAACTAGATTAAAGAGGCATCCTGACCACCAAGAGAAGACCACCTTTTATCACCCCATGGGAACCTTTTGCTACACAGTCATGCCATTTGGTCTCGAGAATGTCGGGGCTTACTACCAAAGGGCTGCTGTAACCATCTTGAATGACCTTATCCACAAGGAAGTCTAAGTTTATGTCGACGACATGATCATAAAGTCCAAGACTTGAGAAGGTCATATTCCTGCCCTGAAGAAATTCTTTGAGCGGCTACGGCAATACCAGATGCGACTCAAACCATAAAAATGCGTATTCGGTGTCACCAAAGTAAAACTCCTCTGGTTCATGGTTAATGAAAAAGGTATTGAGGCAGACCTTGCCAAATTAAAAGCCACACTCGAGATTCCATTGTACCGAATAGAGAAAGAAATGCATGGATTCCTTGATAAGATATAATACATCAGTCAATTCATCAGCCAACTGACCTATATCTGCAAGCCAATTTTCAAACTTCTCCGAAAGGATTCAACCGATGTTGGGAACGAGGTATGATAAGAAGACTTTGATCATATTAAATGATACCTCACTCGTCCTCTGGTGCTTCTGCTTCCGTAGTATGGTCTCACCCTCCTCCTTTACTTAATTGTCACCGACACTACAGTAGGGGCTATGTTGGCGCAATACATTAAGGAATCTCGTAAGGAGAGAGTATTCTACTACGCTAACTGAAAGCTAGATGGGTACGAGGTAAACTACATTATATTGGAAAAGATATGTGTCACCCTGGTCTGGGTCACACAGAAGCTCCGACATTACATGCTTGCATTCCCTATGAAATTGGTGTCCTGAATAAATCCTATGAAATACCTGTTAGAAAATCCCGCTGTGTCTAGTCGCATAGGCCGTTAGTTGATGTTACTGACTGAGTTCAACATCGTTTATGTTGCATAGAAAGTTGTAAAAGGGAGAGCCATCTCTAATTACCCTGCTGATAATACAATGGAAGGAATTGAGGTTTGAATCTCTAAATTCCCAGATGAAGACATCCTCTGCACCTCTCAGGAGAACCTCGGGTGGAAGATGTTCTTCGAAGGAGTTCCTAACAAGAAAGGGTATGAAATTGGGATACTCCAAATTGCCCCCAATGACTCTCACACCCCATTGCCATTAAGTCGGATTTCCCTTGCACCCAAAACATGACATAATACAAGGCATGCACCATGGGGCTCAAGATATCCCTCGAGAAAGGAACCAAATACATGAACATCTATGGAGACTCAACCCACATTGTGGGGAAAATTATTACGGAATAAAAAGTCAAAGGTGAGAAGCTCCTACCCTTCTAAGCTCTCCTAGAATATATCACCTCCTAATTCAAAGATATCACCTTCCATTAATTTCTTCGCTTAAAGAATAGCTTAGCCTATGCACTACCAACCTTGGTCTCCATAGTCGACATGCCTAAGGGAATAACAATGGCCCATTATCTGGTTTTGAAATAAGCTGCACCCACCCACTGCTACCACATCAAGCTCATCACAGAAGAAGATACATACATGGAAGGATTATGTTGTTATGACATTTGGCGCCTCCTCAAATATGGTAGGTATCCCCAAGAAGATGAGAAGAAAGACCGTGTGACTCTATGCAAGGTGGCTGCCCAATACATCATCTATGACAAAACACTCTTCAAGAGGAACTTTGACGGAACCCACTTGCATTGCATAGAAGGGGATAAGATTAAAGATATGATGCAGAAAATAGAGAGTGGGGAATGTGTACCCCACATGAACGATCTCATGCTTTCCAAGAAGATCATCCATTAAGGGTACTACTAGACCACCATGGTTCAAAACTGCACTGCTTATGTTCGAAGAAGCCTCATATGCCAGTAGTTTGTCAACCTTCATTACTTGCTTCCTCAAGAGTTGTATAACATTATTTCTCCCTAGCCCTTATCCACATAGGGTATAGAAATCATAGGGAATTTCACTCTTAAAGCTTCGAATGGGCATGAATTCATCTTGGTCGCCATTGACTACTTCACAAAATAGGTGAAAGCTTAATCATACGTAGTACTGAATGCAAAGAAAGTAGTCAACTTCATAAAAAAGAACATCATCTACCACTACGGAGTTCTCCACGAGTTGGTATCAGACAATGGACTTCATTTCGAGGATGAGGTCATAAAGTTAGTCGACTAATATGGAATTCAAAAGCATAATTCCTCTCCTTATCGACCACAAATCAATGGTGCTGTCAAAGTCAATAATAAAATCGTCAAGACCATTATTAGCAAGATGACTGAAAGCTTTAGAAACTGGGCTGATCGAATCCCATATGCCCTTTAGGGCTAGCTTACCTCCATCAGAACACCCACTGGGGCTACTCCCTATTCTCTGGTATATGAAATGGAAGTTGTTCTCCCTGTCGCACTGGAACTTCTCTATGGGTTATGCTCAAAAGTAAGGTCAGTAAAGAAGATTGGCATCAAAGCTGCTATAACGAACTACCGCTCCTAGACGAAAAGAGATTAAAATCTCTATAACATATACAAGGGTACCATCGTCGGATTGCGTTATCATTCAATAGAAAGGTCAAGGACCGCGATGTCCAAGAAGGAGATATTTCCCTCAAGAAAATTACAAAACCAGTCTGGGATCCGAGAGGAACTTTTAAACCTAATTAGAGTGGACCCTATATTGTGAAGAAAATCCTGTCCAATAGCGCTCCTATACTCATACACCTCGACAGAAAGGAAATTACACATCCGTTCAACTTGGACTGTCTCAAAAATTTTTACCCTTAGTTCGAACTCTCGTCGTGCTATGACTTTTCTCATCCCCCTTATATTCGAAAAAAATATATTTCTTCCCCTCTATTCAGAACTACGTAGGATATGATCCTCTAATAAACTCGTTTTTAGAAAAACTCATAAATTTCCAAACCCACAATGGTACTTAGGCAACCCATAAGACATACATGAGCGCAACCCTTTTTATCTCGTAAAATGCTATTCTTTTCTCCCTCCAAGGACGATGGTTTCCCTCATCATTTCAACGAACAAAAAGATTATGTATGCCTTAGAGATCGGCATAGATAGTTCAAATATAAAATTCATCAAAGACATAACAAAATACGTCAAAATCATTATTATTTTATTAAAAATTAGGAATATGACTATTACATGATGTATCAATGATGGGAATGAAATAATCCATTCCCTTACAAACCCCCATGCAACATAAAAACCCACACCATTAATAGCGTCACCAAAAATCCAAACACTTACACAACCTTCCCATAAACTTCTAAGAACCTACACAAACTTATCGTACACCTAAGACCTTACCTTCAACTATCTCATAGACCCTCTTCATCACCATTGCTTGTCCCGAGAGGCCCCCAATAATATCACTCCTGGTTACGACTCTAAATGCACTTCATATGATGATAGGACTTTATAATCTTGGATGAAACCATGATGCCATCGTCCAAAGTATCAAATATTACAAGACATCTTTACCCAGTCCCCTCAGCTAAAATCTTCTTAACCACCAGCTTCACCACTTCAGTTAGTCCCTTGATATAAACCCAACTTCCCCAACATATTGTAACGGATGGGTAGAAGACCGGCGGCGCTGCCATATGAGCCTCAATTTTATCCTCAAAGACTTAGTTAAGTCCTCTAAATAAAAAAGTTAGTTATATGCAAAGGAATAATTTGTTCTCATTCTACTTGGCGCAGAAGCTGCCATGAAAAGAAGAAAAAGGTCTGATGAAGACCCACTAACCGTACGTACTGGTAAACCCAAGCTGCAAAACAGACTGCAAGTTCCCCCACTATGGTAAAGACTAGCAAAGACATTGGGCGTATGCTCTATAAGTCAGTTTACCCAGTTCTCTGTTGACGAGCCGAAACTGAAGAAAGGCTTGAAAAATACGTTAGGAACACCTAACATATGGTATTTAGGAGGGGCTTTCAGGTGCAATCTCTCGGATAACCACATAAACAACATGAAAGGGCTCCCTCACAAGAAGTCATCCCGACCTTTATTCTAGGCATCTAGACCTTTTAGAGTCTCCACCAATATCTTGTGACTACCTGAGGGTCATCCGTCAGATCGCCCGTCATCAATGAAAGCATGACAATCAAGCTCAGGGCTACAACACTGTAAAAGTCGTTATTAGTAAAATCCCTTCGATACATGGAATTCATTATGGGCAGGAGGACGATATTCCATTCATGCACTAAGGCAGCTGAAGGGGAGATATGGAGAAACTCTGCTAATGACACCTAAGAAGAACATGACAAATTCGGTATAGCTGCTCCACACTATGGCAGATAACTAGCGTCGCAGAAAATTCTTCATTGGTAGGACACACCTCAATCAGGACAAATCAGAAAACGTGGTCTTTAGGGTACCAGAACAATACTGCCGCTTCCAAGAGATTCCAGTCTGCGAGGCGATTATGCCACAAGGAGACATGGTGCAAGTCGAAAGCTTCGTAGTTAATGTTATATAGGCACATGGCCTCAAGACCCTCGAGGTAAGCTGAAAAAGTATCAAACATTAGAAGTGCCATTACAGAAGAAAAAGAAGAAGAAAAGTTGCAAAGAAAATAAATTGATATGTGATGATGAAAACCATCTCCAAAAGCCTCCTTTTATACTACAAGTATCCACAAAAGACAAGCCATTCAAGATGCTATCGAACTTTCTGCTCCTAAAGCACCCAGAAGTACACAGGAAGTGTAATTAAAGCTAAGGAAGTGATTTTGACTTGACCTTTATGCCGACAGGTAGACCAAAGGGTATGCCGATCGGTAACCTCCCTTTTTATAAATTCCTTACTTTCCTTTTTTATACATTAATAAAAATTTAAAAATCAATATTCGAGTCCCCCTTTTATTTGTTTTATTTTATCTTATCTTTGCAATAAAAAAAATCAGTAACGAATTAAAGTGCATGTAGAGTAAGCCACTAAATCAAGGTAACACAAAAAATGCATCTTTTATATTTAACTTGTCCAGAATAATTACATTTTCCCTACATGTACAAACAGAAAAAGAAAAAAAAGGAACGATAAATTGGGACGCAACTCGAATCCTCCAAAATCTCTCATAAGCCCCCTCACAGTCAAGCACCTCGACAAACGCGCTTCCCCTGATGATATGCAGTGGACCCACTACTACCGAAACTGGAGCTGTCACCAAATGTAGTCAACAACATCAAGCAAGAATTTGATGACTTTCTCACGTAATTCTACGCCGACACCATCCAGTCCAGAATGTCCTATAGCCAGGTCATCGAGACGTGGATAGTCTGCAAAGGAATTAAAACGTCAAAGCAAGTCAGTAATGAGAAGAAAAGAACAAAAAACGGAAAAAGAGAAAGGGTCATATTTCTCCTCAAGGTTCTAAAAAACGCAGGGCGTGACCGAGGCGTGGAAGCCAAGCCTTAAGCCTTAGAAGCCTAGGTGGGCCTTAGGCGTAAAAAGGTGTGGTAAGGCATTTAGGTCTTTTTTTAATATATTTTAACATTTTTAACTATAACAAGGCTATTACAAATCCTAAAATGGTACACACCTTAAAATATGTCTGAATATATGCAAACTAAAGAACAATTTTTTAAATACTAAGAAAAAAACAAAAAAGAAAAAGAAAAAACACTCGATTTTTAGAACACAACTTCTCCCTAACGATCCTCCTCAGGAAGACATGTGAATCCATCTATCGCCTTCTTTATTTTTTTGGGAAGCTCACATTTATTGTGCATAGGTTGTGACACGTCGTAATCTGGATGAATTCTCAATTTACTGAATTTTATCCACAATGGATGAATATTTTTTTCTTCTTTTTCTATTAATGTCGCTAATGAGAATGCACAACCAGAATTATGAATGCAAAATATATTCTCTATTACTTCATCACAATATTTCAACAAAAAAATAATATACGATCGAACATGTACAATTGTGAAACATCAACTCCACAATTTATTGGTAATTACACTGATCAATTTTCCTAATACCATACTGGTAAATAGAAGTCCTCTCTATATGGCACATTCTAGTAAAAGCGGTATTTTAAGGGCCAATTGTAAACTATCTGTTTTCTATGAAAAGTAATTATTACCATGACTCATTTTTTTTCTTGAGAGGATATATAAAAGGAGGGGTGTGAACATGACAGGTGTTTTATAACCTGAATGAGAAGACGAAACGATATAAAAGGTTTTTGTATGTGGGATAACATACAGATAGTCAGAGTGTTAGTTCAATTAATCCTAAATTACTATGAGTCCACCAAGTAATTTATCAATAAAAAACAATAAGTTCAATCTTAGTTCAATTTTAATTCAATAAATCCTAGAATTACTATGTGCCCACCAAATGACAAAGCCCTTCCACCAATTTTTCTTCAACCAGATATCAATCACTTAAAAAGGGGTGAACACAACTGCAAAAGCTAACTAAGAAGATACATACACTAATAAGAAATAAACTAATACATGAACTCTCAATGAATTGAAGGATAATCTTTCAAGTGAAGATATTCTTTAATAATCAAGTAGATCATTTATACTCATATGACGTAAAATTAGGACTAAGTAACTTTATCCAATTTGTAATTCAATGATTAACCCAACTACTATAATAATCCCACCAATCCATAACCAATACAACTACTAATTAAATTCCACCAATTCGTAAGGAAAGTCTAAGGGTTTATAGTTCGTGAATTTCTAATTAAGTTAATAGTCATATTTATAAGAACATATAAGTTCCTAGTCCAATGCAAAATAGACTTAACATGTTGATAATCTTAATTCATACTTTAAGTCTCCAAATAATAAGGGTTTCCATTAATTAAACAATAGCACATGAATTCATAGTTATTTAATTATCCTATCCCATTAACCAATAAGATTTAGGTATTTATACATGAATGTCATGTTAATTAAAGAGTGTCATGTTAATTAAAGAGTATAAGTATAGAATGTGATTTATATCAATTTCCAGATATATGGTTCTAACATGGGAATTATCATCAATTATTACAAATCCAATTATATGCAATATCAATTTTCAAATTATATAAATTTATCATGCGAATTATCATTACTTTACCCTAATCCAACTATTAATTATATCAATTAAAGGCTAATTTATATCAATCATTTGTAAATCTACATTTCATATTTGTAAACCACATTAGTGCTGTTTGTTTTGCATCAAACATTGTTCGAACTAATTAATTTATTTTTACATATATCTAAATGAATCACTTTCTCAGAATTAAAATAATGTAAATCCCCAACTAAATATTGTGTTCAAACTATGTATATGTATATTTATGTATATACATATACATGCACAAACATGCATACACATACACGCATTGGTATACGTATACATACACATATATATTGGTATACATACACATGCATACACTTATATACATATGCATATACATACACAACCATATATATACATACACATACACATACATATACATACAATACAAGGGGAGAGAAAAAGAGAGATTGAGTGGTTGAGATATCCCTAAACGCCGATAATGGAGATAACTGGTGGTGGTAGAGGTAGCTGGTGGAGATAAACTAAACGCCTATGGGGAGAGAGAGAGGGAGAATGAAAAATATGAAGGAATAAACCCTATATTTTTTAATTATACCTGAAAAGGGATTATAGTAATGGACTGTGACCATTTTAAAATAAAATAATTTGTCACGATCAATTATTATGGTCATAGTCTGTGATCGTGACCCCTAGTTTAGTTCTTGGAACGTGGTTACAATCCAAACCGTGACCCATAGGTCTGACCATTTTGAATTTTCGTTTTTTCATTAATAGGGGCCACGATCTTGGACTGTGACCTTGTTACAACCATAATGGTTATGGGTTTGTACCGTGATGACATTGGCCCCATTTTTCCTGCGTAAATAGTCGTGATTGGGTTACGATCCATGATAGTAACAAAGTTGTTCACAGAATATGACTGTGACTAGTGTTTGGTATAGATCATCCCTGGAAGTGGTTACATCTAAAGTCACGGTCAATATCAGTTGGTTATGGTTTGCTTTTATATACTATTTGTATAACATCCCCTTTACCACTAACTACTAAGCCTGTGACGGTGAACATCATCGTCCATATGTCAACCACTTTGAATAGACGGTTATGCCCCACTTTTTTTTATAAGTGGGGAAATGTTTGTTTGTTCTCAGATGATCATACTTTGTAGGTTTAGTGGGACAGTGAATTTTAATGTGAGGCGATATAGTAGACTAGGTCAAACGAGAATAATATCGATGGCGTTTTTGTTCATCCACTCAACCATTGAGGATGAAGTCGACCAACCTCTAGAGTCTAATCAATTGTATGTTGCATTTCAACGAATGTGTCCCCTCGGTTCATGCAATTCTCATTCGTCTTTACAGGTGTTAGGAACTCTCCTTAACACTTCCTTTATTCCTTTTAGGTATGATGTTCAGAGTCGCGTAGATTTCTTGGCGTCGAAGGGGATAACCATATTCTTGTCTTGTTTGCCCCACTTTGACTGTGCTTGGGATTTGTGCCTAATCATTATGTGTCAGCCTAGGCATCATTTCACATGTGTGCGTAGGGTTTATGGAAAACCCCACTCATGACAGTCTGTTACCCATCATTTTAGTCGTCGAATTGATTACATATCATCCCTTGAATTTGAAAGGATATCATCAGCCATATATATTCCATTTAATTCTTCATTCTCCCATATTTTTTCGTTTTTACTTCCAGAGATAAAATATTCCCAAATATACCAGTGGTTCATTGCCTTCGTTCTTTAACCACCTTTAATATTTCCCCATCAGATTTATTCATCAACATTCTCCACTCCACTACTGGCATCAAATTATCTTTGATTTTATGGTATGCCTTATTTTCACCATACTAACACAAACCAATAAAGTGTTGTCACGTAATATTAATATCGATAAAAAGAGCAGAGTAATATTATGAGATATATATATTCGGGTCAGCATGCATGCGTGACGCTCGACACGAATTGGAGTGTATGGATATGCACTAAATATTTTGATGGGGTGTTAGTGCACCAAAGCGAGAAATTCTAATGGGTAAAATAACTGCCTAACAGTTACCATGGTAGTTAAGTTGCATGGGAAAGAAAAACTATAAGTAAGCAATAAGGCCAAAGAATAAGAGATGACTCCCTCACTGAAACACTTTTACTTTTATCCTATTTTTTTTTTATTTTTCCTTCTTTATTTACGGCTTTTCTTTCAATGCCATTAGTAGATTATAAGAGTTGTAACTCTTTTTCCAAGTTTATTTAAAGTTTATTGCCTTTATTACTCTTTAATGTATGCAAATATTTACTTCACTTTCAATTTAATTTCTTTCAACTCTTTATTTAACTCTATTTTTCTTTGTTTTATTTACAAAGATTTTCTTTACCTTCAATTCATGCAATTTACTATATATGTCTTAGTTAGCTATTATAATATAGAACTTACTTTGTGTCTTCCCTAATGTAAGCATAACTCCTCTTAATTGAGGC
Source organism: Sambucus nigra (assembly GCA_949130495.1). Taxonomy (NCBI): domain Eukaryota; kingdom Viridiplantae; phylum Streptophyta; class Magnoliopsida; order Dipsacales; family Adoxaceae; genus Sambucus; species Sambucus nigra. Next base: position 90,438,828 of record OX422209.1, on the reverse strand, counting down.
ATCGAACGTAACACAATCTCTTGATAATTATTAATAGGCTAAGATCTTTGGTTGATAAGACCACAAATCTTGTCTGGCATTCTTGCAACTTTAATTATTAACCAAGCCCAGTGCAAATAACTCAAACATATTTTTGGAATGATCGGTGGGACCCCAGTACTGTGTAACAGTTATACATGTCTATGACACGTCACAACAAAGATATGACAGATAATGTTGGTGAGATTGGCTCTACCAGCAACAAAATACCACTTCAGAGAAAACAATGGCCAAACTAACTCCATATTTAGGAATAACTTTAGGGTAGGAGGATATACTAACACCACTAGTTTAACCACCAATAATCTAATGGAATTAATTGGACCCTATAATACATGTTAATAAATGAGTTACAACAACCCATTAGGAAGAACATCTCTTCCATAGGTAGGAAGAAATAGGCCTTACCAAAATGAGGCCAACCAAGGCTTCCCAAATACTTCTAACTATGGAGTTATTAACAATCCAGTGTTTGAAAAAGGAACTGAGGGTGTTTGGGAACCTTAGATATAGAACAATCAAGTTACTCAAATCTCATAACCCATGCCCTTCCAAAACAACAAACTGAACCTCCACAGGTTCTAAAACCCTTAATACAACCAATTACATTGATAAACTAAGTAACTTCTCCAAAAAATAGGCAACTGCCTGGAGGAGTGAGGACGAATGAGATCATAGATCTGATACAAGAAGTTTGTGGACCAATAACGCGAGGAGTGAATACTTCAGTCTATAGAAACCTATACCCAAATTGGGTGGATAGTATTGAACTTCCTAAAGGCTTCAAATTCCCAATTTTTACCCTCTTCTCTAGGGATGGAAGTCAGTCAACAGTGGAGCACATTGCTAGGCTCACTAACCAATATGAAGATGTGGGTACAAATGACTATTTAAGGTTATTTTTGTTCTCATTTTCACTAATAGTTGCATCCTTCATATGGTTCATAAGTTTTGCATTGAACTTTATTCATAATTAGAAACAAATGAAAGACTTATTCCATTTTCTATTTTTTCAAACTGAACCAAAGGTGTCAATGGTTGATTTCGTCAGAGTAACACAAAAGTCTGATGAAACGGTTATTGAATTTATAAATAGGTTCAAAAGGGCTAGGAATAAATGTAAAATAGTTTTAACACAATCAGTATTTGTAAAATTAGCATATAATGGTCTAGAATTCATGCTTCGAAATAAGTTTGAAGCCATTAAATTTACAGATCTGGTGGAATAAACACCAAAGTGTCTAGATATGAGGCTCTTCGTAAGGAAGAGCATTATAGGATTACTTTTTCCTTCAAAACATATTATAAAGATCCTAATTTCGAAATAGATGTTGCAAAACTATAGGGGTTGAAACAATAATATGTGAATCATTGGTTCGAAAGGATACTACTGCAGAATCCTTTGCGCCAAAATCAAAATGAATGATTAAAAAGATATTCTTTTGATATTACTAAGGATGTTGAGATTTTTGACTTCCTCTTAAATGCCAGAATGCTAAAACTACCAGATGATGCAAAAAAGTCACATGAAATTAAAGAAAAAACTATTGCAAATGGCATAATGTGTTTACTCATTCAATTAATGCTTGCTTTGTATTGCGCGACAAGGTTTAAGAATTAACCAGGTGGGGGGGGGGGGAGAGATTAAGTTTCCTACAAAGAAAGAAAGGACAATGGGGTTGGATAAAGACCCTTTACCAAAGTTAAATAATTGGGAGTTAATGTGCAGTCAATCCAAATATCTAGGAATAAGGAACATGTGGAGTTTAAAGTGAAAAATAAGGCAGGGCCTAAGGCTTCGAATGTCGAGGCTATTAAAGGTCCCGGCCAAAATATGATAAAACAACTATACATTAGGTGTGGAGAATATTCTGGTGAGATGGGCTAGTTATTGGCTTCAAAAGAAAAAATCCAGCAAAAAAGGATACATGAACAAGCAAAATATTGGCAATACAACCAAAGCCCCAATGGTTATGGAACAATAAGAGGTGTAAAGAAAACCTTATGGTAGGATTAGACTCAACTTTAGTCCCCTATGGGAGTTTTAAAATACAACGGAATAACCAATATGTCAGACCTAGCTTCAAAGAGGCCAAACCTCAATATAAGAAAAATATGTCTGGGATAATAAAAATGCTAAAATATATGTCAATGGTCAAGGGTGTACTAGATTGATTCGTGGCTTTATAGCCAAAAGTTGCATAAAAAATTAATGACATACTAAAGAGGCTAAAAGTTGTCAAGCCTAGACAGGTGGCCTATGGAATGTGGCACCTGGTGCAACAACCAAAATAAAAAAGGAGGGACCCAAAATTTATCATCTTTAGGACTCAATAAAGAAGGATCCAAAGAAAGTATAAGGCCTGACAGGAGGAATCTAAAATTATAAAGACTAGTGGATATGAAAGATTAGGATCTTCATATTCAAAGCCTAAATCAAGGTTTTATAAAAAAACATAGGGAAGTCAAACATCATCAGACATGTTAGCATAAAGGTTGAAGGATTTGAAGAAGACCATGAGTATGGATGAAGAGACTTCATTAGAAAAAAATATCGTTGAATGAGGAAGAGAAAGGAGATATGATGGCAGTTGATGCCACAATACCATCTCTAGAAATGGAATAACATCACTTCATCCAATTTAGCTCCATACCTCAGCAAGTTCCAATTAACACGGATTTGATCCTTCCTAAAAGGTTCGAAGCTAGTGGAGGACATGAGGTACCTGTTATGGAAGTGAATGGAGAAGAGGAATATGAGGTAAACAGTTTTAATTTATTCATCTATACATCAGATATTGTGTATGGGTTTGAAGAACCAAATAAATACATAACCCACTATATACAACCTCTGGGGTACTTATTGGTAAAATATTGGTAGATAATGGGGTTGTCGTTAACCTTACACCTTTCTTCATGTCATCTAAAATTAACAAATAAAGTGCAAAACTGATGCAGACTCAAATTGTTATCTCAAGTTTTACTGTAGATAAAAAGTCCACCAAAGGTATAATACCAGTGGACATTGAAGTAGGCACCAAAAAACATAAACTGCCTTCTTTATAATTAAGAAAAACCTAGCTTTAATGCATTACTATGTAGAGATTGGATACATTTTAAAAAATGCATTCCTTTTTCTATGAATAAAAAACTACTCTTGATGAAGGAAGATGGACTTATTGAGGAAATGGAAGATCACACACTACCTTTCCATGCAAGTTTCAACTATGTGGAGGTTGGTCTCTACAAAAAATGTGTGACCAGTTCAGAGCAAATTATTTTTTTTGCCTAATAGGGCCAATTGAAGAGGATCAAATGAGCGTTTATTTTTTATACACCCATTAACATTCAGTAGTGAAAATTTCTTACTAAGTTGTTTAACAAAAGTTAAGTCAGTTAAGTAAGATCTGATTTGCCTTTTTGAGAAAACTCGTTTCTAAAACTAGATTGGAACACAAGATATGATTAAATGTTATGAACAAGATATTTTAAATTCTTGAAATTAGTTTTCAAGTGTACCAATTAAGTCTAGCTATGCAGTAGTAGGCTTGAAGAAGTAAAAAACACACATGCAAGAGAGATTTTTAAAACTCCACCCAATTGGGGAAACATCCACGGAGGTCTCTACACCTCAAAACAAAAAATCCACGAAAATAGAGTTTTAGGTTACAAGCATTTAACGAACTAAACACACATTAACATACCCATTCTAAGTCAAAAATCATACCAGCTCCTCAGGTTGTTCTGACTTCTTTAAGGCTCTGAAGTAGTCCTCGTCGTTCTTTAGCTTGGCTCATCTTCTCCTTAGTCTTTATGTCGACTCAAATGATTGAAATCTCTCAAATAACAACACTGTTTAAGTGATGTTGTGTGATTGTGTTGTGAGTGTAGTGCCTAAATACATGCATGTACTCACCCACGCTTATTACAAATAATTTCCTATGAATTACAAATTGTTCTAAGTATGAAATGGAACTTTCACACTACTGAAATTAAACTTGATCTTTATCACTAAATATTTTCAGATCTGTGAATCTTAAGAAATCAAATTAAACTAGAGAGATGTTGATATAAAATCTTTTTGAATATCCAACAGAGTAGAGAATGATTTCTTAATAAAGAAATCAAATCAACCAAGATCTACATGATTGTATCACTTGAAACTAGACCGTCAAGTTTCTATAAGCAGAAATGAGATCTAATTTGAGTGAGGCTATTTGGATGAGAGATTCAAACCGAAGAGGATATGAACAACAGAAAATCAGAAAATCAGAAAACCCTAACACTCTCAAAAATATTTTCTGAAGAAATTTTGGCAGAGTATGATTTGGGTTAACAAATTTTTTCTCTCTCTCTTTTTATTTTTCTCTCAAAGTTTTGATCCCCCAAAAGATTATAAATGAGAGGACGAAGGGTTATATTTATATCGAGCTTGGGAGAATCTGGAAACACGAATAAAATCAATGGCTTGGATCAACTCTAAACGTTCGAATGTAAATCTTATGGCTCACAATACACCACCTTTAAATGCACACTGATTGGTTCAAATGGTTAACACATGGATTGAACCTAAATGCATGCAGACCTTTGATTACACTGATCGGATGTACCAAATTAAAATCAATGTATGTGAGTCTGAGAAAACACAAATCCAACTGTTCTGAAATCAACAAATGTAAGGCTAAGATCGCTTATAAAACGCGTGTTTTGTAGCTTCAAAAAATCCCATTTGCTACCGCAATATTTTCAAGCGCTTTTGGATTCTACCTAAGGCAATTTTTAGGCAGAAAAAATATTTACAAATTACACCCAAACATTTTAAAATACTAATTTTAATTTCTTAAAAATAGATTTTAAATGTTTTAAAAGTTCTTAAAAATTCCAAATAAATGTATAAAAATCATTTTAAGCCAATATAACACCCCCCTTATAGATGCAATAAAATATGAAGAAATGCAATCCTAGAGTGTTGTGTTTTTGGATTTATACCTTGAGGACCATTGTTCTTCTCGTTTAATGTATACTTTCTTGAAGTTCTTGAAGATACAATGAAAGGAATACGATGACTCAAATTTTGTCTTCTTTTCCTAATTAGATGAGCTCCTATATAGTATAGACTCAAGTGAGTTAAATACATAGTGTTCTTCAAGCAGGCCAATGAAAGTTTTCCCATAGTTTTATATAAGTTTAAAGATTTATAGTTAACCACGAGACTTAGTGAGGAAAGGACCATTAATTAGTTTGACTATGACTTCAAGAAGAGGATGTAGAGAATGAGGCTATTTAAGGAAGTGGTGAAATATAAAGTTTACCAATTGAGTATGAAGAGATGATGGTGAGGCAACCTGATGCCCGATAGAGTTTAATTTGGGGACTGATCAACATAAAAGGGTGACATACATCATCGCAAATCTCAGTAAAGAAGACAAAAAATTGGTCATAGATTTTCTACACCAATATAAGGATTGATTTGCATGGGATTATGATGAATTTCCTAGCTTAGATAGATAATTAGTGGAACATAAACTGCCAATCAAAGAGGGATATAAACTAGTGAAGAACTGTCAAGGAACATGACTCTAGAAGTGGCTTCCAAAATAAATGAAGAAATAAAAGACTGCTCCAAGATGGGTTCGTTCGAAGAACTAGGTATGTTGAATGACTTTATAATATAATGCCACTAATTAAAAATAATGGCAAATTAAGGACTTGGATTGATTTTAGTAACCTAATGAGGCTATTCCAAAGGATGAATATTCAATGCCACTAGTAGATTTATTAGTTCAAGTGCCCTGGTAATTTGGGTCTATTCGAATGGATTAAAATGCCATTTGGATTAATAAATTCAGGGGCTATATACCAGAGGGGTATGGACTCCATCTTCCGTGATGTTAGCACCTTTTCAGAGTGTTATATTGATGGCATTATTATTCAATCCAAATAAACATCTGATTATATAACATACTTTAAAGAATATTTTGAGAGAATGAGGCTTTACCAACTCAAAATGAATCATTTGAAATGTGCCTTTGGAGCTTCTGCAGGAAATTTCCTTGGATATTTGATGCACCAAAAAGGAATTCAGTTTGATCAAAATAAGGCTAAAGAAACTATTGAAAGCAAATCCCTCAAGAATAAAAAAAACAATTGATATTTCCATTATTATAGGAAAGACTAAAGTATTTTCTCCTTTCTTGAAGCTAAAGGACTCAGAGGATCTGGATTGGAATGATGATTATGAGAAAGCTTTCAAAACTCTCAAGAATTACCTGGTCAAGTCACCTATTTTGGCTCCCCCAAAAAAGATAAGCCACTAAAATTATACATTTTAGCATCTGATGCATCTATTAGAGTGTTGCTGGATCCAGACTATAATGGGAAAAAAGAACAAGACATTTATTAACTTAGTAGTATCTTAAATGATTGTGAATCTAAATATAATATAATGGAAAGACTATGTTTAAGATTATACTTTGTTGCCATAAAATTAAGATATTATTTTTTGTCTTGAGAAGTTTATGTGATTTCACAATTTGATATAATTAAATACATGTTAACCAGACCTATCCTAAGGAATATAATTGGTAAATGGTCACTAGCTTTATTCGAATTTTGACATTATCGTGTACCCTAAAAGGCAGTTAAGGTCCAAGCTTTGACTAATTACTTAGCAGATCATCCCTGCGAGGATGAAATAGACAAGGAATATGAGATTAGATATGTGTCTCTAAGTCCTTGAAAAATTTGGTTCGATGGTTCTAAAAGAAAAATTATGTCAAGAAATGGGATAGGAATAGAATCCCCCGAACACTTGAAACAAAAACATGGTTACAGGTTAAAAGAAAGTACTGTTACCAATAACCAAGTAGAATATGAAGCCTTGACAATGAGATTAGAGATCCTTTGAAGCTTTAAGGATTCCATTAATAAGATATTTGGTGACTCCTAATTGGTTATAAGACATATGATTAGTGAATATAATTGTATTCATGAAGGCCTAGGTTTGTACAACTAAGTGGCATTGAATTTGTTATCCAAATTTGATTAAGTAATTTTAAATTATATCCCCGTGTTTCTAAATAATGAGGCTTATGAAATGGATCAAAAATCACCAAGCTGCAAGCTTAACGATGACTTCAAAGACAAACTAAAGATTAGTGTTATTGATGGCTTTCTTCCTTTACTGCGTAATAAATAACCAATGATGGAAATTGTAAATATCGATGTTCAAGAATATTGGAGAAAATCAATAAATTTATGTCTAAATGCTCCAAACATCAAAACTAATAGGATCATCAGATTTATAGAAATTAACTATGTTATGTATGCTAATAAACTATTCAAAATAAGCACTGTTGGGGTAATCTTAAATTAACTGAAAAAAATGAGGGGTTGACAACCATAAACCAAGTCCATGAAGGTCTTTGTGGGTCTTACCAAGTTGGACTTAAAATGAGATGGATATTAAGAAGACGTGGTTTTTATTGTCCTTCGATCCTCAAAGATTGCATTGAATCTGTAAAAGGGTGCCAAAAATGTCAGCAACATGCTCCTTTGAAGCATATGACTGTCATGGACTTAAAGTATTTGGTCAAGGCTTAGCTATTTAGAGGGTGGGCAATGGATGTGTAACAACCCAGGTTTTTGAGCGACTATTTTATACTATTTTGCCTGATGGGCTAATTTTATAAAATAGGGGATGTTGGAGTAAATATTATATCCCGTGAGACTTAGGGATAATATTTACTATGTTTTGTCTATTTACCGTTATGAGAAGGTAAATAGCATTATATTGTGATATTTTGCGTCGTTATATGTAAAACGACGGTTATGACCTATATTTAAAATTGGATAAAATTAATGAAATAAAATGAAACTGGAACACAAAAATAGTTCACACTTTCCCAAATGCCAAAATAGGGGGTGCAGTTGTTTTTAGAATAGTCGAGATAGTCGAAATAAGTGCCCAGTTGTAATTTTTGAGATTCGGGCATTTTTAAGGGGTTTTGACTCAAATTAGTAGTTTCGAGTCATTTTAGTGGTGTATTAGCAATTAAAAGTGGGAATTTATGTTTTGAGACCCGTATAAATTCCCCACCCCCTTTCTTTTCTTCATTTTTGTGTGAGAAACCAAAGGAGAGAGAGATTGAAGAGAGAGTTGGGAGAAATGGAGAGAAAGAGAGAAAATGGAAGATTTGGGCCGGATTCCATCGCTACCGGAGGTGATCCGAGACTACGAACCTCGAGGCAAGTTTCTTACTTGCTAGATATTGGTTTAATGTGATAAATTTGCATGTATAGTTAATTTTGGAGGTTTAAACCATAAATGGGTTTTTGGTTGATTTTGGTGTTTAATTCTAAATCTTGTAGATTGTGTGGTTTAAGGTTATTATATGGGTTTCTTTTGGTGTATAATTGTTGGGGTAATGTTGTTGGTGGAGGGGAATGAAGAAAGTATAGGATTATGGGTTTTAGCGTTCGGTTTTGGCTTTGAAGAAGAAGGGCTTTTCGTGGATCTGATAGGCGCGATCGACCGCGGTCCTAGGACCGGTCTACCGGTGATGCCAAAACTAGCTTACTGCTTTTGTTGGTAGACCAAACCTGAAAGGGAGGTCGACCGCGGACCCTTTACCGGTCGACCGGTCCCCTATTTTTCACCTTTAATTTTCCTTAGTTTTCTTTAGCCTCTTTATTTTAAGATAGGAACTTAGGAACCTTCCCTTAGGAAGTAATGGGGAGTCCTAGAGGGTTGTATTGGATGGACTAATGTCCTAGGTTAAGATGGGATATTTGGTTTTACCCGAGGGCTAGTTTGTATAGGTTAATGTCCGATTGATATAGGAGGTTAACCTAAAGATAAATTGGAAGTTAAAATATTAATAATGAGCTTTTGGGAGACACTCCATTATGGAGACTCACTTTGAGGGTTTATGAAATAATACGAACTCTTGGAGGCTAGTTTGAAGTTAGTGGCACTTTGGGTCTTAGGTCATTAATAAACATGACTTAATGAATAAAGAATGCACATTATAAAATGTGGTACTATATGAATAAGTACAAAAGGATTTTGAGAAAGTAAAATTGGATGTTTTCAAAAGGAAAAGTAAAGTTTTTCATAAGTGTTAACTTATGGTTACACACCTCCCTAAATCGCTATCATAAGGGAAGTTGCGTACGTGTGGTGAATCCCCCTGGCTAATGAATGCAGGGTGGATATAGTCCCTAGGCCATATGGGCATTTGTATTACTGCGCTGGTTAGGGGATTCTGGGTGTGGTTCCGACTTTCCCGCAGGCAATATGGCCGCTTCCCGACGTTGGTAGGTTCCCAGGTTGTCTTGTATAGATAGGCCCTGGAAGATGATAGCCATTTAGGGGCGCGTCCAGTGGGGAAACCCGGAGGGAGGGTCTTAGATTTATTAAAGCAATTCATGATAATGGATTGGCTTTAATTACATTTCTCGGATGGAAGAAGGGAAATGGGATATGGTTTGGCTTCGAATAACATTTCCCGAAAGAAAGGAGGGAAATGGAAGCATATGGCATACAAAAGTATTTTTATGATAATAAAATGACTTTTGATTACACTTCCTGGATGAAAGAAGGGAAGTGGGGTTTTATGAAAAAGGATAAAGCACTTTTTATGGTAATAAAATTTGCTTTAAATTATGTATTCTTCCTGGATGGAAGAAAGGAAATAAAATTGGTAAATAAGATTGACTTGGTAAAAATTTGATAAAATGTTGTACCATTTATGTATATTCCTAAAGAAATAAATTAGGAATTATGCCATTAGATGATGGATGGGTTTTATTTTATATTTTCTTTGTGTAGCTGTAGATGTGACCTCCCACACATATGCACACACATATACATTTATTGATTATTTCGTGCTAAGGATATAATGGATCTCGACGATCAACCTTGCCTAAGTAGTATTGTATCAGGGGGGTTCCTTGTTTAGATTTCACTTTGCGAGACACCCCACGCACGAATAGGGCATAGTGTTGAGAATGGGGAGAAGTTAGCCCTTAGTACTTAGGGTTAACTAGAACATCTCACGATATTGTGCTAGGTTACTGCTAGATTGAGAGGTGAGAAATATTACTGTTATCTGCGAGAGAATTACGCACTTAACTGTCATGCATTTTTAGTCACACGGTAATCATATCAAACCGTGCCCTGACCCGTATCTATATTTCTTTGTTTCTGCATATATTCCTTGCCGTACAGATGCTCTACCGCATGGACACCCGTATTTACATTTCCATTCTAGTTGTCATGGAGCTACAGCATATTGCGGATGTTGTAGGTTATTGGTATTAGACGCTTCTTTCCATTATACATTAGTTAAGTTCAGTATATTTATTCAGGCGTGTTTGCCCAAGGTATTGCACTCATTCATTATATTGTAAATATTGAATTGTAATACTCGATGTACTATTTGTATTGGTCTGTTCACTGACAGCTTATTCGATGATATTTATTATATTGTCATTCTTCATTCATCGATTTTTGATATCCACCGTTTTTGCAAATGGGATTGTCTAAGTGTTTTTCTTTTACTTACTAAATTTTTTAAATTTGACAGTCCGTTTTCTAAAATGATTGGTGGTTATCTCATACTATTATTTTAATCGACAGTGATGCTAAGAATGGACCATCTATGATTCTTGTGAGTATTAGAGTATTGGGCTGGCCACCTATTATTTTAGTAGGCGGGTTGTCACAAGATGTTATGGGCAAAATCTATCTTCCCTTTTCGAAGCTATACAATTTTGTTTTGGTTGCAACTGACTAGTTTACCTAAGTGGGTGGAAGGAAAAACTTTAAAATTAATTCTAAAATGAGTTAGTAGATTTACTACGAGATACTGTATACATGTTTCGAATCCCAAAGACCATAACTTCAGACAATGTAACTATCTTTAAATCGAAAATGTTATTAGAATTCACTTCCAGACTAGGGAATACTCTAATAAGATCTACACCTTATTTTTCTCAATTAAATGGATAAGCAAAGGCCATAAGAAAAGTAATTAAAGACAATTTGAGCAAAGTAATTAAGAAAAATCCCAGAGATTGGCACAAATTGCTGCCAAAAATTTTATGGGCTTATAGGACCTCTAGAAGGTTAAGTACTGAAATAACCCCATATGCATTAACCTATGGGTATGATGTTGTTCTCGTAGTAGACATAACTTTGAACTCATTAATATTTGTAGCCCAAAATAACTTGACTATAGAAGTCTATGAACATGCCATGTATATGGAATTGGAAAATATAAATGAAGAGAGGGTGAGAGACTTAAACAACATCTTAGTCCAGAAGAACAAAATAGTCAGCAGCTACAACAAAAGGTAAAAAAGATTGCCTTTAATGAGTGCGAACTGGTTTGAAAAACTATCCTTAGGTTTAAAAGGTCCTACCTATGAAAAGTGGTCCCCAAAATGGGAAGGGACATTCCAAGTGCATAGAGTGTTTAAAGGAGGCCATACCATTTAAGAAACATAAATGGATATGTTCACATGAGAAAAACAAATACAAGATTATTAAAGACTTACTATCCAACAATTTTGGATGCTAATAAGTAAGAACATAATGCATAATTTTATTGTGTAATCTAAGGAAGGTTACAAATTATGAAAATTTTTAAATACAAGGAGTCTAAAATTAGTCTAAAACTTGTTATAGGTTTCTTGACTCTGATCTCAGAATTTATGGCATCAAATTGGGCTGCATTTTGAGTGGACACTTGGATTTATCTAATCATTTGAACGAGCCTGACTTTTTAATATGCCTCATTGACCATAATTGTTTATAAGGTAGTGTTTACTCTGGCCGGTTGCATATCCAACTCCTTTTTTTTCTAGCAGTAGATCCGCCTTTCTGATTCGAATGAGTTTTAGACCATTCAAATCCTTGGAAGCCTCTGATCTTTGATGGAAGAAACAGGCTTTGTCTGTAACTAAGGTACTCTCTTTAGCCTCAACTTGAGCCATGTTGGTAAGACGAGAAGAGAGTGGATATATCCCATAACATATATATCTTAACAAATCATAATCCAAGCCATCTATCCTGGAAATACAGGAGCAGGCTGCTTAAATCCCACTAGCAAAGCTAAAGTCAACCAAATCTTCATATGGCAATATAATGAAGCTTCGAATGAGATCCAAGGGTTGAGAAGTTTGTAAATTCCAATAAGGAGGAGCAGGATGAACTTGGATCAAGCTCAATAACTGTTGCTCTACACTCCCATCCACTATCATTAGAGTTTGAACTGGAGCATTGGACATAATCTCTGATATCTACTCTCTGAAAGAAAATACTTCATCAAGAGTCATATCTTAAGGAAACTCCTAATTGAAAATGTCTTGTTGTTGGTAGAGGTGATTCTCTTAGAGGTGAAATCTTCGAATAAATAAAGATATCAGAAAAAGAAAGTTCAGGTGCGGGTGGGGGGTAAATCATTGACAAGTCGAAGAGGATCCTATAAGGACTCAGTGCTTTTCAGATTAAAAGCCTTACTTTCTTCACGTTGGGCTAGGAACATTAAAAAAGAGATATCCACTTCCTCAGAGCTTGTTCCTTCATCCACGAAAGGAATTAGAGATAGCCTAAGGGGTGAAGCTGGAATATTAATTTGGTTCCCCTTATGATAGTGAAGTGGGGATGCTAGTGGTGGTGTCTTTGGATATTTGCAAGAAAGTGTTTCATCTTCCTCTTACACTTCCTCAATAGGACCTTCCAAGTAAGAGCATGCAATTATAAGTAAAAGTTAATGGTTGAATGAGTACCAAAAAGACTTTGAATAATAGTACGAGGATAAAATAATGACTTACAAGATAATTGAGTTGGGAGCACAGTCATCCTTGCCTTGCTCTTCATACGCCTCTTATAGGGAACAATAAACACGGTGGCAATTAGGGCATCATCAGTGCTAGATGAAGTTCTCTATAGATTGACAAATGAAGACTTTGTTGTCTTTAGTCTGATAATAGGGACATACCCTTCCTCTTTTTCCTCTGCCATTTCCTTCAGAGCTTCTTCTTCCAAAGCTCCCTTAACCTCAGGGGTAATTTTCCTCTTTTTGAAGAGATGGAAGTTATCTTCCTCAATAGAAGGAATTTCAATACATTAAGTTAGGCCAATGAAAGAGATTATGGAAACCAAATGAAGCAATTAAAGTTATACTTAAAGACGAAGGCTTCGAAGAGCATTTCCTTAATGGCAAAGGATTAAAAAAACCTTGTTATAGTCAAACCACCACTTATGAAAGATTGGAACCATCCTGACATGGAATACATAATGATGGTGGGGAAATTTCTTTGAACTCTATGGTATTACTCTAGGTTAGAAAGAATTGTTGCCTTCGAAGCTGATAAAACTTTATCGAATATACACCAAAATTTATATGGCTTATCATTGGGACTGGAATGGATTGATGAAACCTAAGTTGTCATGAAAACTAGGCAGGAACGTATACCTTAACAAATAAATTTAAAGATAAATAGGGAGAGGGAATAATTCCATAATAAAAAGTACCTTGAAATAAAAAACTACCCCAATAAGAGAGATAACAGGGAAAATAAAATCCGCTACCAAAACTGAGGAATTGACAACAAGTCTGTTGAATGTTTCATTAACCTCAGAAGAGCTGGGCGCCATTGTTGGTGAAAGGTTTTTGAAAAAGAGTGCAGAGAATATAAAATATTAGGGTTTTGCTGGAAGGAAAAGAGTGAACTGTAAAAATAAAGACCAATAGAAGGAAGCTTATAGAAGTTACTCTATTTTGAAATAAAAAGGCTAACCAAGTGGGTCAAAAAATGTGCGTGCATAAGGTTTACCTCTAAAAAGTGCAGGTGTGGGGAAGTGGAAAGACACGCATAACTTTTTTTGGCTACATGCTCCCAAGGTTTTAGCATAATTGGTTTTTACTGCCATAATGACCAAAATAACTCAATAATCAAATGATGACAGTCCTAATATGTGGCAAATGCATTGGCTGAAACAAAATTATTAAAAGTTGTCCATATCTTAATTGATTACCCATTTTGGCAACTAAAATCATCTTTTGGATTGTTCCACACTTGCTCGTAGATTTGGTGGGTCCACTACTAATAAATAGTTCATGCACTTAAGCAGACTTTGAGCATTAACCAAATTTAGGGTTTTCAAAGTTTCATATTAATGTACCATATTTGGTTCCCAATGAGAAGTGGCTGAAAACTATTATAAGGCCTAGTTTAATTAAAAATTGGTTAAAATTTATAATTATACCAATCCAGAGCAATCAGAAATACAAATCGGTTCAATGAAGAGGAAAAATAGTAGCAAGCATTCATAATAAAAGTATTCTTCCATTAATAAGCAAAAGGTGATTAGTACAAAATGAAATGAATAAAAAAATGAGGAGATCTAATCCTTTGAACGATACAAAAATAAGGAAATGCATAAGTAAAATGATAGTGAAAAGTAATCCACAAGTAAAGAAGTTCCTTATACTATGCTGATAAGTATTAAATTTACCCTATCACCCTAAGAAATAGGGGGTGAGAACCCCTCAGTCTCTGAACAAGCATGTTCACATTTATGATGTACCTCAGATTGGACAACTGTATCCCCAAAATAAAGATTGATAAGATGGCGATCTTCAAGATCCCTCTCTTAGAGTATATAGATTGAAGAAAAATCCTTCCAATTCTCTAGAGCATAGTTTTCCTTCTTAATAAAGGTTGTCTAAATACCAAACAATTGATTATAATCCTCAAAATCAAACTCATATTACACAAAAGAAGGACAAATCTTGAGAACGAAAGAAATTTGATCTTGGGGAATGGGGAGGACATCTCTGAACTGATGGATGATCATTATAGCCCAAATGAATTTATTTAGGGCATAACCCTTCAATAAAATCCATAGGGACAAGTGATAAAAAGACCGAAGAAGGTTTATTGCCCAATCAACATCACTGGTAGATGAGGGAGGGGGAAGAGAATTATAGCCAATGTCCAAACCATTTTGGATAAGACACTCCAAGTCATTGAAAGGGTCACCCAAAAGCTTTGGTGGAAAGACCACCATTCATGAAAGGAAAACTTTGGAGAATTGGGTGTGTATAACGAGCCTTTAAAATGCTTGGGTGTCAAAGTGTGCACCAGCCATGATGGAGGCAGACATGATTTCATTACAAAAATGGTACTTAGTCCCATGCATAAAATAGTGACAGAGACAGTAATGCTTATCAAAAAGAAGAGAGTAGATCCATACAGCCAAGAGGTTCATATAGGCACTCTTCTTTTGGTAAAAAATATTATAAGGCTAAGCAGTCCTTGACCAGGCATAAGCGCTGCGAGGGTGAGCAGTGAGAGTAGTATAACTAGCCTGAGCACGAAGATTAAGTGAAAAATTAGGGCGACCAAAGGGTTTCTCAAAACTAATGCCGGATTTATCAAACTACCGCTTCATGTGATATTTCCAAGCGTAACCAAAAAGTATTTTGGTAAAAGGACTAACACAGACTTCGATAGGAACATTTCCACACTCATTAAAAGAATGCGGAGGAGCATAGTTCGCCTCATATTCTATCCTCTCAATTAGGGTACTAGAATAAAGGTCCATGGTGTCTTCTGATAACTGAACTTCTCAAGGAAGATGGAGTTGAGAACCATTTTGATCAAGGAAAATATTTAACCCACCAAAGGAGGAAGGCGAAGAGTACTTGTAAAAATACCATTTAGTTAATCCTCTAGAAGATGTAAAGAAGTCATCATCATATCGACTAGTAGAAAAAGTATTACCACTTGGATTAGGAGGACGTTTTATGCAAATCTTATCACCGCTTTGAGGATCCATAGTTGCAGAACAAAAGAACTAAGAAGACAAGAAGTTCAAAATAAGGAGAGAAGATGATAATTGACGAAGAAAGTGAAAACCCTCATCTGTCTCACACGTACTTATACAAAATGCCATAAGAATTAAACATATGCTTATGGTTTCGAGAAGTTAAACACTACAGTAATTAACATTCTCCAAAAATCAATTAGTGCATGGGTTATGTTTACACCATGATAACACAAATCAGTAAATTTTTTTCACATAATATTCAAACCAGAAAAAATATCCGAGTAATATTATGAAAAAATATATATTAGTATCAGCATGCATGCGTGACACTTAGCACGAATTGGACTGTGTGGATATGCATTAAATATTTAAATGGGGTGTTAGTGCACCAAAGAGAAAAACTCAAATGATTAAAATAATTACCTAATAGTTACCATGGTAGTTATGTTCCATGGGCAAGAAACACTATATATAATAAACAAGGCCCAAGAGGAAGAGAGGACGCCCTCACCAAAAATGCATTTACATTACTTTTATACTATTTTGTTTAATTTACTTTCTTTATTTATTGCTTGTCTTTCAATTATGTAAGTAGATTATTAAGTTGTTGTAACTCTTTTTCCAAGTTTATTTAAAGTTTCATGCCTTTATTGTTCTTCAATTTATGCACATATTTGCTTTACTTGTAATTTACTTTCTTGCAAATTTTTACTTTAACTGCATTTTTCTTTCTTTTATTTACAAAGCTCTTTACCTCCAATTCATGTAATTGACTAATTCTGCCCTAGATATCTATCATAATCTAGCACTTACTTTGAGTCTTACCTAAGGGAAGCATAATTCCTCTTAATTGACGCATCGAAGGCATCACAATAATTAACACTAGGCTAAGATCTTTAGTTAATAAGACCACAAATCTTGTCTGGCACACTCACAACCTTAATTATTAACCAAGCCCAGTGCAAATAACTGTGACACCCCGACTAATTAAATACCGGGTAGCTACTCCTTTATTAAATTAATTCAAAATGCCAAGTTGGCTCAGTTAATAGCATCACTGTCGAAAACATTTTAATTTTACTAACCACCTAGTATTTAAAAAGTAAGTTGCCAAATTTTAATTAAAGTCTGATTAACATGCAACAAGTGTAATGAAGAAATAAGTAACACCATTCACCATACTAAAGTAAAACGAATAACCATCACATAGTGTAAATAAAGTCTGGAGGAAAACTCCTCACTACAAATCCCACGACTGAAAAGTAAACTGAATACTGAAACAATACATGCTAAAGTCTGAAAACTGAAATGTAAAAGATCCTCTAAATAGAAATGGGCAACATGCCCTACAACTGATAGATAGTGACTCTGGAATCCAAAAGATAGAAGCGTCTACAAGCAAATCCCTGTAGCTTCCACAAACAGCTACAGCTCGTCACCTGAATGAGTATCCTATGCTTGGTGTCCTTGTGGCTGGGCACCTAAAATGGTTTTACAAGAAAAAGATTTGAAAAGCAAACGGGTCAGAGCCCGAATGTGGAGTTATTTTAAAAACCTGCAAGTGCTTTAAAAACATATAAAACATTAAATGCAAAGTACATGTTAGGACGTGCACTCACATGATATTCTCACCTCTCGTCTAACTGTGCACTCCTAATGTAAATACCCATCTATAACGACGCAAACCACTAGCTAAGTGACATCATCTCTAGCTAGACTATCATAGGTCCTACCCATATTACTCGGTTCTATTAACATTATAACGCTCGTAATTAAGTAGGGGTTTAACGTAAACTCAGAAGCTCAATATACAATATATAACATTGTAAGTTAACTCGTTATATTTCTCGAAACAATACCGTAATTATATTCACAACATTAACATGAAGGTTCCCATTAATTAAGTGTATATTATTCGCATCATAAATATACAATACAAACACCCCGAGAACTAATCTGTGGTGCACACATACTCTGCTATCCATCCCGGGACATCACGTACATAAGGATTACATATTCCGAATCTCTCAGGAATAGTTCACAGATAACAACATCACAAACAATGAAGGCGAACACAGTCACATCACATAGGTCACGCACATACCTACGCTCCTACGATCAGCGGACTTATTAATATCCCAATAAGTCTTTCTATGACCTATGTTCATCAAGGTAACCAGTCTAAATCCGGGCAACACAAGGATTAGAGGGCCCTAAGCGAACGCAAACCTCCCGTGATAGCAAGTATGGTAGGTATGTTATACACACAATTCATATACCAATACTAAGTAACACGCATCTTAGTAATCAACGTAGCTTAATCGTAGTACATATCGCTTTCTCGTACTATCTTATAATTATCACAACTTATATTACTCCGGTTTGTAATTATACGCGCCATAATACATTCTCACGTCGTAGTAGACACTCACGTCTCAACCCAAACCGTCCATTTAATATAACTCTCGTATATAATTTACTCCTCGTAATAACCCAAAAGTCCCAAATCTATCCTTACATCATCAAAGGAAGGTTATCTATATCCTCGAACAAGTTTACGGGACTTCCAAAAATCAAAACAGTCTAAAAAGGACCAAACTGTCAACTCGTTAGAAGTCTCGTTCAAACGAGACTGTTCGAACGAGATTCCTCTGTCAACTCGTTAGAAGTCTCGTTCGAACGAGGCTGTTCGAACGAGATTCCAGTTCGTTCGAACGAACTGTACCTTCTAATGATATCTCGTTCGAACGAGATATCGAACGAAACTCCTTCTCGTTAGCAGCGACTGGTCAACTCGTTAGAAGCTCGTTCGAACGAGTTCGTTCGAACGACCTGGGTAAGGGCTTCTAGCTGCCAGATTCGTCCCAGATTTTCTAAGTTACGTTTCTCACCATTTTTAACACCTCAATCCTTCTCCAAAGATCGTTCTAACAGAGTTTTAAGTCCTCTAATCATACTATAACATGCTAAGGTCATATACTAACATCTCTTAATACATTAAAGCATCCTAAACATCATTAAATCACAAGATTTTATACTTTTCCCCAATTTTATCAAGAACATGAACCCTAGGTTTATATCATCATCAAATTCCAGAATTTAATTCGTTTTAATCTCTTCTAATCACAATTATTATGAGAGAAATCATCTACCTATCATTCTATATGCAATTCTCTTCAAAATTTCCAAGTTCTAAACTCCAAACTACATGGGTTTTCATTCATCTTTCAAGAACAATTAAAATTCCTCAATTTCTAACATGGAAAAGACATTCTCTGAAATTAAATGGGATAAAGTCACTTGCCTTGATTGTCTCTGAGTTTGTTGTAGGTTTGGTAGAACTTTTCTGCAGAATTTCTTCTCTCCAAGCTTCCTCTCCAATGGTGGCTTAAGGTGGCTAGGGTTTTGATTTGGGAACTTAGAAAACTCTTCTAATAACCTACGTAGCCTTCTAGGTTAATATGGTTTGGTTAATGGGCTTAGTGGGTTTAATCCACATCAGATTTACATCTCTAATTTTCGTCACTTTTAATCCCTAAAAATGTAAAATTACCAAAATACCCTTTATGATGCCGGTATGGCCTAAAAATACCCCGGAATCCAAACTACACCCCCGGCTAGTGTTTTCTGACTATCTTGACCCTTTCGGACGCGCTGGTGCACTCAAAACGACCATATGGTTTATAGATTTTAAATTCATTTTTATAATCAAAATATTAGACCGTGACGCGGCGGTCCCACGCGTCTCAACAAAATTTCTAAAGTGCCGTATATAAATCTCACGACAACTTTTATAGTACCAAATACATATATCAAAACATGTATGCACATAATCAAATACCAACTCGCATCTCGTTAGTATTTATAACCCGGATTAATTTCCAATTAATACGCATTTAATTAATTAATCCCCCCAAAAAATATAGCCAAAAGTACGGGGTATTACAATAACCTAAACACGCCCCTTCCTTTCATAAGGTTTAGTTACTTCCATTTCCAATTTTGGATTCATCATGTTTATATTTTGTTTTAAATTTTATAAGGATTGGTGAACATGTTGCCTATTTCTCTAATGGTTAACCTTTTCTACTGAAGTTTATGTTCAAAGACCCCATCTCTTTATATACATTAATTGGCTTGAACCCTTTCATTCAAATAATTACATATGCTCACATTGGTTGTCGATGTTAGTAATAAAACTCCAGTACAGTCCATATTATTGATTCCTTGGGTTCTAAACATAAGTAACAACATGCCTTTACTCAAGGAGCCTCATCGTCTAGGCCTAATTCTAGCTTATGAAAAAAAGTATTATAAAAATAAATACTTTGTATGATAAAAATCCAATTTATACATGACATCACTTCATTGTCTTCTCTCTAAAATTCTTGAGATGAAAGCATGCACTCTAGACATGATAAGTTATATCTCCACGATATATCAACTAAGCAACCAAAATCACAAGAGAATCACCATCCCAAGAAGATACATGTGATCAATCAAGCTATATCCAGGCTATCAAGAACAAATTATAAATACCTCTTCCCACCAAAGAAAGATCACGATTCATAATCATGCATAACAAGCAAGTCTACAAAGTATCAATCATGGCATGAAAATAAACAAGCATGAACCATAGAAAAAGTAAAGATCATCATATTCGCAAACGTATGAACCGAAATAGGACAAAACCAAGCCTTGATCATCGTCAATAATCAATCTATGAGTTCATTCCTAGTTTCACAACTAAAGAAAGAAGAACTGATATCCATGCATACTCAACTTTTATAAGCTCACTCAGTTCATGGAAAGATCAACCCATCAGTAAATTCTAATTCAAGCATTTTTCCATAAAGGTTCAATGAAATTCATTCCATCAAACCATTAATGAAAAATATAAGTCAAAGCTTATGATCATCATAATCAACTAGAAGAAGAAACATATGTTCCATACAGTCAAGAAAGGTGATCAAACTCCAAAAGACCCTCTCTGAGCTTTGAGTGATTAATGAATGATTGTAATAGTGTAAATGAACTTGTACGATCATGAACTTTCTCAAACCAACCAACAAAACCTTCTTCAAACCCAGAATAAAGCCAAAATATCCTAAACATCAAGTTAGGAACTTTAAGTCGACTGAAAGTCAGTTTAAGTCGACTTAAACTGCCTAAAATGACCTGCCTCAAAATATGTTTTTAGAAGGAAGGTTTTAGAAAATTTCAAAAGTGGAACTGGGACTATAGGTTGACTCAAAGTGCTTAGGTGGCCGAACTTCCCATGGCTACTTTTCAAAATATAAATTCTAGAAGTTTTAAAATTTACCATACTACCTTTTAATGACTAGTTTTTGAAAAAGCCTACAAAAAACCTTTGGGTTTCTTCTTCGAACACACAAGCTTTATACAACATCTCCATTGATCAAAGATCCAATTAATAGATTGTGTCCCTCAACTTGAGATTTTAAGAAAGTGAAACCAAGTCCCAAGACCATTTCTAAGTTGAGAGTTTCAAATCCAAAACTCCATTGAATCAAAGCTCCAACAACTTCGTCAAGCCCTATTTAGCCAAATCTATAAATCCAATACTATATTGTGCTAAAGATCCCATCTAAAACCCACTGAATCAACATACTTGTGATTAATTATTTGTTTTTTATTTGAGAGAAAGCAAAACCATTTCACCATTGTCTTTAGTAGAGTGATTTTGATTTATGGGGAGTCAAGGCGTGATAAGACATTAAGATTTTACATGTACCACTTAGTCAAGGACGAGTATAGTTCCTATTGGTTGTGATTTTTAAGGTGTTATAATCCTTGTGAGGTTTGGTTTTGCCTTAGTGAACTGAAGATAGAGATGTTTTTCAAGTATTATCTTGAGACTGGATGTGGATAAGGCCAAACCATATTTGATACTCGGTTTGTAATGTTTCACTGAACTCTCTCTTAACTACTTGTGTGTATTATTTGATTAATTGATCATACTTGAATTAATTTATTATATTGCAATTAATCTTAAAGAAAGACAAGGAAGCTTTAAAATTGCCATTACTTATAGTAATACCTAATTCAAACCCTTCTTTGGTATATTTTTGGGACAACAATTGGTATCAGAGCCTATCTCATATATACTTAAATTGAAAATTACATTTTGAGTATTAAAATAAGAATAACAATGGCAAGATTCTCACAAATCTTTTTGGAAAGAACCGATCTACCCATTTTTGCAAAAAATATTTGAAACTATGGGGAGGTAGAACTTCTTATAATATACAATCATTTGACTATTATGATTGGAAAATAATATTATGATATGAAATCACCCCTTCTTGATAGGTTTAGCACAAAAGAGAAAAATGAATTGAATGACGAATATATATAATCTTAAGTTCTTGCTTTGATAAAATTGCTTCAGGTATAGTTGAAAATTGCAAGTAATACAATAAAATTTAGGATATTCATATAAAAGAATGTTCTAAAGAAACCACTCCAGTTAATAATGAAGTAAAGACCATCTGTTCTGACTTAAATACTCCATCAAATGTCACAATACATGTACCTCTACCTCAAGTTGAAGAAAGGAAAGAAGAAGAAGAAGAAGAAGAAGAAGAAGAAGAAGAAGAAGGAAAAGAAAAAGTGTTCTTCCTATATCCTAAGGAGTAATAAATAATGGAAGAAACATCAAGATCATCATCAATTGAAGAAGAAGAAGAAGAAGAAGAAGAAGAAGAAGAAGAAGAAGAAGAAGTCTCACACACCCTAAAAAAGAATCTGTCATTGAAGAATGCAAAAGCTCATTCTCTCACCAATAATTCGAAAGAAATCACATAAATACATCAAATGATGAAAATAAAATTGAATGTTCATCCTCTTTGACAAGAGGAAGCAATAAATCTAAAAAATATCAAGCCGTTAGTAATTCCCTAATAGAATCCCTAAAACATGCCTATTATTCATGAAGTGATATAAATGAGGCATTTGATTGCCTAAATGATTTTTATCAACGAACCATAAGTGTGTGTGTATATATATATATACATATATATATATAATTATTTGATATTCACTTAAAAATTTATAACACAAATAAAATATTTTAATTTAAAAATAAATAATGCCTTTTGGAAAAATCAAAAACTCAAACTAGAAAACAAACAATTAATAGAAGAAATTGATGAAAAACAAACCATCACACGATAACATACTAGAAGTTGAAAACTTAAAATTAAAGGATGGAGTTAAAAGCTTAAAACACTCTTTTGAAAAATTTGAGTCAGGAAGTCGTAGTCTAAATCTACTCATTAAACACCAGAAAAAGGTCTGGGGAGAATAGGATAACATTCATAAAAGATTTTTCTAATTAAGAAACAAAAAATTATTTCTAAAAAACAAAAATAATTCCAGCATTGAAAAAAATAAGTCAACCCAAACTCCCGAAAAATGTCCTTATAGACCAACAGATGGAAAGGTCATATTTCGTATTAGATGTGAAAGGAGAGACTACATGTATGTCAATTGTATAAATGAAACACCATCCTCAACTCATGAAAAAAGGTGTCATCTTTTTAGCACACATAAAAATCAAGAAAGAAAATAGTTTCACGAAAGAAAATTCTCACAAATTATTTATTAATGAAAATCGGTCTCAAAAAGAAAAAATGTAAGAAAGCATTCCTCATTTATTAAATAAACCCAAAGGTTACGATCATCACTTATATTGATTTGTCCATTACATGTAATGAAAAATTAGGAAGAAAGTCTACTAAAAGAAAGACAAAAGATAAGAAATTAAAACATATTAAAAATCCTATAAAACCATTTTTAGATAAAAAAAAGGTCATTAACTCATGAAATGATAAACACTTTAGGAATCATCATCATCAAATTTTAGGAATCATCATCACATAGATTTCAGGATGATCCAAAGGACATCCTCTACCCAGTCATCATCACCTAAAAGCACCCTATAACCCTACGAATTTTGATCATTTGTCAATTCAAAAGAACCCCACCATGATCCCTCATCATTACCATAAAGACTAGAACCTAAAACCATCAAATCACTTAAAGATGAAGGATTAGTCACTTTAAGTCGACTAAAAAATAGTTTAAGTCGATTCAAAATGTGCACCTCAGGACTAATTCATCTTGCAATTATTTAACCTCCATCCATTCTTTTAGATACTTTGTGACCTGCCTATAAGAGGACTAAATCCCCTCATATCTCTCATCATCTTCTTTTATCACTCTCTCAAAAGAATATACTCCCTTAAAAATGGAATTTGTAGGTCCTAGCAATTTCATACCTTAAACTAAAAATATGATTATAAATATTTTCCAATTAATGCTCTCACCTTGAACCTAGAAGATCACTTCATATCCAAATCATCCTTTGAAGTCAAACATTTATTTGACTATCATCGTTGATGACTAGAACTTGTTAGGATTTATTCCTCAATATTTATACATCAAGAACTCCCTCACCTATATAGAATGTTCATGATTTAATGATGGTTATGGATACTTGAAGTATTCAAAAATGTCTACTCATATATCACAAAAGTGTTATACTCAAATCTTCTCATTGAATATAATGTTAATTTCATCTCTGTCTTTCAGCACCAAATCCTCCTCTCTCAATCAT
Source organism: Sambucus nigra (assembly GCA_949130495.1). Lineage (NCBI taxonomy): Eukaryota > Viridiplantae > Streptophyta > Magnoliopsida > Dipsacales > Adoxaceae > Sambucus > Sambucus nigra. Next base: position 90,414,304 of record OX422209.1, on the reverse strand, counting down.
TCCTCAAACCTTAATCTACCGAACAATGGACTTGGTCTCCATATAACTAAAAAGTGGGTTAAACATCTAGGATTCAACCATGTTAATTCCCTAGATATGTTGGTAAATCATGAGATCACAAACTCCCCAAACTTAAAGTTGCGTTTTTCCATCTTTTCGCCACTTGAAGAATCATCCACAACATAATTGGGATTTTCATACTCCCAATAAATGAAAACACTCTTCCATATCCAAGATTAACATATTCTCTAGTTGGAGTAATCAAAAAGGAATTCTCATTGATTTTTACTTTTACGTCATCAATTATATTGGTAGTTTCCATAAGAGGCAAGGAAGAAGTTTACCCTATAATATGATAATAACTTGGATTCTTTAGTATGTGGGAATCCCACTAGATCTAACAAGTAAGTGCATTCCAATCAATCTTCATGCCACCTTCTCAGTTCAAAGACAGTCCACCCTAAAGGTCTTTAAATTCAATGGAGTTTGGCATGCTCATAAATAAAATATTGAACAAGAAACGAATGATATGATACCCATTGTCAATGCAAAGAAAATGAATCTTGTGCACCCCTTCCTCCTCAATAATCCCACAATTTAGCTATTCCAACATATCTTATGTAACCCTCAAAAATCTTAATGGAAAATTTGATACTCTACGCTCCTTCCTTCATTCATTAACAAATACCTAAAATTCAAACCAGTCAAGCTAAACACATAGACACCATTAACCATCTCTAATCTAACTTTTAAACTCATGTTGATCACAAACAAACACTCTGAGAAAATGACAATGATAATCATTACTCCTGCATGTCCCATCACCCACCTCCTAATCCTTTCGAGTAATTATCTCAGCCAAATGGAATGGTCGATATCTGATGGAAAACATCAATCCCGGAGCAAACATGGAACCTAATCTATATAGTGACCAAATGTTCAACCCCATCAAAGAAGGTTTTTTGAATAAAGTCAATGCTACAATCTTGATATGAAACCAAACCATCCTGGAAAATTCTTTATATAAGACCATCCAAATAGCATGTGTTATCTCTCAATGTTATGTGCCTCCACTTACTATTATCCTGGTCCCACTATATCTTCATTTCCCTCAAAATGTATGTATGATAAACATACTTTAATATATTCTAACTTCATATTCAATATTACTTTCTTAAAAATTAATGAAATGTCTACATATCAAAAGACTTTATTATAAAAAGCAAGGTTTACAACCTCCTGTAAAACTTGGAGCTTCCTAAAAAGAAAAGGATTAAAGGTGTGTCTTTTTATAAAAAAATGGATACCACACATTATAAAAACTCGTTATATAACCATTATATGATCGTAACATAAGGAAATTCTTGACATCTCATACAATAATAATAAAGTTTTCGATCCCTAATGACCCATGCCTACGACTCAGATTCATTTATAATCCCTTGTGCATTAAGTATATTTCCTTGGATAACATGGTTCCTTTTTCTAAAAATCCAGTTTTCAAAACCCTGCCTTTTTGCCAATGACAAAAGGGAGAGAAATAATATAATTAAGAAAAAGGAAAAAAAGATCTATAATAAAGGGGTAGAAAAAGTATTTATCAAAACCAAGTCTCAAACAAAGTAGGAGACTTCAAATATTTTCTCAAGGCTATATCAATTGTATTATAATCATAAAAAATGGGGAGAATGTGAAAACAAAATATTTTCAAGAATAAATATTTTTGAAGACAACAATCGAAATAACATATGACATCACTTCACTATCTTCTAACTAATGTTCTTGAGATGAAAACATGACGAGACCTATCTATAAGATTATGTCAACGAAGCAACTGGAACCACAAGAGAATCATCATCCTGTAATACCCCGTATTTTTGTGATATTTATTTATGGGATTGATTGAATTAAATGTGTATTAATTGGGAATTAATCCGGATAAAAGACTAACGAGATGTGAGTTGGTATTTGATTATAATGTGTACATACGACGTTATATGAATATTGAGATTATTAAATTTGTCGTGAGATTAATATACGGCAATTTGGGAAATTTTGTTGAGACGCGTGTGATAATCGCGTCAGAAAAGTAATTATTTAATTAAAAAGTGATTTTTATTTCTATTAACTGTATGGTTGTTTTGAGTGCGCCAACGTGTCCGGAAGGGTCGGAATAGTCAGAAAACACTACCCGGGGGTTTAGTTTGGGTCCCGGAGCATTTTTAGGCCATACCGACAACTTAAAAGGGCATTTTGGTAATTTTGAAATTTTGGGAATTAAAACCTACGAAAATTAGAGTTTAATTATGATTATTAATTAAACCCACCAACCCATTATCAGCACTAAACCAAGTAGTGGGCTACGGGAGAAGTTTAGAATAGAAGTTAAGGGTCCAAAGTTAAACCTCCACCTCCATTGTCATCCTTAGAGAAAAACTTGTAGAGAGAGAGAGAAGAGAATTCTGCAGAGAGAGAGAGAACAATTCAACCTTCGAGATTCAACATAGATTAGAGGCAAGTGGTTTAATTACATTATTTTACAAAGAATGTTTCTTCCATGCGTAGGAAATTGATATAATTATTTTGTTCTTGGAGAATGATAAAGACCCATTGAATTGGAACTAGAAAATTACATTTTAATGAGGAGATTGCATGTAGAATTGTGTTAGGGTGATTATTCTGATAGAAATACATCTTTTATATTACCAAAAAACGGATTTAATTATAACTATGGAAGACTTTAAATTTCTAGGGTTCATATTCTTGAAAATCGGGGAAAATTGGAGAGATTTGATGATTAGATGTGGTTTGGGATGATTAGACCCCATATAAATGTTGTAATACGAATTTAATATGTTTAGGGATGATTAGAAACCTTGAAACCTTGTTGGAATGACATTTAGATGAGATTAGAGGTGAAGAAAAGTTGGAAAAACGAAATTAGAAAATCTGGGCTCGAAACTGTCACCTCGTTAGAAGGCCTGCCTAGGTCGTTCGAACGAGCTTCTAACGAGTTGACAGTTTGCCTTCTAACGAGAGGGATGTTCGTTCGATGCCTTTCGTTCGAACGAGATCTCGTTAGATGCCCACTTCGTTCGAACGAACTCTCGTTCGAACAGCCTCGTTCGAACGAGACTTCTAACGAGTTGACAGTTTGGTCTTTTTAACATGATTTGACTTCTAGTGTTCCGTAACCTTGTTTAACTGTAGAGATGATAATTCCTTGATGACTAATCGATATAGTTGGGACATTTGGAATATTTTGAGGAGTAAAACATAGAAGTGCGGTTTGAACCATATGATATTTATGGGTTAGAACGTGAGTAACAAATTACGTCGTGAGGATAATGGATGATGTATATATATAAACCGGGGATATGTGTATTGGTATAAGAATGAGAAGTATACCACTAATAAAATATGTTAAGTACTAAGATGTGTGCATGCTTAGTATACGTATATGATTTTATGTGTATGACATACCTACCATACTTGCTATCACGGGAGGTTTACGTTCGCTTAGGGCCATCTACTCCTTGTGTGCCCGGATTTAGATTGGTGCCTAGAGGACATAGTTCAAGAGAATGACTTATTTGTGAGTTAATAAGTCAGCTGACTATGGAGCGTAGGTATGTACGTGACCTATGGATATGTTGAATTATGTTCGCCTCCATTTTCATGTGCTGTGCTTATTCTAACAATTCCTGAGAGATTCGGAATTTGTGATCCTTATGTACGTGATGTACCGGGATGGATAGCAGAGTATGTGTGCACCACAGCTAAGCCTCGGGGTGCTTGTATTGTATATTTATGATGTGAAGAATATACGGTTAAATGAAAAGAATTGTTATGTTTAAATGTGAGAATCATTATAGTAACGCATTGAGAATATAAAATGGGAGATAACTTTTGGTAAATTGTATTACTAATACTTTGAAATTTGAAATTTAAGTAAAGCTCTCTATTAAATTGATAACGTTGGGACTTATAGTACGAATCGAGTAGAAAGGACAATATTTGTTTTGGTCTAGTTAGATATGAGAAACACGTGTATGGGTATGGTACGTTAGGAGTGCACAAATAGCCGAGAGGTGAGTATTTCATGTGAGAGCACGTCCTAACATGTACTTTGCATTCATTGTTTTAATGTTATTAAAACACTTGCTGTTTTTAAAATACTCTCCACTTTCGGGCTCTAACCCGTTTACTTTCAAATCTACTTTTTGTAAAAACCTTTTTAGGTGCCCAACCACAAGGACACCATGCATAGTATTTCCAGTCAGGTGACGAGCTGTAGCTGTTGTGGAAGTTACAGGACCTTGCTAGTAGACGCTTCATCTGCCCTGAATCTATATTCAGATTTCTTCAGTTGTAGGGCATGTCGCCCATTTCTTTTAGAGACATTTCATTTATTTCAGTTATTCAGACTTTTGGGTTGTAATTAATTCATGATGCAAACTTGTTTTATTTTCTCTCCATATTGGGATTGTTGTGAGGAGTATTTCCTCTAGACTCATTTTTACTTATTGATTTACTATAGTTGGACTTTATTGTGAATGGTTATGTTATCCTTTACATTTCACTTATTGCTTGTTAATCAGAGTTATCTTAAAATTTGGCAACTCACTTTTTAAATACTAGGTGGTTAGTAATCATTAAAATGTTTTCGACAGTGATGCTATTAACTGAACCAACTTGGCATTTTGTATTAATTTAATAAAGGAGTAGCTACCCGGTATTTAATTAGTCGGGGTGTCACAGGTGGTATCAGAGCATCAGGTGCTAGTGTCCTTTAGGATCTGTACGGCTTATTATGTTTCCGCTGAGCTTTCTTTGATGTAGAGCCCTATATTTTAGGACTGTTGTATTCTTTTGTATGCTACGTTCTTCAGCTATTTTGAGTTTATAACTGCGAACTTATAGACTTTATTCTTGTTTCAGATGCCTCCACGACGTGCACAACGGATTCCCAGGGATGCAACGCCAGAACCACAGCCTGCACCAGTTCAGGGCACGATGAATGCCGCCGAGGTTGCAGCCATTGTAGCCCAAGCGATAAATGCCGCACTAGCCGTGGTTCCGCAGGCACCACCTCAGGCGCCAGTAGCCGCGCCAGTTCAGGCACATGCATTCCCGTCTGCTTGGTAATGCGTACGTGATGCTTTTCAGAAAGCACACCCTCCGGAGTTCGCAGGTAGCTCTGATGTTGTGGTATCTAGCCAGTGGAGGAAAGACATTCAGCGACACTTGAGGATGTATGAGTGCACCGATGTCCAGAAGTAGATACTAGCTACCTTTAAGCTAGTGGGATCTGCACTGCAGTGGTGTGAGTCTATTACCACTGTGGAGGAGAGAGATACTCTCATTATACAGGAGTTTTGGGTGCGGTTCGACCGCAAGTATTTTTCGTCAGCTGTTCACACGGAGATGAGAAGGAAGTTGATGAGCCTCAAGCAGGAGGGTAAGACTGTGGCCGAGTATGAGGCCGAATTCGCAAATTTGCTGAACATTGTCTCGGATGAGATACCGACAGAAGAGAAAAAGATTCAGAAGTTTACAGATGGATTGACTTGGAGGATCCGTTAGCACTTGTTGGGGAATCTATCGTTGGCCACTTACTCTGATGTGGTTAACGCTGCACTGCTCCATTGTCAGGACCACCGCTTTCACTTGACAGAGGGGAAGCGATCAGGAGAGTCGAGCCATCAGGGAAGGACAGGGGGAAATGGTGCCAGCGGGGCACACTCAGCTCAGGGTCAGTATAGGCAGGGTGATCAGGGTTCCCAGCAGGGGGATTCTAAGAGATTCCGATCAGGGGGTTTCAGGCATGGACAGGGAGGTTTTAGGCAGGGCCATCAGGGTCCAAACGGCGATCAGGGCTAACAGGGTCAAAATGGTCAACAGCAGCAGTTTCACCAGGGCCAACAAGGCCAGGGCAGAAATGGTAACGGCCACCAGGGCCGTGGTCAGCAGGGACAATGAGGGGTAAACTTCCAGGGGAAGTGTTTCATTTGTGGTAAGATTGGCCACAAACGCCAGGAGTGTCCTGATAAGGGCAAGGCCCCACAGCAGCAGCAGCAGGGTGCTCGACACGAGCCACAGAGGCCGATGTTTCCCGCCGCCCTACCAGCGCCACAGATGGCAGCATTACCACCCATTCCAGCATTCCCAGTTCAGCAGGGACAGCTTCAGTATGGGAGAGTGTATCAGCTCCAGCAGGTCGCAGCCCCACAGGATCCACCAGCCATTGAGGGTATGTTCTCTATTCAGGGGACTCTAGGGCGCATTTTATTTGACACGGGGGCTACACACTGTTTTATTGCTATGAGATTTGCACGCACCATTGGATTGTTAGACACCGCAGAGAGCACCGCTACTTGTGTAGACTCACCGTTGAGTAGGGGTTCTATAATTTCACTTATGTGTAGAGGTGTGGGTATAGAGATTGGGAGGTTTACTTTACCCGCTGATATGTTAGTGTTAGAGATGACCGAGTATGATGCCGTTATTGGTATGGATTAGCTAGTTGCGTACTGAGCCATGATTGACTATTTTAGTAGGAGTATTATCTTTGCCGTTCCCGGGCAGGAGATGTTTTTGGTGGCGATGCCTCATCCTGAGGGAGGATCGTCCACTCATTTGTACTATATAGAGGAGGAGACCTCTAAGGAAGTGGTGATACCACTTGATTCGATTCCGGTAGTTCGAGAGTTTACCGATGTATTTCAGGATATACCTGGATTACCTCCGAGTAGAGAGATAGATTTCGGGATCAATTTGACGCCGGGCACTCGGCCTATTGCCCGCGCACCTTACCGTATGGCTCTAGCTGAGATGAGAGAGTTACGGGATCAGATTGAGCAGTTGTTGGGTCAGGGGTTTATTCGGAGGAGTACTTCGCCGTGGGGTGCCCCTGTGTTATTTGTAAAGAAGAGGGATGGATCGTTGAGGTTGTGTGTGGATTATCGAGAGTTGAATAAGGTCACGATACGGAATAAGTATCCGTTGCCCCGAATCGATGACTTATTCGACCAGTTGAGAGGAGCTTCTTTCTTCTCAAAGATTGATTTACGATCTGGTTACCATCAGTTGCGTATCAGGGAAGAGGACGTCTCGAAGACTGCTTTCTTAACGAGATATGGTTCCTACGAGTTTCGGGTTATGCCTTTTGGTTTGACCAATGCTCCAGCCGTGTTTATGGACTTGATGAATAGAGTGTTTAGAGAGTTCCTAGATTAGTTCGTCATTGTCTTCATTGATGATATTCTGGTTTACTCCCAGACAGAGGAGGAGCACGCCGAGCATTTGAGGCAGGTTTTGCAGACGCTACGTCAGAACGAGCTGTATGCAAAGTATGAGAAGTGCGGATTTTGGCTGAAAGAGGTTCAGTTTTTGGGGCATATTATTTTCGACCGGGGGATATATGTTGATCCGGGGAAGGTATCCGCGGTGAGGGAGTGGGGATAGCCCACGACACCAACGGAGATTTGTAGTTTCTTGGGACTAGCATGATACTACAGGAGGTTTATTCGGGGATTTTCGAAGATAGCAGGTCCTTTGACACATCTGACTCGTAAAGGTGTGCCGTTTATTTGGAGTGATGCCTATCAGTTGGCATTCGATGAGTTGAAAGACAAGTTGATCTCAGCACCTGTGTTAGCATTGCCGAGACCGGGAGTTGAGTATCTAGTTTACACCGATGCGTCCTTATAAGGACTTGGAGGTGTATTACAGCAGGAGAGTCAGACCATAGCTTATGCTTCCCGTAAGCTTAAGCCTCACGAGAAGAATTAACCCACTCATGATTTGGAGTTAGCGGCAGTAGTATTTGCCCTACGGATTTGGAGACATTACCTTTTGGGGGAGAAGTTTCGATTGTTCACAGACCACAAGTCCCTACAGTACCTATTCACGCAGAAGGAGTTGAATATGCGGCAGCGAAGGTGGCTTGAGTTTGTGAAGGATTATCAGTTCGATATCCAATATCACCCGGGTAAGGCTAACGTGGTAGCAGACACGTTGAGCCGTAGGCCAGTGGATGAGGTGGCAGGGGTGTGGAAGGCAAAGTGGAAGGAGTTGGGACACCAGGATGCAGTGTCCCGATCGTTCATGTCTGTGATGACTGTTACACCGCAGATTGTCATGAAGGTGGTAAAGGCACAAGCAAATGACTCGTTCTGTCAGGAGCAGATAGTTCGATTACTAACAGAGGGAGCCAAATCCTATACCGTTAGTTCAGACGGGGGATTACGCTTCAACGGGAGATTGGTAGTTCCGGAATGGGAGGAATTGTGACACGAGGTGATGGCAGAGTCGCACGGCTCACGATTCGCGGTACATCCCGGTGGGGACAAAATGTACCAAGATATGAGATGTCAGTATTGGTGGAGCGGGATGAAGAGAGATATTGCCGTGTTTATTTCTAAATGCGCCACTTGTCAGCTGGTAAAAGTGGACCATCAGAGACCGGCAGGACTTCTATAGCCATTAGAGGTCCTGATGTGGATGTGGGAGAGCATCTCCATGGACTTTATCACGGGGTTGCCTACGTCACAGAGAGGTCACGACTCCATTTGGGTAATTGTGGACAGGTTGACCAAAGTCGCTCATTTCTACCCGTAAGGACCGACTACACTACGGGACAGTATGCCCAGCTTTTTATTACAGAAATAGTGAGACTTCACGGTGTGCCCCTAAATATCGTGTCCGACAAAGACAAGATATTTGTTTCACGGTTTTGGGAGAGTTTTCAGGAGGCCATGGGAACGAAATTGCGGTTGAGTACGGCTTATCATCCGCAGACCCATGGGAATACCGAGCGTACAAATCAGATGTTGGAGGACATGTTGCGGATGTGCATCATTGACTTCGGGGGTGGATGGGAGCAGTACCTTCCACTGGTGGAGTTTTCTTACAACAACTCCTACCAGTTCACCATTGGTATGGCTCCATTTGAGGCGTTGTACGGTAGACCTTATCGTTCCCCATCATGTTGGTTGGAGGTGGGGGACAACAAACTACTTGGGTCGGAAGTAATTCAGGATACTTCGGCGAGGATAGAATTGATACGGAGTCGCATTCGGGTAGCTCAGGATCGGCAGAAGAGCTATGCTGACGCGAAGAGGTTCTTCAGGGAGTTCCAAGTGGGGGACCAGGTTTTACTCAGAGTATCTCCTATGAAGGGGATTATGCGATTTGGGAAGAAGGGGAAGTTGGCACCGAGATATGTGGGACCATTTCCTATCATCGAGCGGATTGGGTCTGTTGCGTATAGACTTGGATTACCGGAGCATCCACACAGGATTCATGATGTGTTTCATATTTCCTCGCTAAGGAAATATCTTAGAGACGATTTGGCTCATTCTCACATTGCTTTGGAGGACCTTGATCTCCAGCCCGATAGCTCCTACGAGGAGGGGCCCATTGCTATTTTGGACCGAAGTGAGCGGAAACTGCGGTCAAAGATAGTTCCGTTAGTACGTGTTCAGTGGCGGCATCATAATGTCGAGGAGTCCACATGGGAGCGCGAGGATGAGATGCGCGAACGTTACCCAGAGTTATTTTTACCAGGTACTTTCTAGTTCCGAATTTCGGGACAAAATTCTGTTATTAGGGGGGAAGTATGTAATACCCCCTATTTTTGTGATATTTATTTATGGGATTAATTAAATTAAATGTGTATTAATTGGGAATTAATCCGGATAAAATACTAACGAGATGTGAGTTGGTATTTGATTATAATGTGTACATATGACGTTATATGAATATTGAGATTATTAAATTTGTCGTGAGATTAATATACGGCAATTTGGGAAATTTTGTTGAGACGCGTGTGACAGTCGCGTCAGAAAAGTAATTATCTAATTAAAAAGTGAATTTTATTTCTATTAACCGTATGGTCATTTTGAGTGCGTCAACGTGTTCGGAAGGGTCGAAATAGTCAGAAAACACTACCTGGGGGTTTAGTTTGGGTCCCGGAGCATTTTTAGGCCATACCGACAACTTAAAAGGGCATTTTGGTAATTTTGGAATTTTGGGAATTAAAACCTACGAAAATTAGAGTTTAATTATGATTATTAATTAAACCCACCAACCCATTATCAGCACTAAACCAAGTACTGGGCTACGGGAGAAGTTTAGAATAGAAGTTAAGGGTCCAAAGTTAAACCTCCACCTCCATTGTCATCCTTAGAGAAGAACTTGTAGAGAGAGAGAGAGGAGAATTCTGTAGAGAGAGAGAGAACAATTCAACCTTCGAGATTCAACATCAAATTTAGAGAAAGATTAGAGGCAAGTGGTTTAATTACGTTATTTTGCAAAGAATGTTTCTTCCATGCGTAGGAAATTGATATAATTGTTTTGTTCTTGGAGAATGATAAAGACCCATTGAATTGGAACTAGAAAATTACATTTTAATGAGGAGATTGCATGTAGAATTGTGTTAGGGTGATTATTCTGATAGAAATACATCTTTTATATTACCAAAAAATGGATTTAATTATAACTATGGAAGACTTTAAATTTCTAGGGTTCATGTTCTTGAAAATTGGGGAAAATTGGAGAGATTTGATGATTAGATGTGGTTTGGGATGATTAGACCCCATATAAATGTTGTAATACGAATTTAATATGTTTAGGGATGATTAGAAACCTTGAAACCTTGTTGTAATGACATTTAGATGAGATTATAGGTGAAGAAAAGTTGGAAAAACGAATTAAGAAAATCTGGGCTCGAAACTATCACCTCGTTAGAAGGACTGCCCAGGTCGTTCGAACGAGCTTCTAACGAGTTGACAGTTTGCCTTCTAACGAGAGGGATGTTCATTCGATGCCTTTCGTTTGAACGAGATCTCGTTAGATGCCCACTTCGTTCGAACGAACTATCGTTCGAACAGCCTCGTTCGAACGAGACTTCTAACGAGTTGACAGTTTGGTCTTTTTGACATGATTTGACTTCTAGTGTTCCGTAACCTTGTTTAACTGTAGAGATGACAATTCCTTGATGACTAATCGATATAGTTGGGACATTTGGAATATTTTGAGGAGTAAAACATATAAGTGTGGTTTGAACCAAATGATATTTATGGGTTAGAACGTGAGTAACAAATTACGTCGTGAGGATAATGGATGATGTATATATATAAACCGGGGATACGTGTATTGGTATAGGAATGAGAAGTATACCACTAATAAAATATGTTAAGTACTAAGATGTGTGCATTCTTAGTATACGTATATGATTTTATATGTATGACATACCTACCATACTTGCTATCACTGGAGGTTTACGTTCTCTTAGGGCCATCTACTCCTTATGTGCCCAGATTTAGATTGGTGCCTAGAGGACATAGTTCAAGAGAATGACTTATTTGTGAGTTAATAAGTTAGCTGATTATGGAGCGTAGGTATGTACGTGACCCATGGATATGTTGAATTATGTTCGCCTCCATTTTCGTGTGATGTGCTTATTCTAACAATTCTTGAGAGATTCGGAATTTGTGATCCTTATGTACGTGATGTACCGGGATGGATAGCAGAGTATGTGTGCACCGCAGCTTAGCCTCGGGGTGCTTGTATTATATATTTATGATGTGAAGAATATACGGTTAAATGAAAAGAATTGTTATGTTTGAGTGTGAGAATCATTATAGTAACGCATTGAGAATATAAAATGGGTGATAACTTTTGGTAAATTGTATTACTAATACTTTGAAATTTGAAATTTAAGTAAAGCTCTCTATTAAATTGATAACGTTGGGACTTATAGTACGAATTGAGTAGAAAGGACAGTATTTGTTTTGGTCTAGTTAGATATGAGAAACACGTGTATGGGTATGGTACGTTAGGAGTGCACAAATAGCCGAGAGGTGAGTATTTCATCTGAGAGCACGTCCTAACATGTACTTTGCATTCATTATTTTAATGTTATTAAAACACTTGCTATTTTTAAAATACTCTCCACTTTCGGGCTCTGACCCGTTTGCTTTCAAATCTACTTTTTGTAAAAACCTTTTTAGGTGCCCAGCCACAAGGACACCGTGCATAGTATTTCCAGTCAGGTGACGAGCTGTAGCTGTTGTGGAAGTTACAGGACCTTGCTAGTAGACGCTTCATCTGCCCTGACTCTATATTCAGATTTATTCAATTGTAGGGCATGTCGCCCATTTCTTTTAGAGACATTTCATTTATTTCAGTTATTCAGACTTTTGGGTTGTAATTAATTCAGGATGCAGACTTGTTTTATTTTCTCTCCATATTGGGATTGTTGTGAGGAGTATTTCCTCTAGACTCATTTTTACTTATTGATTTACTATAGTTGGACTTTATTGTGAATGGTTATGTTATCCTTTACATTTCACTTATTGCATGTTAATCAGAGTTATCTTAAAATTTGGCAACTCACTTTTTAAATACTAGGTGGTTAGTAATCATTAAAATGTTTTCGACAGTAATGCTATTAACTGAACCAACTTGGCATTTTGTATTAATTTAATAAAGGAGTAGCTACCCGGTATTTAATTAGTCGGGGTGTCACACATCCAAGGAAGATAGACGTGACCAAGAAAGATATATCCAATATATTTAGAACTAATTAAAAAGTCCACTTCTTACAAAAGAAAGATCATGATTCACAATTATGCATACTAATCAAGTCTACTAAGTATCAATCATGGCTTAAAAATAAACAAGCATGCACCATAAACAAGCATGAACCAAAGTAGGAAAAATCCAAGTCTTGGTAATCATCCATAATCAAGACACGAGTTCATTACTATATTCATAACTAAAGAAAGAAGAACAAAGATCCATGCACACTAAACTGTCAGAAGCTCACCCAGTTCACGAAAAAATTAACCAATCAGTACATTCTAGTTCTTGAATCTCACCATAAAAGTGTAAATGAAATTCATTCCATCTAACCATGCATGAAAAATATAAATCGAATCTCATGATCTTCATAATCAACTAGAAGAAGAAACATATGTTCCATACACTCAAGAAAGGTGATCAAACTCCAAAATACCCTTTATGAGCTTTGAGTGATTAGGGAATGACTGTAATAATGTAAATGAACTGGTATGATCATGTACTTGCTATAACCAACCAACTAAACAAACCTTCCCCACATTCAGAAAAAATCCAAAATATCCTAGACATTAAATCAGGAACTTTAAGTAAACGCAAAGTGAGTTTAAGTCGATTTAAACTACCTAAGATGATGTACCTCAAAATTATTTTTTAGAAAAAAAAACATTTTGAAAATTTTCAAAAGTGGACCTAGGACTTTTATTCGACTCAAAGTACTTTGAGTCGACTCAAAGTTTATAGGTAGCCGAAATTCCAATGACTATTTTTCAAAATTCAAATGCTAAAAGTTCCAAATTTACTATAGTACCCTCCAAAGGATAGTTTTCAAAAAGACTATAAAGGAGCCTTTGGGTTCCTTATGCAAACACACAAGCTTTATACAACATCTCCCTTGGTCAAATATCCATTTCATAGCTTTTTTAAATCTACTTGATCTTTTTCAAAAAAGAAACCAAGTCCTAAACCCAATTCTAAGCTAAGAGTTTTAAACCCAAAACTCCATTGAAGAAAAATTCTAACCGAAAACCCTTTTGAGCTTAAGATTATTCCTCAAGCCCTCTTTAGCTAAATATATAAAGCCATTACTCTATTGTGCTAAAGATACATCTTAAAACCCAGATGTGTAATATAATTGTGATTTTTTTGTTTACTTTTATAGACAGAGAAAGTAAATCCATTTCACCATTATTTTTCGTAAATCAACTTTGCTTTAATTTTGTTTACATATATTATTGTTGATAATTATGGTTGAAATTGACTGTATATTCATGGTTTGAAGAGCCTTAGTCATAAGGATTTAAGGTGTGATAAGACCTCAGGATCTTATATGTACCACTTGGACAATGGAAGGTATAGTTCCCTTGTTTGTTGAGGTTTGCAAGGTCTTATAATTCTTTATGAGGTTTTGGTTTCGTCTCAGTGAATCAAAGATAGTGAAATTTCTTGAGTATAATCTCCACTGTGGATATACGCAAGGTCGAACCACGTTAAGACCTCAATTATAAAGTTCTTAAAACTCTATGTCTTAATTACTTATGCTTATTATTTGACTAAGTAGTTATTCTTAAATTAATTTATCATTTTGAAACTAATATTAAAAGGAAGTTAAGGAAGTTTTAAAATTTCCATTACTTCTATAAATACCCAATTCACCCCCTCATGGGTATATTACTAGTCTAACACAGGCGATTGACTAGATCTTTTTCTAGGCATGCCCATCCCATCCCTTATCCCGCTAAAATGACCAGGCCTTCATCTCCCCAGATTCATCCTATTGATAAGAGTGATCGAGCACCTACCTCTTGAGAGGGAGAAGTCGTATTTTATGAACATTGATTTTAAGCCAGGCTTAGCGGTTTACCATCGAAGATAATCAGAGACATTCAATTATTGACCAATATGACCCATTCTTAGTGGATCGTGAATGTTGGAGATCATATCGATACGCTTTTCCTGTTGGATTTTCTCTATAACATTTTCTTCCTAAGGACTGTCCTGGACTTAGACTTATTCCCTTGATTGACCTTTATGATCAGTTCAGTTTTTATTTTTTCTATATATTCAATCAAAGTTTCTTATGTACATTAATTTCACAAACTCCCTCAAGTGTAGTCTTTGGACAAGCGGATCTCTTTTATTCTTCAACATGAGATAATCATTTGTGTTATGGCCATAGTCATGATGAAAGTTGTATTTCCAGTTAAAATTTTATTTAGATGGATAACTCTTCACTTCAACATGTTAGGTTAGTACAACATGCGAGTGTCTAATGTGGTTAGCAGGACTCTAATGATTAGGGGAGTCAATGAGGTGAAATGGTCATACTTTGTTCAATCCTTACTATTGTGGTGATTTGTCCCAAATTTTCTCTTACTCTGATTTCCGTCCAACTCCTTATCCTGGGGTTCCTCCTCTTCGTGGGGAAAATTTGGCTACTAATTGTATCCTCTATGTGCAAATGATTTTTGTTTTCTTTATGAGATTAGTCATACTGGTCGACGGGCTCATGGAGAGGGAATATATAATGCTATTTTGTAAAGTCCCCCTAGGAATTCTAAGATTACCACTTGTTCATTTGGATGAAAGATATTAAGGAGATCATCGCCGAACCATTTGATAAACTTCCATAAGTACTTATCCTTATTATATAACCCATTAAAGTGATAGTCAATTTTTTTATGCACCCGATTAGTGATGAAATGATAAACAAAAAAGATTCATGAGCTCACTAAAGCATGTCACTGAGTTGATAGGAAGCAGGTTTAACTAGGTCCGTGTTTAATCACGTCACCGATTGAGGTAACAAATGCTTTGCACCTGATTTGATATGGGCTTCCCATGAAGTTCATGTAAGTTTTATAGTTATCTGTATGGCCACGGGGATTCTATAGCCCATAGAAAATATTCATCCTTAAAAGCTTAAAGGACGGTAGTATAAGCTTAAAGGTGTATAATCGACTAGTGTACTCTTCGTCTGTCGGAACAAGTGGAATGGTTCATTCCCTAAAACATCGATTCCCCATGGTGGATTAAAGAGACACGAGTGGAGGTGGTGTTTGAAATTAATATTAAGTGTCGAAATTAATTATTTAATTTCAATTATATTAAATTCCGAATTTAAGAATTTCCCAATTATGTGGTCTTGATAAATATCAGATAATTAATTAGGAACGTGATAAATACGAATATTAGAAGATTGGGTCAATCTTATCCGTTAGTCACATGATGGTTAGTGGCATTAGTAGGAGACTTGAAATAGAGTCCCACATTGACTAGGATTCCGACCCTCTTCCCCTTATAAATATAGGAGCCCTACACCATCTGTGCTTATCTCATAACACACTATTTCTGAGGTGGGAAAGAAATTATGAGATTCCATTTTGAGTGTAATTTTTCCAAGAAGGGAGATTGATGGAGCAATTAATCAAGATTGATCAATGCATTGGATCAAGGTAAGTCTTATTTTCTATCTTTTAGACGTATTTTGTGAAAACGTGAAGATCCAAGATCCTTTTATTAAAAACAATTATGTGCTAAAGTTTAATCATATTAATGTATTCGTGATCAATATTAGGTGTTCTTAAGAATGATTTTACATGGGGTATCAGAGCTAAAGTTTAAGATCTCATGATTTTTCTTATTGATGTTCGTCTATAATGAAATATGTGACTGAGACTTTCTGCGACATTTTTATTTATGTCATTAAATTTCTTTTGTGCCTCAGACCTTCTGCGACGTCTTATTTCTATCATTAAATCTGCTATAAAAGTTTGTTTGAGATTTTCTGTGACGTTTTTCTTCTGTCGCCAATACTCACTAGTTAGAATAAAAGGTCAAAACTTACTTGGAATTTTACTAAACTCACATGGTCGACTGGTAACGTCGAAATAAACAAAACCCATTGTATACAATGGGTACCACCTTACTTTTGCATTTTGACATCGTTAGGACCCTTAAAATTGCATTTTTTGCTATTTTTGGTAATAATGTTGATGTTAATATCTCACTCCAGAAAATTGATTTTTGAATTCTGAATTTTTTTTTCAGATCCTGGAGTAATTATCTACATCTCTATGGTGCTAACTCAAATTTTCTATTTTTGGCAAAAATTACGATTTTTCCAAATATTATGTATTTTCCCACCACGGGGGCTGTTTTTTTTATGTTCGTGGTTATTCTAATATTCATGTTATGTATTATTTGGTATTGATGAAAGGGTTCAATATAAAATTTTGAATATTGGATGTATGATTATTTGTTTGACAATAACATTTTGCTATATTAGGTTTTTTTGCATAATCTATAATTGGTAGCCCAAAGGTCCTAATGCAATTATGAATTGATGTTTCGAAAATAATATTTATATGATGTTGGATGGGGAAGACATGAAAGTGTCTTAAGCTATAATTATAAATATTAGATTATTGTGTATGCAAATATATTTGGACCATTGATTATACATTAAGTTTTGAGTATAATATTTTTGGGGGCATTGATTTTGCATAAATAATGTTTATGACTTCCAGAAAAATTATTTTTGAATTCCGTCGAATATTTGAGTTTCTGGAGTAATTTTTTATAGTTCCATGATGCTAACTCATTTTTTTTGGAAAAATTTAAGTTACCCATATTTCCATGAATATTTATCTAGAACTCTGATAAAACCTTGCTATAATGATCCTATTTTAGTTGAATATTCGTGCCAAACACAGGCCAACATATTTCATATGGTAGGATATTAGACTTGTGTTATTGTTAATATTCATATTTTGATGAGTCTCGTGCCAAACACGGGCCAATGATTCATATTGTTGAATATTATGATATTCGTGTTTTAATGAGTCTCGTGCCAAAATACAGGCCAACGATTCATGTGGTTGAAAATCAAAATTATTTTTTATTCTAATGCTAGTACTCCCATTAAGTTGAATTAAATGCCAAACATAGGCTATAATTCATATGTGCGGATACTAGATTTATGATTTTGTTGCATGCATGCATATTTGAATGCATGACTTGCAAATTTAGAGACTCATAAGTAGGTATTCATTCAGTTTAATCAAAAGCCAAATGTAGGCTAAGATTACGTGTGAAGATATTACACTTGTAGTCATTTCAGATTATCCTAATGTTTGTTATAAGGTTAAGTTGAAGCGCAACACATGCTGAAATTTGAATCAAATAAACATTGGAATTTTTGTAAATATTAAATAATTGGCATGAATGTTATATAGTTATATTTACATATGCCACTAGTATGATAATTGTGATTATAACCGTATTGTGCATTAGTATAACCATGAATGATTTTGGTCAATATTTCTGATTTGTTAGTCATACATAAGTGATTAAGCAAAAGTAAATGATTTATGTCTTCCATTTACTGTTATTTGTGTAATATCTCATGTAAACTCTTAGTCTATTTGATTTTCACATTAAGTCTAATTTTTCGTAAATTTCAAATTAAGGAATAGACAATAATATAATTATTCATGTATTTCGGGTATTTTGAATATGTATGCATATCTCTAATATTTATATAATATAAAGTTTGGTGTTCATTAAAGTGTACCATTCCAGAAGATATAAATATTGGACTAATGCATTAATATCATGCATATTTTGGTTGCCTATGGGTCCATGTATGATATTGAATGCTAGGATGATGATACTTTATGATGTTGCATACATATTATTGTTTATTCAATAATTGTGATTCGGAAGACTACTTGTCCAATTACAATAATTGAACAAAATGTAAGTGGTGATATATATTTTGGGAAGGTAATAATGGTCGTCAAACGCAGATGCCATAGTTTCTTTCACTATCATATCACCAATTAAGTTTATGAAAACCATAAACATGAATAATTTAGTTTGTTGCTCATGCGATATTTAATGAAAATAAGTGAAAAACTTATTAACTTGTGTACGTAAGTCTTTACGTAATGTAATATTCATATTATGAAATGTTTGGTAGTCATCACAGTGACCCGACTAGAATGGCAATGAATATTAAATGTAAAGATGATGGTAGTAGTAACTCATGATGCTTAAAATTTAAAAGATATTAATGGGATATATTGAGTTTATTTCTTCAAGCAAGGTTATTCCTTATAGGGAATCGATTTTGAGTGATTGAATGAACATCATAGATCACATACATTATTATAGTATGTGAAAATAATTTGTCCACAAATATCGTGTACAATGTAATGAAATAACATTATACCCAATAAAGTAATCTAGAAGCATCATATAATCGATATTTCACGGTTAATACTAAAGAAAACTCACGGTTATGCACTTAATTTATTATCATGTTATCGATGTGTGTGTTGTTAAGTCAAAGAATTAATGAAGTGAGCAATTTATCTCATTATCTTATCATATTATTGTATCCCATTTTATTTCTCTGAAAATTTCATATTTAAGTTGTTTAAACAAATTAAGTTTGTTTACATGTTGCACACTCGAACTAATAATGATAGAGATAATATGTATCTTTTATGATTTGAAACGAGTTTTTCATCTTAGTAGAGTTTGCAAGTTATAATTACTGTGTTATAGAAAGTATTTACTTTTGATACAAGGATTGTTTCTAAAAGAAACTAGAAATGCTAATAAGATTATTTTTTTTGTTATTGGGGAATCAAATTGCCATTTATTTTTTCATAAACCTCAATTTTTTGGAAACTGTTTGTCTAGACTTTATCGTGAGGGATGTGTTCTAAAGAATCTTTTGATGTATATTTTTTCAAAGGTTATGGTATTCCTTTTGATGCTTTGTATGAAATACAATTTTGGACATATTTCTTTTAAAGATTGTTATGTTCCTGCATCATAATCGTAACCTTATTGATTAAACTCTTTAATCTTATACCAAATTAAATCTAGACTCCCTTTAATAATTTTCATGGATAAGGTTTTTGTAATATCTCTTGTAAATCTTGATAGTCGAGTTGGGCTCTTAAGGTATTACGATGTCTAGTGTTATGATGACCTATGTGGCCCAAGTGGGAGATTATGAGAAACTTCCCTTAAAGTGGACCTACATAGATCATATAATTTGACACGTACTTATTGCATTAAAGAAAATTGAAAATGTCAAATTCATTATGAATGGTGAAATTAGTGGGAGTAACAAATCATGAAATATAGTTATTTAAAGGAAGGTAGGGTACTTATCTCATTACCGATAACTTTCTTGAATACTTGTTCTTTTTGAACAAATAAATGATCAACCACTAAATGATAGTATTGTCACCGTGAGACAAATGTAGATAAAATCATAACAATACTATTAAGAATATCCTAAAAGATCTACTATCCTAAATGATTATGTAGTGTATCGGCATGAACATGAATTTGGCGTACGGATAAATAATGACCTGGTTTTATTTTCACAAGTCATAAGAAGTGAGACTAATGGACTACAACTAAGTTTAGAATCTCATTGAATTACATAATTGATGCACTAAAGTCGGGTATGAGGGGGTCATTTAGACCAAACGCGACACTAATGGTAGTTAAACGAGATAAAGCTAAATTGTAGTAAAATATTTCATCATTAATGAAGAAATGGTTATAAAAAAACCTTCTTAATTATATTTAAGGACATGGAATTCTTATGACATTAGTAGCTCATTATGATTGAGAGTTACATGAAGTGGATGTGAAAATTACTTTTTGGAGTCTTATGAACCATGGGTATATGCTTAGGAGATCATTTTATAAACATAAGTTTCCCACATGACGTATTTTAAGAAGTAATATCATTATTTTTTTTATTTATCGTTGTATATTTGTATACACCTTAAGATCAGTAGGAGTAAGCTTATATATTTTCTCTATATACAAGCACAGATTTAGAAAGTAGAGAATCAAAATGTTTATATGGGTTAAAAAGTTGTGTATAAAGTAATGAGATACTTAAAGGACTATATTCTCACATTTATGATGTATGTGTTCATTTAAATATGAACAATTATTGTGACTCAGGTTTACTAGTTGTACGGATGGTACGAAGTTCACTCTTGCTTGAGTATGTTTGTTTTGGTTTATCAACCAATATAATGAAGGAGTGCAACACAAACCATCCATTAACTATTGTGAAAACTGAGTTCGTAGCATGCTTGATACTACAACTTATGTATTTTAGTAGCGTGACTTCATTTTGGTACTTGGAGTTGTCGATACTATTATCAAGCCGCTGAAATATTATGATAATGTCGCTGCAATCCTCTTTATGAAGAAATGTTAGGTATTCATAAAGTAACTAAGCATGTTGAATGAAATACTTATCATTGAAAGAAGAAATTCAGAAACAAAGAGTGTCAACTAATCATATTAGTACGAGTGATAACATAGCAGATCCTCTTACGAAAGGATTATCTCCAAAGACCTTATGGAACGTGTCAAAGAGATGGGTCTCGATTAGTAAAATTATGATTGCTATTTGGCTGAGTTGTTTGACACTATTACTTGAATTCAATAAAAATGTTTTCAATTTCAATAATTTCTGTCTTTTGTGAATGAATACATGTGGTTATGAATTATTGTTGACAGAAATAGTCCTTATTCAAAAGGACATTATGAGGCCATTATGATACCCAATATTAAAGGCTTAGTTGAATGAAATATTGGTATTGTAGTACATGGAAGGAACCATGCTCTTGAATATCATGGAACCGCCATGACTCGCATCCGTGAATTGTTTGATTTAAGCAAACTATATTTATCAGTTATTGTGCACCTTATGGTACCTAATTTAATTATTAGGATTATTAAGACCAAGTGGGAGACTGTTGGAAATTAATATTAAGTGCCGAAATTAATTATTTAATTTCAATTATATTAGATTCTAAATTTATGAATTTCCTAATTATGTGGTCTTGATAAATATCAGATAATTAATTAGGAACGTGATAAATACAAATATTAGAAGATTGGGTCAATCTTATCCGTTAGTCACATGATGGTTAGTGGCATTAGTGGGAGACTTGAAATAGAGTCCCACCTTGACCAGGATTCTGGCCCTCCTCCCCTTATAAATAAAGGATCCCTGTACCATTTGGGTTTATCTCATAACACATTATTTCTGAGGTGGGAGAGAAATTTCGAGATTCCATTTTGAGTGTAATTTTTCCAAGAAGGGAGATTGATGGAGCAATTAATCAAGATTGATCAATGCATTGGATTAAGGTAAGTCTTATTTTCTATCTTTTAGACATATTTTGTAAAAATGTGAAGATCCAAGATCCTTTTATTAAGAACAACTCTATGCTAAAGTTTACTCATATTAATGTGTTCGTGATTAATATTAGGTGTTCTTAAGAATGATTTTACAGGAGGTAGTAAGGAAAGTTCCTCGTCATTATAATTAGTGTCATGGGTCGAATCACGGGGGTTCGCTTATTTGGTTCCATTTATTGGTTGTCCTCTTAGATATGTGTCAGCGCATGGGGTGACTGCTTTAGTTAGGTGAGAATATGAGTCAATTGTTCTTGTAAAACTGCTTATTGTTTAATGAGGCCATTAATGGACTGGGTCACCAGTAATAATTTCACGGCCTACTGATGGATATATTCCTACAAACAGTGTTAAAGATATTGGAGTGAAAATTATCACCTTAAATTTATGTTAAGTGAGGAAATCATGAAAATAAGAACACTGAGATATACCTGGTTTGGACTTGTCTTGTCTTACTTCCATGAGGAAACGAAAAGAGGAATATATGTAATAAGAATAGATAAAGAAGTTATTACATGGCTTGACAACTCATAGGCCCATATCTAATCTAGTTCCCATGTTAGCTCTATATACTAGCCATATGTAATACCCCGTAATTTTATGGATTTTAATTATGAGATTAATTAAATGAAATTACTTTTAATTATGGAATTAATTAAATTAATTTGGAATAATTAATTTGAAGTTAATTCGGATTTAAATAACTAGCGAGACGAGAGTTAGTATTTAAATATGATGATAATGTTGAATATTACTGAGTGATTATGGTAATATATGATTATTTAATTTATTAGTATTATCTTGAGTTGAAAATACGACAGTTTCGATAATTAAGTTAGGACACGCGCATGAGTCGTATCAGGACCCAATTTAATGGATTTAAAAGTAATTTATTTTTATGTCATCCGTATGATCATTTTGAGTGTACCAACATGCCCGGAAGGGTCGAGATAGTCAGAAAACACTAGCCGGGGTTTAGTTTGGGTCCCGGGGCATTTTAGGCCTAACCGGTAACCCGGGAGGGTATTTTAGTCATTTTGACTTTCCAAAGAATAGTAGCCCACGAATTTTAGACTGATATTATCAGCCAACACTTGAGTCACTTAGGGTTTTCACAACCAAAAATCATAAAGGCAGTTAGAGAGGAAGAGAAGAAAGTTCCCAAAGAAAAAACCACCCTAGAGGCTTTTGCACCACCATCACCACCACTGGATAGATCGGAAAGAGAGGATCACTCCCATACCGTCTTCTTCAAAGGATCAAAATCTTTATTATCCGGGCAAGTGATTTATCTTGCAAAGATTTACGTCATATGTTCTACATGATAAATTAAATTTGAAGACAAATTATGAAAAATTGTGGTAATGTGAAATTGGAGAATAAATCATGAACTTGGGTAGGTTTGCATGTAGTGGACCTTATGGAATCATTAAGAGAAAGAATTATAAAATAAGTGATATCAAATCACGAAATTAAATTGAGGTTTATAATGATTTTTGAAAAGATGATGAAAAACTAGGGTTTAGTATTATTAATGACTTTTAATCCAAGAAATCAATAATCTGTGATGTTTTAATGAATCTTGAACGTTAAGATTGGTGTAGTAATGTTGGTTTCATGATTACTATACTCATTTGGGGAGTTTGGAATGTTGTAATGTGATTTAGAGGTGTAAAAATGGTAGAATCATGTAACTGTTAAAGGAATTCTGGGCAGATAATTGCTTGATCGATCGAGCGATCCAAGCATATCGATCGATCGACTGTCGATTGATCAACCCATTTCTTCGATCGATCGACCCCTCTAGAGAAAAAGTGAAGTATTTCTCCTTTAAATAATTGAATAACTTCCAACCTTTAGAACTCTTTAGTGATGATTGATTGAGCATATTGGTACTTAGGGAAGACCAATAGGATGGTATTTGAAGCCCAAAAAATTATTAGGTTTAATTGAGGTTAAGTGGTAGACTTACGAATATTCGACTAATGAGGTACAATTGAAAGTTGTGAGAACCTGAATATATTTTGCTCTAATTATAATTTGAGGTTAAATACTAAAATGGGGAAACTTTAAATACTGAGATAACCTTAGAGACTAGCGGGGGACTTAGTAAACTTTTGGGATAGGGAATGTACTCGGAACTATACGTCGAGAATTATAGCGTTAAAATATATTATGTATAATAAATGGGACAATATTATTATATGTGTGAGATATATAATATGGGCCTGGAATATACCTATACTAAAATGATGATTATCTAAGTCGTGTGATTACTTAGTATCTTATGACATACCTACCATACTTGCTATCACATGAGGTTAGTTTTCGAAAAAGGACCATCTTATCTTTGTGTGCCTTCGTGGGGATTTAGTTTGGTACCTTAAGGATATAGGACTTTGAATGATTTATTTGCGAGTTGATAAGTCAGCTGACCATGGGAGCGTAGGTATGTGCGTGACCCATGAATATGGGAACTATGTTTGCCTCCAAGATGTGTGATTTGTATTGAGACGGTTCCTGAGTGATTCAGAACATGTGATCCTTACGTATGTGATGTACATGGATTTGATAGCAGAGTATGCGTGCACCTCAACTTAGCCTAGGGGTGCCATATATGTATATATGTACCGAGAATGATTTATATATGTACTTGTGACTGGTTCACTGTTGCTTAGTTGATGTGAATAACTAAGATAATTAAATGGGATAAGAATGTGAGAATTTAAATAAAACTTAAGATAAGTAATTTAATGAATGTGAAAATGGAATATAAATACGACTTGTTGGGTGTTACGAGTAGATACCCTATGTTAGAATGCGAAAGTAGGAGTGGTACAGACTAGTTAGTTAGCGATATTACTAGGATGAATTAAGGGTATACGTTAGACATGCACATTATTGAGGGGTGATAAACTCATGTGAGAGTAGGCAAATAACTTGTTTAATATATGTGTTGTTTAATATTGTAATTTAAACACTTGCTGTATTTTTAAACTGTTTTCACCACGAGCTCTGACCCGTTTTCATCCAAATCTATTTTGTTTGTAAAAACCTTTTAGGTGCCCAGCCACAGGGTCGCCAAGCATAGAAGTTTCATTCTGAAGACGTGCTGTAACTGCTGTGGAAGCTACAGGATCTCGGTATTAGACGCCTCCACATTTATCTTTGATTATTTTAGAGTCATTCATATCAATTAGGGAATGTTGTCCATTGTTATTTAGAGGTTGTAGATACATACTTTCATTATTTCAGATATTGGTTTATTTATTCAGACTCTTGTATTGGGACTTTATTTTACTCTGGTATTATTATTGGAGCGCTTACTCCAGACTCAGTTTATTTCTTTATGTTGGTTATTCATATGAGATTTTTTATGCAATTGATGGTTGATGATTTAATTCTTGGTTAATTGTTAACTCATTTAATAAAAGTTGCCATCTTTCTATTTTAAATATTCGGTGGCTAGTAATTAATTAAATATTTTCGACAGTGATGCTAGGATTGAACCAACTTTATATTCTTTATTAATTTAATAAAAGAGTATCTACCCGTTATTTAATAAACGGTGTGTCACATGTGGTATCAGAGCATCAGGTTCTAGTGTCCTTAGGATCTGTGCGACTTATTATGTTTCTAGCGTAGTTTTCGTTGATATAGAGTCCTATGTTTAGGATTGTTGATTTCTTTGGTGAGATTTCGTTCTCCTGCTATAATATATATGATAGTGAATCTTAATTTTATTCGGGTGTGTTCATGTGCCGAACAATGTAGTATGTCAGGCGAGGGCAGTTGGGCGGACAACAGGAGGCAAAGCTCAGTTGAGATAATTAGGTATACTCAAGAATGATGACCGTAGTTGAGGTCATCCCTATTATGGCACGGTAATCCAGGACGGTAAAGACCGCTAAACACGATATATGACTTCCAAGTACCATTATAGTAGAAAGTGGGGTCAAATTAGACTCACCCAGCAAGGTTGGATTGGGAGAGAGTTGGACGAAACATTGAATAGAACTACCAGTGGAAATTCTAAAAATGCAGAAATGGCGTGTGTTAGCCAACGAAGGTAAAATATCCAAAGGCTTGGACATATGTCTGAGTGTGGCTAAATGGGAGTGAAAATTTAGGGTAAAATTTTTCTTCGCTCGTAAGAGCAGAGTTATAATGGTGAGAAACAACCACCACACTTAGAAGTGGAATGTTCTGTCAAGAGAAGGCGCATAGGTGTGGTTTGACCATAAGATCCTTTATCAGATGTTCAGGATAAGATGCGGACGTTCTGAACTTACACAAGAGGGTCGGACAAAGGTCAATTTGTGAAAAGAAATTTAATTAATTAGTGAACCTTGCACCGGATGAAGTAGGTACAAATGAGAAGAGGACTTTAAAGGGGAAAATTAAGTTGCAAGAAGAATTGCTAGGACTTTTGAGAATTCTGCTTGGACGGTCAATGCAAAGGGTAACAATGTCGCGTTTTGTTCATATGGAGGTAAACACTTCCTTGTGCGGAGAGCTACAATAACCGTAGAATTTAGTCAGAATGTAAGACTGGGGGAAACGGTGTTGGTGAAGCACCACAAGGGGGAGACCCATCAGGGGACCCATGTAGATGATTCAGATAGCTAAATTTTTACTGAACAATAGTGAATTCAGTATGGGCTGTTGAAATCAGTAGCATGTTCCTTAGGGCCATCAAATCTAAAGGAACAACGGAGGTATCCATTAGAGGCGAGACTATTAAAGTCTAAGAGAAGGACAACCCTAACATGTTCAGTATGACCGAGATAAGTGGATTATGTGTAGAGGTATTTTGGGGAGAGTAAAACCCCATGTGTTAAATTTTCTCGAAGTGTGTAAAGGGACAAGCATAGGGTGCCTAGAGAGGGCAGTGGTTAATGTAAATTTTTGTTTTGGTTCAGACAGGTGTGTTACGTCCAAGAACCATTTAAGCAGCTAGGGCGATTGACAAGGTAGGAGCATGAGTTTTACCTTTGGGGGATGAGGCGCATTTCATGTGACACGAGCGAGTGACTACATTTTGATTATTGCTAGGTTCGCATGTGAGACGAGTTTGATACTTATATCGATAATGCTATTATTAAGTGAATATTTTCGTGGTATAGCGTGGTTATCTTGAGTGTATGCATGTAGGATGGATGGGAGTATCGATAATGGTATATACTTTGTTGAAATGACTCGTTTTAGTGCTGTGTTATACGAGTATGATATTATCCTAATTATGGTTTTATAATATTGATTAGACTGATAGTGTGCGAATATTGCGAGTCTATCGGGGTTACTACCTTGGTGTAGAATGTTTTGTTCTGGCGAGATCCCATCTGCGAAAGGGTCGGGCTCGCATATATATATATATATATATATATTATCGAGACTTCGAAAGGTATAATGGTCTCGGATATTTGATCCCGATATGTGTAGGGACTTTATTAATATGATTCGGAGTTTATTTGGTCTACTATTCAACGAAAAGATTTAGCTGGTTATTATAATTAACGCTCAGGATGTGGTAATAGGAAGAGTGCATTGTTATATCACCCTTTAGAGACGTGGAAGTTAATACTCATAGTTGTATGTATGGGGGCGGGATTCTTAGAGCCTCGATTATATTTGCATTATCTTTATGGAATGTGATTACCATCAATGTTAAGAGACAATGTCTTTTGGAAGAAGTTACTTGTTTAAGTGTAATTACGGAAGGAGATGTAACTTTGTTATCAATAGACGGTAATATAGGGGTACATGTTATGGACTAAGGGCCTAACGGATTCCGATGGCCGATAATGCTAGGTAGTAGTGTATCGGGGGGGTTCCTTGTTTGGATTTAGCTTTGCGAGACATCCCACGCATAAAACTTAGTGTAAGGTTGGTAGTAGGATGTCTAGCCATTTATCCATGAGTTGGGTTCCTCGATCGTTATGGAAGTATGTAGTTATAACTAAAAGTTAAAGGATATATTACAATATAAGGCCAGCAGAGCCAGTTATGTGGTGAGGAAGTACTGGAAATTTTGTTTTATTCTGGAGGGTTGAAGGATGGAATGATGTTTAGGAGGATTTAGAATTTTAAATTCGAGGGCGATTGAGAACGCCCAAGTGGTATAGCCACTTTGCGAATGCAGGGGAAATAAAGAGTTTGGAGTACGTATAAAGAGTATATGATGTTTAAAACCGTTTTCACGGTTTATAAGAAGTGTAAACACCCTGGTTTGCTGAGGTAAGAATCACAGGAAGAAGAGACATAGAGATGGGTGAAATTTATGCTTATGGGACAATATGACAAAATGGAAGTGGTAGAGTGGATTAAGCGTCGTGAGAAGAACGATAATCTATATATTCATGTGCAATTAGAGTAGCACGTCCGAATTTGGTTGAAAGGCAGTAGGAAGCCATTTAAAAAGGGGGCATCCCTTGAGAAGGTAAATAATTAACTATTATGGGCAAATTGGACCAGAGTTCTACCCAGAAGAATATTGAGAGTGATTGCACGTAAATAGAAAGCTGATGTCAATAAGGTATAAAGAGTCCAGAAGTGCACATGTGGTGAAAACTTTTGGTATGCGTCGAGGGAAGAAAAGGGTTGTTAAGTATCACTTAACGGGAAGAATTATAAGTGAACGTCAGTGTTGAAAGGGTTATCGTAAATAGTAGATCAGTTAGAGTAAGAGGATCAACCAGAAAATTTTGTATCAAGTCGACGATTCCAGTGATGGAAGATCCAAGTTGGTAAATTTCTTTGATGGGTTGCCAACTTATAGATAAGTAACGAGTTCCTTCGAATGTGTGGAAAAGGTTATCCAGAAGAAAATTAATTATTATATCCTTGAGTGCTTTACACTATTAGATAGTGAATGCGCCAATACGTGGTCCTACCCAGTATTATTCTAAACTAGGATGAGATCCCCAAAATCCACTTTCCACATGGGGTACTAGGAAGTAGTGGGGATAATGTTTCATTTTGAGAAGGGTGTCTCAACTATAGCCCGAGGAGTAGGCGCAAGGTGATTGACGACTGGTGGAGCTGTGTGGAAGTAATTTTGGACTCATTGCGATCATTTCATTTCCACAACAGGAGTATCCAGTAAGTGAAGTATAATATGGTAATATGGAGAGGATATTACCTAATAGTAGAGTTGTGTGAAAGCACCCGTACCTATTTATAGTGGACAAGGTGCTTACAGATATTTTGTGTAGATAAACCTTACTATCCTTACTCTAGATGCTTAGAGGTGAGTGGATTATCAGAGTGTTGGGATCAGTCATAAGTTAGAGTCCGATGACTATAATAGGATAACCACCAACCGTCTTATGTGGCTTTTCCTTTTGTAAAAGTCACATCGTCGGGAACAGAGATTCGAAGAACGGACAAGAGTAGTCAGATGTTCTATGGGTTCTCCGAGGATGGGTGTTTTATGTTTAGATAAACGCTGGAGTTGATACGAAGTGAGGTGCGAACTCCCAATAATATTGAGAAATGCGACCAATTATGTATAAGCTATTCTTATTCGAATGTTGTTTAGTAAGAGCACATGTGAGGTTTATTTATTGAGGTGTGACCCTATAACTGATAAAGTTTTGAGAGTGTTCAACAAGCTTATTATGAAGTGGGGGATGTAGTGATTGAGCCTTACTTTGAATTTTGTTTTGAGTACTGGAGGATACCTAATTTTTTCCAGGTATGCCTTACTTTTTTGAATTTCGAGACGAAATTCCGTTATTAGGGGGGAAGTATGTAATACCCCATAATTTTATGGCTTTTAATTATGGGATTAATTAAATGAAATTGCTTTTAATTGTGAGATTAATTAAATTAATTTGGGATAATTAATTCGGAGTTAAATAACTAGCAAGGCGAGAGTTAGTATTTAAATATGATGATAATATTGAATATTACTGAGTGATTATGGTAATATATGATTATTTAATTTATTAAAATTGTCGTGAGTCGAAAATACGACAGTTTCGATAATTAAGTTGGGACACGCGTGTGAGTCGCGCCAGGATCCAATTTAATGGATTTAAAAGTAATTTATTTTTATGTCATCCATATGATCATTGCGAGTGCTCCAACGTGTCCGTAAGGGTCGAGATAGTCATAAAACACTAGCCAGGGGTTCAGTTTGGGTCTCGGGAAATTTTAGGCCTAATCGGCAACCTGGGAGGGTATTTGAGTCATTTTGACTTTTTAATGAATAGTAACCCACGAACTTATTATCAGCTAACACTTGATTTCCTTAGTTTTTTCACAACCAAAAATCATAATGGCAGTTAGAGAGGAAGGAAGAAAGTTCCTAAAGAAAAAACTACCCTAGAGGCTTTTGCACCACCGTCACCACCACCGGATAGATAAAAAAGAGAGGATCACTCCCATACCGTCAGCTTCAAAGGATCATAATCTTTATTTTCCAGGAAAGTGATTTATCTTGCAAAGATTTATGGAATATGTTCTACATGATAAATTAATTTTGAAGACAAATTATGAATAGTTGTGGTAATGTGAAATTGGAGAATAAATCATGAACTTGGGTAGGTTTGCATGTAGTGGACTTTCTGGAATCATTAAGAGAAAGAATTATAAACTAAGTGATAGAAAATCACAAAATTAAATTGAGGTTTATAATGATTTTTAAAGAGATGATGAAAAACTAGGGTTATAGTATTATTAATGACTTTTAATCTAAGAAATCGCTAATCTGTGATGTTTTGATGAATCTTGAACGTTAAGACTGGTGTAGTAATGCTGGTTTCATGATTAGTATACTCATTTTGGGAGTTTATAACGCTGTAATGTGATTTGGAGGTGTAAAAATGGTATATTCCCGTAATTGTTAACCATATTCTGGGCAGATAACTGCTTGATCGATCGATCGATCTAAGCATGTCGATCGATCGACCCCTCTAGAGAAAAAGTGAAGTATTTTTCCTTTAAATAATTGAATAACTTCTAACCTTTAGAACTCTTTAGTGATGATTGATTGAGCATATTGGTACTTAGGTAAGACCAGTACGATGGTATTTGAATCCCGAAAAATTATTAGGTTTATTTGAGGTTAAGTGGTAGACTTACGAATATCCGACTAATGAGGTGTGATTGTAAGTTATGAGAACCTGAATATGTTTTGCTCCAATTATAATTTGATTTTAAAGACTAAAAGGGGGAAACTTTAAATACTGAGATAACCTTATAGACTAACGGGGGGTTAGTAACCTTTTTGGGATAGGGAATGTACTCGGAGCTATACATCGATAATTATAGCGTTAAAATATATTGTGTAGAATAAATGGGACAATATTATTATATGTGTGAGACTTACGATATGGGATTGTAATATACATATACTGAAATTATGATTATCTAAGTTGTGTGATTACTTAGTATCTGGATTATTGTGTGTATGACATACCTACCATAGTTGCAATCACTGGTGGTTAGTTTTTAAAAAAGGACCATCTTATCTTTGTGTATCTTCAGGGGGGATTTAGTTTGGTACCTTAAGGACATAGGACCGTGAATGATTTATTTGTGAGTTGATAAGTAAGCTTACCATGGGAGCGTAGGTATGTGCGTGACCCATGGGTATGAGAACTATGTTCGCCTTCAATATATGTGATTTGTATTGAGACGGTTCCTGAGTGATTTGGAACACGTGATCCTTACGTACGTGATGTACATGGATTTGATAGCTGAGTATGCGTGCACCGCAACTTAGCCTAGGGGTGACATATATGTATATATGTATTGAGAGTGATTTATATATGTACTTGTGATTGGTTCACCGTTGCTTAGTTGATGTGAATAACTAAGATAATTGAATGGCCTAAGAATGTGAGAATTTAAATAACACTTAAGATTAGTAATTTAATGAATGTGAAAATGGGATATATATATATGACTTGTTTGGGTGTTATGAGTAGATACCCTATGTTAGAATGTGAAAGCAGGAGTGGTACAGACTAGTGAGTTAGTGGCATAACTAGGATGGATTGAGGGTATACGTTAGGCATGCACATTAGTTGAGGGGTGAGAAACTCATGTGAGAGTAAGCAACTAACATGTTTAATATATGTGTTGTTTAATATTGTAATTTAAACACTTGCTATATTTTAAAACAGTTTTCACCTCGGGCTTTGATCCGTTTTCCTCCAAATCTATTTTGTTTGTAAAAACCTTTTAGGTGCCAGCCACAGGGTCACCAAGCATAGAAGTTTCATTCTGAAGACGTGCTGTAGCTACTGTGGAAGCTACATGATCTCGGTATTAGACGCCTCCCCATTATTTCAGAGTCATTCATATTAGTCAGGGCATGTTGCCCATTCTTATTTTGAGGTTGTAGATACAGACTTTCATTATTTCAGATATTGGTTTATTTATTCAGACTCTTGTATTGGGACTTTATTTTACTCTGGTATTATTATTGGAGTGCTTACTCCAGACTCAGTTTATTTCTTTACGTTGGTTATTCATATGTGATTGTTTATGCAATTGGTGGTTGATGATTTACTCATTTAATAAAATTTGGCATCTCTCTATTTTAAATATTCGATGGCCAGTGATTAATTAAATGTTTTCGACAGTGATGCTAAGAATGGAACAACTTGATATTCTGTATTAATTTAATAAAGGAGTAGCTACCCGATATTTAATTAAATGGGGTGTCACACCATATATGTAAACCATCCTATGTACCACTAACTACTAAGCTGGATGCTGAACTTAGTAATCCGTTTGGAGGCCTCTTAGGTTGGAAAATTGTCCCACCACTCCTTCGATGAGTGCAGAAGTGGTTTTTGGTGGCCTAATAATCATGCACTGTAAGTGTGGTGAACCGTTGATCTATAAAGCTTGTCCCATATTCTTAGGCTATGTTGTAGACTATGTTAAATGTGAATTCTTCCAATGATCTTATTTTACATCCACTCAACCTTGGAAGATGAGGTCGATTGGTGTATAGAGTCGCAGGTGTCATTTTAGTGAGCGGGAAACCTTAATTGAGACGTTTTTAATCCTGCTTGTTATGTCTAAAAAATTGTCTTCATGAGATGTCATCTTCATTGTTTTTTTCTCTTGAACCAATATCTTTAAGTGTTCATTTTTTCCATTGTGCCTAATCGGGAAGAATATGAGATCACAAGTTCCTAAATGCTCATATAATGTTAGAGGAAAAACTTGATCATCTTTAATCTATCCCTTTTGAAATAACCTCCTATTTCACACATATTTCATTTGTTAGCATTAGTAATGTTTGTATTTTAGTTTTGAGTGATTGTGACAAAGTGTTTAGGTGTTTACCCAATGGTGTGTGTTTATCATATAACTCATTTGGTGCATTAATCCTTTATTATTCCTGTTGTAGCAGCAATTTAAATGCATAAATAAATAAGGAATGAAATTACCCAATTAGGAGCTGATAATCCGAGACAGAAAAATATAAGAAATTCGAAAGTGGAGAGACTAGAACAATGGCTGAGTCGCGAACAATGTCGCTCTCTTTAAGGTGTTTTGTGGCTCTGCCCAAAGTGTGGTGACATGCTTAATAACCTCGTCACCCCCAGGATAAAACAACCCCAAAAATATGAAATGGTAGCACGAACGAGTTTCATTCAATCAACACCCATTCTGAAATATATATTGCTCGATTATGTGTAGTATAATTAATCCGGGGGAAGATTAATTATTTATGTTGTATAATAATTATCCAAGGATGAATAATTATTTCTGTTTCTAACTGTAGGATTTTTTTCTTCTTATGGAAACTGTGTCTAAAAATGGAGGTATCAACCTCCTTTTATTGCGAAAAAATAATGAAGTTAATGGGCAAACAACGTGGCCCAAGACCCAGGACACGGACACTGTCACGGGCATGGGTTGGACGGACGACGGAGGCGGAGCGCTCGTGTGACTTGGCCCAATGGGTCTCCCCCACATACCCACAAAACATTTAATGCCCAAAGGGCAGAACATTTAGTCTCAAAAAAGAGTATTAACTCTTGTCATTTTGTATATCCCACCGATGTGGGAATCCTCTTTTTTTTCAAGTTTTGCACTTAACAGCTAAGAGGGTGTTCCAACAATCCCCCATTTGCTAAGTTTGAAAGTATTTTTATCAAGCAATAGTCTATATAATTGTGCATAAGCAAAGGTGTTTTTCGACTTAAACCTTTATGTAGTAAAGATGATTCAGAATATACTAGAGTAACCGTAGTTTTGAACTCTATCTCTGAAAACATCCCACACATAACCCTACTTGAGTGTAGTTCTAATAGCCAGCACGTTACGATCATGTACTTTTCTCCCAGTGTAGTGAACGCTTTACGAATTTGCCCAAAATATCCATAGGAAGCGTCCACACTTCCACATTCACACAGGTGAGTCTATCAAGAGTACTCCTGTAGCTAGGTACCCCACTCAAAATAAATCTATAGATCTCATTAGGAGTTATAATAACTCATCCTTAACTCGCTCCAGGATATCATGCTCCATAGAGATGGACTCGGAGTAAAACCCCGTTTAATATTAATTAATAATAGCATGATTCAACCCATATCATTTGTGACTTGTTATTACCCTTTGATCATATTTCTTGGGATCTCTAGTCTATATGTTGGGTTACCATCACAAATGACTCATGTATCCATGGGATTTAGTCCCATTCCTTTCGAGGTGTTCCACACCTTTTCCCTAGCTAGTCCTTTCGTTAAAGGATCAACTAAATTATGTTCAGACCGTATATGATCCACCCTCACAACACCCGTAGAGATGAATTATCTAACAATACTATGTTTACGACGTATTTGTCGTCTTTTACCATTATAGTAACGGTTCTCAACTTTTGTAATAGCCGCAGTACTATCGCAATGAATTAAAATGGCTGGTATCGGTCTTTCCCATGATAGGATATCTGACATGAGGTTTATTAATCACCCTGCTTCTTCACTAGCAGTAGCTGTTGCTATCATCTCATACTCCATAGTGGATTAAGCTAAAATAGTTTGTTTATTAGATTTTCAAGAAACTGCACCACCAGCGATACTAAATATATATCCACTATTAGCCTTAGAATCATCAGATAGGGTGTTCCAATCAGCATCACCAAATCCTTTAAGGACAGCGGGATGCTTATTATAGTGTAATCCAAGGATCATCATCCTTTTAAGGTACCGCATGACCCTCTCAATAGCATGCCAATGCTCAATACTAGGTCTACTGGTAAATCTACATAGTACTCCCACAACATAAGCTATGTCAGGTCTAGTGCAATCTGTAGCATAACGTAAGCTACCTATGATGCTTGCATAAGCATTTTGATTTACACTGTCGCCAACGTTCTTAAATAACTTTACATTAGGGTCAAATGGAGTACTAGCAGGTTTACAGTCAAAGTAATTGTATTTCCTTAGAACTTTCTCAATGTAATGAGATTGATCCAAACAAAGTCCCTTTTCTGACCAGTAATATTAAATCCCAATATTACACTAGCTTCACCCTAATACTTCATATAAATATTGGCACACAATAATGATTTAACATTTTCTACGGCATGAATATTATAACCAAATATAATCAAGTCATCAACATAAAGACATATGATAGTGCAAATGTTCTCAACATATTTATAATAAATGCATTTGTCACTTTCATTAATTTTAAACCCATTAGAGATGACTAAGCTATCAAATTTATCATGCCATTGTTTAGGTGCCTGTTTGAGTCCATAAAGAGATTTATCTAATTTAGAAACTTTATTTTCATGTCCGTGAACAATAAAACCTTCAGGTTGATCCATGTAAATCTCTTCTTCAAATTCTCCATTTAAAACGTAGTTTTAACATCCATTTGGTGTACAATTAAATCATTTAAGGCAACTATAGAAAATAGTACATGTATAGACGTTATTCTAGTCACGGGTGAAAATGTATAAAAAAAGTCTACGTTCTCTCTTTGACTAAAACCTTTGGCAACAAGATGTGCCTTATATTTTTCAACAGTGCCATCAGGTTTTAATTTCTTTTTAAGAATCCATTTACACCCAATTATTTTACACCCAGGAGGAAGGTCCACTAAATGCCAAGTTTTATTTGTTTCCAAAGAATCCATTTCATCATTAATAACCTCTTTCCATAAATCAGCATCAAAGGAAGATAAATCTTCTTCAATATT
Organism: Sambucus nigra; assembly: GCA_949130495.1. Taxonomy (NCBI): domain Eukaryota; kingdom Viridiplantae; phylum Streptophyta; class Magnoliopsida; order Dipsacales; family Adoxaceae; genus Sambucus; species Sambucus nigra. The sequence goes on along the minus strand of OX422209.1, from coordinate 90,378,286 downwards.
TTTAGGGTCCTCCTCTAAATTATAAGCATAAAAATCGGGGCCAAAATCCTTTTCAACACGAGCCCTTTTACTTTGTCAAAGTTCTAAAATGGATTCATTATTTTATTCATTTTTATTTAAAAAAATATTAGTGGATGACTCGCGCCCACTATTCCTCAATTTAAAAGGAAATTTGTCTTCATAAAAATCGGCATCATTTGATTCAATAATTACTTGATTTTCAAGTCATAAAATCGATATGCTTTGCTACTAATAGCATAGCCTATAAAGACGCACTCATAAGCTCTACTAGCCAATTTAGACCTTTTTGGATCAGGTATACCTATATAGGCTAAGTACACCCACGTTCTAAAGTATGACACGTTAGGCTTAATAATTTTTCAAATTTCATAAGGAGATATTTTCGTTTTATTCTTAGGAATTTTATTAAGCACGTGACACACAGTCAAAATGATTTCCCGCCACCAGTGTGAGGCAGCCCCCGAATTTAATAAAATAGCAACAACTAATTCAGTTAATGCCCTATTTTTTCTTTTGACTTTATCGTTCATTTCGGACAAATAAGGGGAAGTTTTTTCTTGAATAATACCGTGGGTTTTATAAAATTCAATAAAAGGTGCAGAATCATATTCAGTGCCTCTATCACTACGTAACCTTTAAATTTTACGATTAAATTGATTTTCAATTTCATTTCGGGAAATATTAAACATGTCAAATGCTTCACTTTTATTTTTCATTAAATACACAAATGAATAATCAGAACAATCATCAATAAAAGTTATAAAATAACATTTGCCATTTCTAGTTGTGACACCATCCAATTCACAAATATCCAAACGAATTAAATCAAGTGGTTCAGATTCTCTAAAAATAGTTTATGTGGTGTCTTAGTAATTTTTGCTTTACTACACCATTCACATTTTTCAAAATCATTAAATGATAATTCTGGAATTAATCCTAAAGTTCTCATATTTTTAACAAGACGTTTATTAACATGACAAAGTCTAGCATGCCAAATATTAAATGAACAAGGAATGTAAGCACAAGGAGAAATTTTATTAGAATCAACATTCAACTTAAACATCCCATCAGTGGCATAACCCTTGCCTACAAAAATTCCATTTTTGGTGAAAGTAAATAAATCGGCATCAATAGTTTGAGTAAAGCCAGCTTTGTTGAGTAGATAACCTGAAACCAATTTTTTTCTTATCTCAGGAGAGTGAAGAACACCTTTGAGGATCACAGTTTTTTTCGAAGTGAATTTTAATTCCACTTTTTTAGTACCAACAACCTCAGTGGAGTGAGAATCACCTAACATCACCTTCTTATCTGCAGTCTCAGAATAAGTCTTAAAAAGAGCACAGTCATAACAGATATGGCGGGTAGTGCCAGTATCCACCCACCACCCTTCGGCACTGCTAACCATATTGATTTCAGAAATCATAGCACATAGGTCCTCTTCGGTCAAATTCTCTTGTGCTTGTGGCACATTGCGACATTTGCGAGCCATATGGCCAGGCTTGCCATACTTGAAACAATGAAACTGTCCCGAGTTGCTAGACTGTCCATTTCCAAGGTTCTTATTCTTATTCTGAGTCTGAGTCTGATTTTAAAATTCTGGTAATGGCTCTTTTTTTGAAATTTCATATTTTTTCGCTTGCCTTTAAAATAACTGGAGTGTGGTGCTTTTTCTGATTTTTGTTGTTAGACACAACAAGAATTTCATCTTTGTAGTCCTATTTTTCGGGATTCCTCCTCAATTATCAATTTAGTAATGAGTGATTCTAGTGAAATTTTTTTAGACTTATCCCTCAAAATGTTTTTAAACTCTTTGAACAGTGGAGGCAATTTATCAATAATCACATTCACCTGAAATTTCTCATCTAAAGCCATGCCCTCGGAAATAATTTCATGGGCAATCATTTGCAAATCATGGGTTTGAGCAACAACAGATTTATCATCCGTCATTTAAAATTTCAAATAACGGCTGATGGCATATTTTTTAGCACCCGCATCCTCTATGTCATATTTTTTAAAAAGAGCATCCTAAACAACTTTTGCAGTTTTATAATTGGCAAAACAGTCGTAAAGTTCATCACTTAGAGCATTCAAAATGTAGTTCTTGCACAGAAAATCATTTTCCTCCCAAATTCTAATAGTTTTGCTTTCCTCAACAGTAGGTGGATTATTTACTATGAGTTTGTCAAATTGAACACATGATGCGACCTTTTTCATAGTTAAATAAAATAACAGTTTTTCGCTCCAACATTTAAAATGTTGACCTTCATATTTGAAAGGCTTGTTTAGATTAAAAGAGTTAATTTCGCCCATAATAGAATAGCAAACACCTTAAAATTGTTGTAGCAGCAATTTAAATGCAGAAATAAATTAGGAACGACATTACCCAATTTGGAGCTGATAATCTGATACAAAAAATATATAAATCCGAAAGTGGACAGACTAGAATGATGGCTGAGTCGCGGACAATGTCGCTCTCTTTAAGGTGTTTCGCGGCTCTGCCCAAAGTGTGCTGATAATCTTAATAACCACGTCACCCCCAGAATAAAACAACCCCAAAAATATGAAATGGTAGCACGAACCAGTTTCATTCAATCAACACCCATTATGAAATATATATTGCTCGATTATGTGTATTATAATTACTCTTGGGGAAGATTAATTATTTTTGTGGTATAATAATTATCCAAGGATGAATAATTATTTCTGTTTCTGTGTAAAAAAAATTCTGAGAACTGTAGGATTTTTTTTCTTCTAGAAACTGTGTATAAAAATGGAGGTATCAACCTCCTTTTATTGCGAAAAAATAATGACGTTAATGGGCACACAACGTGGAGAGAAGACTGGAAAAAAGTGGACAAGTGGAAGACTTTTTCAACAGTTAAAGAAGTCACTTTTTTAATTTTCTTCGGAATTAAAAAAATGTTAAAATATAATTTTTAAGGAGCAATAAACGTCAATTTATTTGTCCAAAAAATATTTCTTAATGAGATCAAGCCCAAAACCCGGACACGGGCCGGACGGATGGCGGCGGCGGCGCGCGCGTGACTTGGCTCAATGGGTCTCCCCCACATACCCACAAAATATTGAATGCCCAAAGGGCTGAACCTTTAGTCTAAAAAAGAGTATATTAAATCTTGTCATTTTGTATATCCCACCGATGTGGGACTCCCTTTTTTTTTTCAAGTTTTTCACTTAACAGCTAAAAGGTTATTCCAACAATTCCTGATTCTCTAAGATATTTCTACAAAGCATAGGTTCTCTTATTTCACCAATTTATCCATATAAAAAATAATTATCGGGACTCTCACATAGTGTAGTAATTCCTCAATATCTGCCTTATTGACCATTGTGTTTACCCCTTTATAGAGTATGTCCCTTGATCTTTATGGTGTGAAGAAATGAGTATATTGTGTGTGATTTTTTAGGCTAAAAGTGTACTTTATTTAGTTATATGGTTACTTTTGTTAGATATGTGCATACTTTAGGTAATATTCATGTACTTTAGTTAAATATGTGTGTTTTTATTTAAATATGCATATTTTTATTGTATATATGTACGTTTAGTTGTATATGTGTGTCAATTGTGACACCATATGCATGTATTCTGGAAACCTTTGCATGCATTATATCATAACATTGGTTTATTATGGCGATATACACTTGTAATGTCAAAAACAAATGTACACTTTTAAGAAACTAGTGTGTTTGATAATTGTACCTATCTTCCTTAGTTGTCTACCAGTGGTGCAATCCATCATGACCTCTTAATTTAAGTACTGTACAATGTAAATCATTGTAGCTTTGATAGGTGATTCGAACACTTATTTAAGTTTACTAGCATATAACCCGCGCAATGCGCGAGCGTATTATAGAATTTGTTAAAAATAAATCGATTATTTTGTAAACTAATCTAATAAAAAAAACAACTACGAAAGAAATATTCCAAAACTTAGGGGTGAATGATTTAAAATTTTAAATTCATAGTGAACAATCTTGATTCTTAAATAATATATTGAAAATTGCAAATGAATATAATAAATAAAATAAACCATCATCATGCAAAATGGTTAACAATTAAATTTGAGAAAAAGGAAAGCCCTTCCTAAGGAAGAAACACTTTATCTATATACGAGAAAATTTGATAAATAACTTCTCCAAACAGACTAATATATAGTAAAAAAATGAAATCTCAAATTCTTCCCCACAACACCTATGATAAAAGTTTCCAAACCCGTTGCCAAACGGCCATAGCCTCTATTCAACATACATAAACCCAAAACCCTATACAAAAAATAGAAATTCATACCCTCAAAACCCCCCAAAACTATAAAAAGAATTTTCTAAGAGAGAACAAAATGCACAACACATAATCACAATATAAATTAACAGATTTATTAGATTCAAGTTTATAAAAAATTGTATATAATCTCATACAACATTCAATCACAAAACATGTCAGAAATTGTCCAAACCCCTGTCAACTCCCCTATTCAATGTACACAAAAAATGGAGTCGCATACTATACAAAGCCCAAAAATTATAAAAGGAATCACATATTTCAGTCATGATTTAAAAAAAAAAGATAGGACTTGGGTATACATAGTATTTGTGAAGAAATCAGTCAGTCATTTGTTATAACAAAATGTGATATATAGTATTTCTGGAAAAATCATTGAGGAGCCATGGCCCCCAAATGAATCAATGTAGTTTCGTCTAATATACAAAAAGTGTACGTGTAATAGAGAGAGATACAAAAACACATACACATATATTATATAATATACATATATACATACCTTAGAGCATGAAATGAGGGACCGACAACAATGAAGTGAGAGTGAATAAATTAAACACTACACCGGTGGCAACTAACGGAAACACAACGTTGAAGAGATAAAGATATAGAGAGTCAAGAAATCAAACACTACACCAGTGACGACTGCTACAAGTAAATTCTGATGTTATTTTATCAACTGTATATATATATATATTCTACACAGACCTACAAACACATATATATACACACCTTATAAGCGAGGGGAGATATACAGAGTTAATAAATCAGGACATCAGCGGTGACTGTGATAGCCTCGTCCACCTTCTTGCCTTCCACCATCACCACCTCCGCTGTGCAATCCACCTCTGCCGCTTCCTCGTGACTATTCCTAATTCACAGAAATATTATCTGGATCAAGGCTCTGCCCATTATATACAAGGATAACAGAGCAGATACAGGGAGATCAACAATCATGGTAAGAAGTCGTGTAGAATATGAAATGGGGCGACGAATTTGATTTGAGAATATCGACGTTTGGGTTTTCTACGTTTAATAACTTAACCAAGAGGATTGCCATATGTATTATTCATTCATTTTTCGTGCAACCCATGTGATAACTTTGCATCATTAATGCCTATTTACACATCTAATCTACTGTATTAGAGGTATATAATAGATGTATGATTCACGTGCATAGGCATTTATGATTTCATTTTTGTTGAATTCATTTTGTTTCTTTCCACGTGTTCCTATTTTTGTTTCTCTTTCAATTTTCCTTTTTGTATTTTTAATTGGTTCGTCATCCTCGACAAAATTTCTCATGTTAAATTGTTCCTTGTTTAATGTATCTCCATTATCTTCCCCAGTCTTCAAGGATTTCTTTTCTTATTGTTACTCTCTTGTATGTACACATACGTATACAAACTTTTGGACCATTGTCTTCAAGCTCACAATTTTGCCTTCAAATTTGTTATCTTACTGCCATTTTCAATGCTTTTATGTTGAAGTTTTTTCAATTTTTCATTCCTTATCATTCAACTTTTTCCAACATGTTTTTCTCGGTATTCAAACTATTTTCCATTGTGTGCTTCACCTCTAGAAGTTTTTCATATTTTGTCATCTTTATTTTGAGCTTATTCTCCGTTGCAACATTTTGCAATTTAATTTTTTTTCACTCTATTATTTTAGCTCAAGAGTTTGCAACCTTATACGAAGCTCTATTATTTCATTCTATAGCCATTAATTTGCATTTTCTAGTTATATTTGGACTTAAATTCTTTCCTCAAACATGAATTTTATGTTTTCCAATTCATCAACTCACGTGTCCTTTACTATTAAGAGTGATATGTTGTGTGAACAAACTGGTATAAAGTAAAAATGTATAGAAGTGTTTTTGGACTTATTCCATGTCAAAATACTTTATTTATCGGACTTATACGAGGTTTTATTTTATTCTGGGAATATATCATTTCATTTATTGTGTGTCTAGATGCTTAAGTTCCATACTTGCTTATATTCACGTCTAAGTCAGCTTACATTGCATCGCTTTATAGACTCAGAGGCTCCAGTGGATTTTTTAATCTTTTTGGATATGATATATGACCTTTGATACACTTTAGGATGTCGTCTCTATGCCCACATATTTTTTTCCATATTTCTTACACTTGTTATCATCCTGAAAAAGTCATATCTTGATAATAGGTGCAAAAAGTGCCTTTTGATTGAGCAATTTTTACATGGTTTTGTATTCTATCAAAAACCATGAGCACGGGTATAAATTGTCACCATGTATAAAAATTTGAATATTACGTTCATTATTAGTCACTTTTTATGGCTGTGCGCACGGCTAATGAGCCTTTGTGCACGGACTTTGCATGAAGCAAGAAACTTGATTTTTTCACTATAAAAAAAGGTTTTTGATACTCTAAATGAGATTTGATTTTACTTATCTTTTATTGAAACATATTATGTGATATTTTTAAGTTATTCATTAAAACAACCTTAGAAAACCTATACTTTATCATTTACCGTTGAAGATCTTCAGTTGAGATAAAAAAAATTGGGGTTTTTTTTTTATCTAAAGTGGATGTGTAGAGGCTAACATAAGTGAGTTCTCTTCTTTTTAGGTGCTTTGGAGGATCTTAATTGAGAGTTGCTAGATCGGGTGGAGTTTAAAGATTTGGTAGATTACAAGATCTCACAAATGATAACTTAATTAAGGTAAATGGATGATCTCTTCTAAAAGTCTTCATATTTCCATTGAATTAGTTAAATGTCCCGAGATCAACTAGGTTCATGGGTGATCTCTTGGGATTTTTCCCCATATATATTGGTGATGTGCTTATTCTTGCATTTACTTTTATTCACAACACACAACCTCACATAGTCTCAGATCTATAATTGATTTAGATTACTAAATGTTTAGATCTCACATAATTTCAATTGAATTGAACTAATTTGACTAGATCTCACCTAGTCAGAAATTAACTCGAATGTGGATCTGGTTGGATCTCAGTGTAGATTTCTCATTTTTTTTAGTTTCAATTGAATCAAAGGTTTTTGAATTAGATTTGAATCACGTCATAAAAATTTCCTTGAACTAAAATGGAATCCAATCATTTTAGGATAAGTGTTTGAAAATTTACCTAAGTAGGTGTGAATTTGAATTACAAGGTGTTTAACTAAGAAAATTTTAAATTGGCTATTAATTATGAGTTTTTCCTATTCCCCCAGGACATTAGCATATCATATTTCTGCATTTTCAATTGGTATCAGAGCACGGTTGTTCTTTTTGGGCTTAACATCCTGAGTTAGATCATTATGTGCTATTGTATTCCTTAGTTGCATTTTACTTGTGCTAGTTTTGCTTATATGACTTGTTTATCATTGTTTTTCAAGTGAATATGGGTGCTAGGATGTTATAATTGTCCTAATTATACTAGTTCATGTGAGGATAGATCGGGCAAAGTGCTTGGTTTTCACAAATTAAGAGAATCATAGTTCTTCTTATCATAAGAACTCTAGTGCTAGTAGTTTAAATTCTCATGTGAAATATTATTATTGTGACAATGAAAATGATTAAGTGTGAAGTTCGAAATATCATGGGCTCATGAAGAACTGTCTCTAATTGCAAAAGAAGAATGATAAATTGTCCATTAAACTCAAGTTATTTAAAAATGAAAAAGCTTCCTTGACTGAGAAACTTGATGATTGTAGCCAACTTTATACTCAAAGAGATATCTTAAGAGAAAAGGTAAAATATGTTAAAAAATAAAAACTTGAGCTATTGAACTTCACTTGTGTTTTAAAGAAATAGTTGAATACCTTAAAAGAGGAAAATGAATCCTTAAAAATTTTGAAAATTCAAAGTAAAAATGTTTTTGAGATTGAAAAAGGGAAGAATGACTTTTTTTTACACTTGAAGATATGAGGAATGAACTTAAAATGTGTGGTGTGCCCAAATGTTATTTTGAGAAGAAAATTTCTTCACTTGAAAATGAGTTAGCTTTTGTAATACCCCGTATTTCTACGTATTTATGATTTAATTAATTCGAAAAATTAATTGGATAAATACGTTTTAGTTAAATTACATGTGTGACGTAATTTAATGTGATTAAATAATAAAAGTGATTATTAAATATTAATCGAGAGATAGAGAGGGATTAATATTATGTTACGAGATTTACTATGTGCGTGAATAGTTAATAATGGTGGATTTTGATATACGGCATAGCGAGTGATATGTGCGTATTTTATTTTATCTCACTGGGAGTTGCGTGTAGACCATTTTTAGGTGAGAAATGAGAAGTATATTTTAAGTGACTCGAAAGATAATTTCTATTGCACTGTTGATCCTGAATGGGCCAAAATAGTCAAAATGAAGTATCCGGGGGTAATGTTTGGGTTTCGGGAGCTTTTTGGACTAGTCGAGACTCGCATTTAAGTACACGAGTCATTTTACAATTGGGTATTCACCCAATTTCGGGATTTATAAGGGGACAACCCTCATTTCTCCCACATTTCAGCCCTAATAGAGATAAAGAGAAGAGAGAAAGAAGAGAAGAAAAAAGAAGAAAGAGAAGAGAAGAAAGAAGGGGATTTTCGTCCAAGTTCTGCGAGATTCGACTCAGGGTCGTCGAATTTTATCCACAAGGCAAGTGTTTAACTTGCTTTTATAATTTAGTGTGTTTATTTCTCATATTATAGTTGGTGTGTAAAAACTATAAAGATTTTTGGTTTGGATTTTCGTGAATCAAAACGGGAGTTTCGGAAGTTGAACGAAAAAAACCCGGTTAATATCCAATTTGAGAAACTTAAGAATTTGTTGAAATTAGTTGTTGATTATTGGTTCTAGGATGATTAGAACCATTTTTATATGTGGATATATTGTTGGTTGAGGTTGGATTATGATGGGGTAGAAGGTAAAAAGCTTGGAGGTGTATTAATAAAGATATGTAATTTGGAGAAGATAGTGAATAGTAAGGCAGCGCATTACATAGTCGATTCGGCTAGGAAGAAAATCGATTCAGCTCTTGATCAAAAGATGAAAGTTGTATATATTTTCTATACGATCGCGTGGGCACTGAACCGTATTTTTCTGATTTATTTTGGATTTATAATGATTTTTCTAAGGAAGCAGTTCTAAGATTGAAATCGCTAGCTCTGGAATCAAATCAAAATTTTTATAGAAAATTCAAATGAATGCCATTTTTTGTATGGTTTGAATTAGATGATCATTTATGGATGAAAAGAAATGTATGGAAATTATATTTCTAATGAGCTTTGAATGAGGTCAATTGGACTTCTGTAGAGTGAGTTATAGATGTTTTAGTGCAAGGTGTTTAAGCTGCCAAAATAGCTGAGTTACAAAATTTTTATAGACAATTGAAATGCATTCCATTTTCTTCATGATTTGAATTATATACTCATTTATGGATGAAAAGAAAGGTATAGAAGTTATCTTTCTAATAAGCTTTGATTGAGGTCAATTGGAGTTCTATAGAGTGAGTTATGGCTGTTTTAGTGCAAGGTGTGAAATCTGCCATAAAATTAAAGTTGTGAGACTTTGTGATTTTTAAGAGTCTAATGGGATAAAGACCCTTGGGATTCGAATGGGAATTTCGGATGTAGTTGGGATACGGACTAGTGGTGATAAGCTTAATATTCTGAATTTAAAAGAAATGTTATACTCATATTATAAGTAAGTGAATACTTATGAATTTAAATCGAATATATATATTCGGGATTACAGGCTAATGCTACGAGAGGTAGGCATGGATAGTTGGATTTGATGATATATATATATATATATATATATACGGGTATAGAGACAGTATATATGTGATATAATTATAAATATATCTATATGTGAATGGTATATTTATATGAAGCATACCCCTCTAGTGCTAACAGGGGAAGTTGTGCGATGTGGGTGAGGCCCCTGGCTTGAGGAGCAGGGAGCGTATAGTCCCCAGGTCATAGTGTCTATTCTATATTGTGTGATTTTTATCAAGAGTGAGACGTGGTGGGTATGTTTCGTTCTCATTTTCATTGAGGAACTATGATCGATTCTCATACGTTGTGATTTGATTTTTACCAAGTCGGTGTGAGAGTCCGACCGCTAATACCCAGGATGATGTGTGAGTAATTTTGTGGAAGGTGATAGCATTGGGAGACTGCATCCATTGAGTTATAGCTCTGAGGGATGGTTATTATACTTATATAGTGTGTGATATATAAGTATGGATATACTTAATGTGTATAGTATATTGTGTGTGTGTATATATATATATATATATATATATATATATATATATATATATATATATATATGAGATGTGAAACATATATATACGGACATAATAAAGAATGGAATGTGAGATAAATTCTGAATCTTTCGGGAGTATAAAATTCGGAATAAAATAGGGATATATGTATATAAAGATGACAATATTATATACGAGGTTAATAACACTAAAACGTGAATAATGTAAATAACTATTGAAAGTTATTCATGAAGTAAGGATGAATCATAAGTGAGAGATTATGATGTATAAGCTCAGGCGATAACTTAGAATATTTTATAAAAAATGAATAAAGTGATATTCTCCTTCCGATAGATTTATACCCGGATTTATATGTATATGGATCATAGGTTCTAGTGAAAACTATTGTTATATACGGGATGGTATAAAATATGGTATGTAATGTGGGCCTAATGGATTCCGACGATCGGGACGGTTCCTTGTTTGGATTTCGCTCCGTGAGACACCCCACGCATGAACATAGTGTAATGTTGAGAATGGGGAGAAGTTTAGTCCTTAGTACTTGGATTTATGAGGATCTTTAGAAGATGGGTGAAATGAATTAGTAAGGCAGGGTAGCTTAACTAAGTTATTTAAAAAGGTATGCGATAGTTGTGCACTATTAGAAGAGGGGTGAGGTGTATCTCCCGAGAGGGCGATACCAGTTTAAATATGAGAAATTTCCTATTTTAAAATATGGTATTTATGCACTTGCAAAATATTTTCAAAATTGGGCCCTCTTTCTCCACTCTCCCCTCTTTTGCTATATATGTATATATATTAGGTGTCCAGACACATGGACGCCTGGATGATGATTCTTTCGAGTCAGACGTTCGCTGCAGCGGTTGTGGATGCATGCAGGTTCATTTTGGACGATTATGTTCTTGTGATCTGTATAGGAAGCATTGTAGTAACATTCGGGCCGATAGTCCAATTGTATTCATTTATTTTTACCGCCTTTTAGTGCGGCATTCGATTTGGTTGTATTTGGTTGTATTATGTTAACCGAATGTTTGGTTATTTTTATTTCATTTCAGTTCGTGTATATAAACTGTTGTGATTGACGCCAGCCTAATAGGTTATTAGTAATTAAGTTGATTTTCGAGAGTGATGCTGAGAATGAACCATATGAGACTCCTGTTTTAATTTGGTATAGTATTGATCACCCGGTATTTTATTAGACGGGGTGTCACGGCGTTTTCATAGAAATTTGAATTTTATCTTGAATATAGTTCAAAGTAACTTGACAAAATTCTTTTGGAAATGACTCAAGTTAAAAATGATAAAGATGATTTAGGATTTGACAAATTTGTGCCTTGTTCTTCTTAATCTAAGTTTACTTTTGTGAAAAGTTTTTTAACACATGAACATATAAGAATTGTTTAATCCTACTTGAACGTGAATGATAAAAATCAAGATTTGAGAAAAAATGTGTTTGTCGCTCCAAGTGTTTTGGATAAAAATGGAAATGATCAAAATGTTTTCAAGAATCATTGTTCTGAAAAGGGTCAAGAAGGTTTGAAAAAACCTTTCCAACCCTACACTTGCTCATTTCGTCACAAAAGGGTCATTTGAGAAAGCTTTGCCATACATTGTTTAATAATAAAAAAAAAGTCAAGAATCATTCCTAAATCTCATTTGAAGGTGGTTCATCGTGAACCTTATGTGTGCACTCATTGTTATAAAATCGGATACCATAAAGATTTCTGTTTAATGCTTAGGAATTATCATGTCGATTCTATTTCCCGTGACCATGGTTCCATTAATGTTTTAGAACATGATTTAAATGTGATTATGACCAAATTCAACTATATGGATTGTGATTGGGATTTTGCTAGGGAAACACTTTTGAGAGAAAAAATAGATTTTATAACAATTCACGTGAACACTTGACATTCAATTTGAAAATATTTTTTATTTTATTTTTATTTAAAACAACTTCAAGGGAAAATTGACTAATAAATGCTAAAATTTTGAAACGACTAAATAAGAAAAAATAACGTGCAACCGAGTGTGAAAAATGTGAGAATGTCAAGAGATGGGATTACACTGCATTATCAATTATTTTAATTTCTCAATTTATTAATTTAAAATATTTCGAGATAATATTAAGTCGATAATCTAACTCTCCTTACAATTATAAATTTACTAATATCTTTTTTAGAAAACTAATTTAAAAATGTCACACGATTAAAAATTAAAAACTATACTATTTTTAACAAAATTACCCACTACGATCAATTTAATAATAACAGTATGAGTTCTCAAATTTCAATACAGAATTAATATTCAAATTTCGAAAAAAGCACTAGTTCGATTACAAAATTTAAACATTAATTTGTACAATTACTTTACTAACACGCATTACATAAATTAATTTGTGACAATTACAAATTAATTTACCTAGAAATATAAATTAATGAAAGCAATTAATTAAATTAATATCCTACGCAGTGCATCCCACACCTTGAACAGGGTGACTAGCCAAGCATAATGAAATAATTAATAATAGTCATAAACATGGAACAATAATTAAAAAAGAAGATCAAGAAATATAATACACAAAGCCTCCTTTCGAATTGATTTCTTGGATCGCGTTCATGAATGTGTTTCTCAATGTCATCACAAATCCAACACTTGATTACACAAATAAAAAGAAAAATTTAACATAAAAATCTTTCTAATGCTAAACTAATTTTTTTCATTTTTCTGAATTTTTTTATTTTCCTAAACTGTAAAAACTATACACAAAACTTCTCTCTTATTTCGTCTCTCTACTGTCTGAGTTGAGAATCTATCTCCTCCACTTTAAATGAGAGCAAATGCCCTTTTTTTATAACCCACGTAATTGCTTTGTTGCGAAGAGATTTTGGTGGGATTGGATTTGACCAACAATAGAAGCATGTGGGTTTATTTAAAATCACTGTTCCAAAAAACTCATCTAAACTTGAGGCTTGGGAGAAAAGCCCCGCCTTAAACTTTTTATGACTTATTCTTGGTAAAATCCTTAAGGGGCATTTTTTTTTTCTAAAAACAACAATGCTTTAGTGAAACGATATCGCCTTTTAAAGATTTTTTTTACAAATCGGACCATTTTCTTATCCAAAATAATCAAATAATATTTTAATTTGCATATATTCAGACATATTTTTATGATATGTACAATTTTAGTATTTTAATAGCCTTGATATGACTAAAAAATATTAAAATATATTAAGAAGGCCTAAATGCCTTTTCACGCCTTTTTATGCCTAAGGTCCGCCTAAGCTTCTAAGGCTTATGGCTTGGCCCCACGCCTCGATCATGCCCCGCGTTTTTTAGAACCTTGTTTAAAATTGTGGCAGGTGGCTTGGGAGTTCCTATTCTTTGGTTGGTTTTGTGCAGGTAAAAATCGGATAAGACTTAAAAAAATGGGATTTAGGTCTTGGAAGATGATTGGGAACCGGGTCGAAGTGGGTCTCGGGTTCGTCATGGTTTTAGGCGAGTTGGGGCTGTAATGGGTTTCACCGGCGTGACAGGTCCGGTTTGGAGTAGGGGCTGGCAAGGTTCCAGTGGGTTTGGGGTTTGTTGTGTCGGGCTTTCGGGTTATGGGGGAGCAACTTCGGGTTTGGAGTTGGTTTGGGCTTTCGGGTTTGAAATGGGTAGGTAGTAGCAGCGGTTTTGGGTTGGTATGGGGAGGTGCCAAATGGGTCTTCATTTTTCTGGCCGGTTTGAGCAGGTGGATCACCCGGATTCGGGCAGGTGTAAGTCGCGAGTTTTGATTTTGGGTTAGGGTTATGAGAGTTGTTTGGTTGTAGCAGGAGATTTTGGAATGTCGAGGGTTTTCGAGGTGAGATGAGTTCTTGTTAATAGAGGTTGGGTAGGAGAGAGAGTGAGGTGAGAGGAAGGAGATGAATAGTTGTATGAGGGTGTGTTTGTGTGTTTGAGGGTGTACGAGACTTAAGTGAGGGTATGTGAGTTAGTTTGGGCGTAATTGAGTATATCATATATGGGATAATGTGTGTGTTTAATTTGTACCCTTAATAAAATAAATTAAGAAAATAATAAAAATAAACCTCATAAAATAAAAACAAGTAAAATAAAAATAAAAACTAAACTAAACTAAAAATAAAACTCACTAAAAAACCTAAAAAATAAAATAACACAACACACAATACAGACTCTAAAAACTAAACACGACTCAAATAAAAACTAATAAAATAAAATAAAACAAAACCAAACAAAAAATAATAATAAACTATCTAAAATCTAAAAACAAATAAAAATAAAGGAAAACAAATACTCGACGCACTAAGATAAATAAATAAATCCTCTAAAAATAAATAAAGTTGATTAAAACTCAAATAATAAAAATAAAAACTACAAAAGAAGTAAAAATAAAACCTGAAGTCCTAAAAATATAAGATCTAGCAAAACTAAAAATAAAGACTAAAATTAAAAACTAATAAAAATAAAAAATAAAAAGAAATAGAAAATAAATTCTAGAAAATTCTAAATAAATCTAAAATAAATCCTAAAAATAAAACGACTCAAATAACAATCTAAAAAATATATATATATAAAATACAAACTAAACATACACGGACTCGGATTCGATTTAGGCCATGTCTGGGCTAGGTTAGGGTTACGAAAAAAGGCTCGGAGCATCTAAACTCATCGGTGGAAGCTGAAACTGGACTTCTGACTTTGTGGTCTCATTTTTTTCTTCGATGCACGCTTTTAACAGCTACTTTGTCGCAATTACGCGGATTTAGCATTATTTGTACTGCGACATCATACTGACCTGCAAAATGATAAAATACGAAGACATGGCCATTTTTATTAAAAACGAGCGATTAAAATGCATCTATTCAGGGTATAAAATAGACACTTTGGGGTGATTATCATGGATGTAGGAGATTTGGGGTAAGTAATTTTCCGAAAAAGGAAGTTTTCAAAAATGAGGAAATGTGAAATTTGTGCCTCATGCTGTAATAAGAGTTCTCACTAAACCCAAGAATCCCATTATAAGGGTTGTTTAGAAGTAGAAAAGTGATTTGGTTGTTGGTATGTGTGTTTCCAATGCTAAGGTTGAGTCATCCTCAAATGTTACTCCAGCTCTTATTGATACCGGAGAGGTTCCTACTCCCACTTGAGTTGTTAGGAGCTGGTCATAGCTAGGATCTTCTTATCTCATGTTCCACATCTTTTCCTAGGCTATGTCTGGGAGAGTAATTGTGTTGCTAAAATTTGGTTTGTGTGCATTATGTTTTTAGTCATTTAGGAGTGTACTTGTTCTTAGTTTGGGTGAGTGTTTTATATGTCTTTTGGAATTTCTTGTGTGAGAGGTTGCATTCCTTTTGTATATTCATGTATTTTGCATCTCTTATTTTGTTCTTGTTTCTTTATTGTGAGAAAGATCCAAAAGATTTTGAGTTTAGTTGTCTTTGTGTGAGAGTGTGTTTTTATCCATGTGTGATTTACTTCTCTCATAATTTTGAATTTATATGCTTTTCTTCATACTTTGGCTTATTTATGGTACATACATGAAAAATTCAAAAATATTTTTTTTGTTTTTTTATTTGTGCTTAACCATACCAAATGCGAATGGATAAATCTTGTTACACAAAGAAAATGGGATAATTTGATTTCAATGTGTTTATGTGATTCATGGAAACAATTTCTTAAAAATACCATGAAAATAAATTTTTACAAGTGTACTAAAGATTATTAGCTTGTCTATCACTTGCATCGCACTATCACACTTGTTTTAGTAGTTTATTGAAACTTATTATGATGACTGGGCTTAGATTATTTACTATTGTCATCGTATAACTTGATTGTTTGTGAGCTTGAGTGCTATATATATTCATATTTGTTGGAGTTAAAAAATGACTAATAGCTATCGTAAACTATATGTATATAAAATATGTTGTTGGGTATTTATGCCCTATACAAACAAATAACAAGAGTTGGCATGCTAACTATGGAGTGCGGTGGAAAATAGGGATCGAATTCACAAGGAATTATTGTTAGAATTATATTAATTTATTACTTCTCAAATAAAAGTGTGAAAGGTGATGAGTGAGCAAATCATTAAACTAGGTGAGTAATGAACTAGATTAACAAAACAAATAAAACTATATATTAATAATTGTATCCCTCACAAGAACTAAATAACATAAATGGTTACATGGAAAGAAAAGCATTATCAAGATTAATCTCATTTGGACAATTGATAAAACCAAGAGTTGTCACCCTATAAATTCTAATGAAAGCTTAATTTGAATTCGACATCACTGAATATTCCCAAAATTATATATGAAAGGTCATAAATATGACACATACATGATATACACCATTAAATCTCCTAGGAAAAATAACGAGAACACTTAATCCATTAAAACTATCCTAAACCCATTATACCATAATATGGAAACTTATTAACCCGTATGAATTTAACAATCTCAACCTAAATTAAATTACCTACAAACCATGGTAAATAACATGTATTTAATGAAAGTAATTAATAAAGATGAAACCTAATTAATCAAAGCATTAACCTAGTTACCAAAACTTTAAAATAAGAAATGAAACTACAATTAATTAGAGAAGAAGATGAAAAGTAGTTTTACACAACAAAATCCAGGACATAAAAAGGACTAAAGAGCTCCCAACACCAACAAAACCCTAAACTGTCTACTAGAATCTGACCATCCAACAAATATCCAATTTACATATATATTGTGAGTTCGATTAAAATAAAGGATAAAAGAAAACAATAAACAAAACTTGCTAAAAATCTGCTGGTGTCGATCGATCGATGAATCTGGAAATGGACCAATACCATAATTTTATGACAAAATTGGAAACATCGATCGATTAATCAATCAATTTTGATCGGTCGATCAACGCTCTGTTTCAAGCCCAAGCATTTTCCTAAAGAACTAAGAAAATATTTCTCGAGAAAATGGTCATAACTCGATCATTAGGAATCGAATTGACGCACCGTCGACAGCTACGCAAAGCTAACTCGAAGAGATACAATTTTGTGAAGAGTTCGGGGATGAAGCTCGAATGCTTTAATGACTAAAATACCCCCAAAGTTACATAATGAGTTAAACTTTCCCAAATAGCACCAATTGCATTGTTAAGCATTCAACTACCTACAAAAGTCCAAATAAACCTTGCAAAGCATATATATATAATGAAAAAAATGTTACTTGAACTTAAATACAGGAATTAATGAACACAATTATGCTAGAATGCATAAGTAAAACATGCGATAATATACAATATTCCTGACATATCACACCCCTAACTTAGACATTGCTAGTCCCTAGTGATGAAACAAAACAAGAACCAACATAACAGAGTGATAAGAATAAAATACATATGTACAAAGAAAAAGTGTCACTTTCACGGACGCACAGTTTTATTTTGTGAATGCAATAAGCCATTAAATTCCTAGGTTACCCTATTGGACGAGTGTTTTCTCGTGAGGGTTTTCAGGGATGAAACCCACAACCATCAAATTTCCTCAAAATGTGCCCAAACACCCAATATTCCAAACTCAATAACAACAAAAGATTTCAACATATTATTAACAAAGCAAATGATAATTTTGCTCAATAATCTGAAATTATTAACATTAAAAGAACAACTATATAAAATTAAAACCTCAATTGTGTATAATGTGCATGCACATATAAAAATTTTGATTCAGTAAAAACACCTATAACACAGATAAAAATTAAAGCATGTTTTCATTCAAACCACACCAAATAATACACTCAACGAATAAAAGGACTCAGAATGGGGTGTAACACATAGAACATGCAGGCATAATGAGCAAATGTAAATAAAAACTAGGCCATACACATGTCATCAATAAAGAACGATATTTATAAAATAAAAAATTATAATCTCATGAAAAAACACCGCTCATTAAGGTAAGTGAAACGTACTTTAACAAATTATCTCAACTATTATGACTTTTGAATCAAATTAATCTTAGGATCACATAGGACTTTAAAGGGTTATAACATTGGTTTGGGGTTAAGGTTGTGAAAGAAAGGAAATATTTACGGATTTAAAGTGGTCAGAGAATATATTCGGGATAATTGAAAATTTTGTGGGAAATTTCAAAATTAGAATATGATTTCCATAGCAAGCATTTGATATAATAATGGAGAGAGTGAATAATATTATTGAGCATTATTCATATTAAGGAAAACTTTATCTTTCTTTTCTTCTTTTTTTCCTCATCTTTTTCTCTCTTTTTTTCACTTTCTTTTTCTTTTCTTTTCTTCACCTTCTCACTCTCATATGCTTAATTTAAACCACAATACAAAAACATCATTAAATCCCAAGTATTATTCCAAAAAAAGGTAGAGAAGGTGATATCTATGGTTTAAAAACTCCAATTTGGAGTGGGTTATGTGGGATTTTGTATTTTGAAACGAAAGGCTAATATTTAGGCTCAAAGGGGTTCATTAGGTAAATGTATAAGGTGAGGTCAAGGTCAAAATGGGTATACTAATAAAAAGGGCCTATGATCCTCTCCTGAATTTTATATGATTCTCGAGTCAAAACAACTTTTAAAGTCATGATCAAGTAACAAATTTCAAAATATAAACTCAATTAATGAATGTTCAATGACATAATAATGAGGTTATCAACGAATTTAATATTTTTCAGGAGGAAAGAGTAATGTATGTATACTCATAAATGAATAAAAGTACAAAGCTTTCTTGGTTTTAGTGTACACAAAGCAACAAAATATTACCAAGTTATAATTATCCCACCGAATCATTTATAAAATATGCTTGAGTGCTCATGGATTTTCAAGGCTTAATTCATGCATTTATTCTTAATGTTGAATAATTTGAGGACTAAAATTTAATAACATGAAAGAAATAGAAAATGCATCATTGAATTAGCAATTGGATAGGGCAGTTATTAATTTATCATGGGAAATTAGGGATGAAGTCCTAAGAAAGAGAAAAGAAAGAAAGAAAAATATTTTGTTTATTTATTTTTATAATAAATAAAAGTAATAAAAATAAATATACACATGACTCACAATAAATAAATATAAATTGAGATGAATAATCACACTCCCAAGTTGAATCACACATTATCCATAATATAATTAAAGACACTATGAAAAAGAGAAGGATAAAAATAAATCACCCAAATTTGGAGCGATCCCCGCGATAATCACTATGAGCCCTATACAAGCATAAGAAAAAGGAAGAATATATACAATGATGATTGCATTATTTTGTATAAGTTATGACCAAATCTAGACCTTGTTAAGCCCATTGTATCATAAATAATGAGTTTTTAGAGTCGTTTTCGTAAAATAAAAGAAAAATGCAAGTTTGAATAAAATTTGAGTTAAAAATACAATTTTAGTAACCTAATGGGGTGAATCGTATTTTTCTAAACTTTATGAGCCTGAAAATAATTTTAAATATTTTTCTAGGCAAAATAAAGTTCTTCCTGAAATTTGGCTGAATTCCTGATTAGAACTGAAAAGTTATGAATTTTGGGGGTAAAATGCAAAGAGGGGTAATTTTGTAATTTTTAAATATTTGTGATCCTAAATTTGAATTAATTATTTTTATTTTTCATTTTTACAGGTACCCCAAAAATTTGGACAACAAAGGAGTCGATGTGTAAAAATTGCTAGGATATGTCGCAACATGACACGATACGACATGGTGAACACAACTGTACTAAATATTTTTATAAAATCGCTCGAGTATCTGTCGAGGTCGTGCCATAGCTTTTCGGAAAGTTCTTGACAAGACTCACAACTTTGAAGTTCAGATGAAAATGAGATTTTGAAATTTTAGGGGTAAAAAATACGATTAAAGTTGTAAATAGTGTCGTGAATAGTGCCAAAATTGGAGATACTTATTTTTTTTTAAAAAGACTTCTCACTTATCTCCAAATCTTCCCAAGACTCCATGAGATAATTACCAACTCAAATACAACTAATCAAAGAGAGTTTACTCCAACTCAAACACCTAATTCCTAAACCTATAAATAAGATCCTTTGGCTCATTATTTTCAGGGAGAAAAATTAGAGAGTTTGAGAGATTGTTTTTGGTTTCTTTATTTTGAGAGTATATTTTTATTGAAGGCCAAGAATTATTTTATGGGAGAAGTTTTGTCAACATCAATTATAAGACTCGATTATTTTTGTAAGTTGATTTATTAATGAGAAATACTATCCATTCTTGCAATTATATTTTGTTGTCAATTATACTAGCTTAATTTCTTCACTAGGACTAGGTGAAGTTTATTATGTTTAATTAATATTGTGTGTAGTTTAATTTCGTCTCTTATTTCCCGACATGTGCTAAAGGTTTTAAAAATTTGGTATTCATTTAAAACGACATGAGATTGTGTTTTAAACCTTCGGCTTTGTTTGAAAAAAAAATCATATTTTCATTTTTAAGTTTGAGTAATTTTTAATGGATTATGCTTGTACTCGATTGTTTTGATAGTCCATGCTTAAAGACTATACTTTAAAATTTAAAATGAACCTTTTAAGTGAATAGGGATTTTAGTCGTCTAAATCTAGAGACGTTAAATTGTATTATGAACTTAACTGTGTTATCTTTCGAATTAGATACGACGAGAGTCGGTTTAGTTTGAGTTATAAACTCGGGAATGACGAGTTTAAATTATTGCATAATATTAGTTGAATGTGATAAATGGAACCAACGTCCCAGTTTTCACCCTCACTTGATTATATCATTCGTAGTCGCATTTTTTTTATTAGTGTTAGCTTAGTTTAATATTACATCTCATCTCTCAACCCATTTAGTCTAGTTGTAAAGTTACAATTATTTTGAAACGAAAAAAATTTAATAAATCCTCGTGGGTTCGACCTGTACCTACATTCACTATTCTATAATAGCCCGTGCACTTGCAGTATTTTATAAAATTGACAACACACAACATGATTAAGTCATAGAAATTATGTCATAAGTCACATTAATATAGCGGGATTGAAGTCCAAATACTAGATAAATTGATAATAAACATTTGATTTTATAGGAATAGAAGTTCTTGCGCATCAAAATCTAATACTTCAACCAAAAATTAGGTCATCATATCAGATTTCACAATTCTGCAAAACAAATTTAATATAGTTAATATAACTTAAAACAAAACATCCCAAAAAGATAATAAAATAAAATAGAAAATAGAAATATCATCACAAAAGAACAACTCAGAAACCAAAACCACCAGAGGGTCCTGGCGCATCAGGATCTGCTGACTCGTACGAGTTTTGATAATATAGTGGCAGATGCGCATCCTATCACCGCTAGAAAGTATACATATCTCACATCATCAAGTGCATAATGCGGTAATGTCACTGGTAGTTCGACTCTAATGCATCAAATATGCGGTCAACATGCAACTCCACCACCATTAAATGCGCTAAATGGATGCGAGATCATACTGGTGCCTCTGGCCCTGCTCGACCTCTCACATATTGGCCTACTTATCCAAGTCATCATCAACCTCCACTATCCTCTCCCTTTTGGATCTCGGTTACCCTAAGGGGCATCCCAACATGCTCTAGATATTGTCTTTGGTTAGAAGCTTGATCGGTTCGCACTTACGGTTAGATTCAAACTCGGGGGGTTGCCATGTTCAAAACATATTTTAGTAATAAGGGCAGGAAATGGGAGGGAATACCTCGTGGCCCTCTCCTTGGAGGTAGCATATATCATATTCAAAAAGTTGTAGGGAAAATTGATGTTGCCTAAGTCATTCAACATCGTAAAAATGAACACCGCGTGCTTATGGCGCACCTGAGACCAATTCCCTGTGACCATAAAGGGGTGTACATTGATATAATGTAACACTATGGGCAAATATGCCATGCAAATAGTCCTGAAGGCTTTCTTGTCACTCTAAGATGCTTGAGGTGATTAAGCTTGGATCAATGTATCCAACTCAAAAAGATTTTCATCACTAAATTGTACCGACATATCCGGGTCCGCCATACTACCCATAAAACGAGCCAAGTTCGTACGGATGAACGCAATTTTGACACCCCTAACCATTGACTCATAAGAAGTCCTCCTTCATTTCACCACTACAAACTTCGCATATCAAATTTGAAATAGCTCCTCATTGGTGCGACCATTGGTGGCGAGGAAAGGTTCTGAATCGTGACTTCGAAAGATAACTCACCTCTCTTTAGAGTCCATGCACAATGGTATACCAAAGGCCTCTGTTGGCCTTGAAAATACGCTCAATACCAATCCCTTTTCCACTCATAACAAAAACATTTAAAACCCCTTGAAGGCACATAGTTAGTTGAATTATACTTTTTTATTTCGGCCATTTCAACCTATAAAATAATAATTAGGCAAAACAATATAAGTTATAAAGCATAATTAAAAGTTAATCAGTGAAAACGTTGAAACGGTGTGTGAAAGTGTGTGAAAACGAGTGAAAACATATAACATTATGACTAAATGTGTCAAAAGTTGACGATGATAGATAAACACGCAAGTGTATGATAAACATAAGGAATAAAAATAGTTTAGGCATTTTCATAAACACTTGGTGTGCACAATGTGATAAAAGGGGTGAAATTGAAATTTGAACCAAGAACCAATCCTCATCCATGAACAACTCAATATTTCATCAACAATATGTTTATGGATGATTTTGTATAAAGAATATAGCATTTACAAAATGTAAAACAAGTTGGCTAAATTTTAGAATAAATGTTGATTCAAACCCCTCACAAATAGTGAAAGTAGTCCCGAAACTTGATACAATTAAACCCCACTTAATGTTCACTAACCAAGAATGTACAAAAATAAGTGTAAACAATGCGATATGTGTATATGTTGATAGCAAGGATAAGTAAACAGTCACTAATGGGAAAAATTTCATGTAGACACTTATCATCATCACACAATATAAGCC
The DNA here is from genome assembly GCA_949130495.1 of Sambucus nigra. Classification (NCBI taxonomy): domain Eukaryota; kingdom Viridiplantae; phylum Streptophyta; class Magnoliopsida; order Dipsacales; family Adoxaceae; genus Sambucus; species Sambucus nigra. The sequence goes on along the minus strand of OX422209.1, from coordinate 90,354,733 downwards.
CTAGAAATGACAAATACTAAACAAAATCAACAAATAATCAAAATATAAGATGAGAATTATTTATACCTATTGGTTTCAGAGTGATTAAATGAGGTAATTTATGGCGAAAATGAGGACTTGAAATTAGGGCTTGAAATAGGAAGTTTTCGGAGGTTGGAGAAATGAAGAGAGTATAAGGAAATGAGGATAAACATTGAGCAAAATAGGGTAAATAACTGAGTGATCGATCGATCAAATCGATTGATCGATCGATGGATCTAAAAATTGCGTACTGGTGTCAGCCTTAGGCAAACTCTGTTTCATCGATCGATCAATCAATCAAATTTCATTGATTGATCGAAGAAATACAATTTTGGCAATTTTTGTCTTTTGAACTGGGAAGATATAGGGGTAAAATATAAATAAAAAGTACGGGAAAAAATATATATATATATATAAGTATATACTTGGTAATAAAAATATACAGGCAAGATTAACACGGGGGACACACAATCACACAAATAAGAAAATATATAAATAAAAGGGTGTATGAGTGTGCCGAAGCACGATTGCCAACAATTGACAATCCAAAAATAAATTATCCGAAACGGACCAACGTGGCACCCAAAGCGAAGCCCGCGGGAGGGAAAATAAGGGAAAAATATTTTTATAATTTTTTTACTTTCTCAATAAATGCGTGTTCTGGGTGCGCGATCTCTGTAAATTCAAGTTCGTTAAACCTACAAAAAAATTTAGAACTAAGCATAAAAAATAATTAAAAACTAACTAATTACATTAGAAAACCATAAGTGAAAGAAAATAAAGAAATTAATATGTTCAACCTCCATTTCAACTACTAACTTAACTATACAATAGGAGTTGAAATTATTAAGGGTTCAACCAAATGATGATTTTACTTTGAGGGATAATTAGGGGTCCGTAATTTGAGTTCATGCCTTTCGAAAAATAAGAACTTCTTTTGAACAACGGAAGGCATGGTTTGGGCGGGGGTATGGAACCATCACCAAGTTGAAATTTTTTATGGATGATGGGGGTTTGGATCGAATAGGAGATAAACACATATGGGATCCTAGAAAAACAAAATTTCCTCCCAAAGGATTTTCAAGAAGAATGGAGGGAGGGTCACACAAAAGAGAGGATCCCATTAAAGCGAGGAATTTAAGAAATATTCCTCATCGGTGAACAGATTAAATGCTTCAAAGTTTTCAACCGACTCATAGGAATGTTGTAGTAGTTGTATAATGATGAATGAAAATGGGGAGAAAGTGAATTCAATTTGAAGAGATGAATCATCATCGCTTAAAGGTTGAATTTATAAAGAAAAATATTAACTTTCAATGAAATTCTAAAATTGTTCGAGGTGAAACACAAGTGTTCAACTCATATTTGTTGTTCCAGGACAAAATCATCTCATTGTAAAGTATTTCAATCTCCATATCCTTACCATTTTCGATCTCCATTATGCCTTGGGCGAAACTTAGAATGGTTTATTTCAAAGTAGGCATCATCGGCTCAAGAACCTCAAATTCCTGATTCGGTTCAAAACATTCATCGTCTTCCTAATTTTCAAGAGAATAATCTCATTGGTTTCAAACAATAAATCCAAATCATGCTCCCAACAATCGTTTTCCTCCCGATGAAAGTTATCAAAATTTTCCATTTTTTGAATTTGCAACAATGCACCAAATGAATTCGATGGTTTCACAACTTCTCCAAAAAGACTAATTTGAGAACTATCGTAACTTTTAAGCTTATTCGTATAACAATTTTGAAGATTATTATCACAACAGTTCGGAGAACTGCCAATACAATGTCTCTAAACTTTGTTATTGTAACAAGTTTATAGAATTTTATTATTAGAATAATTTTTTAAAGTCCCCTCATTATTAGTTTGATTTTTTAAATACTCATGAAAGTAATCTTGCGATTTTCATTCTTCTTAACATGCAAGTATTCACATAATGTCATAGGCATATAGAGACTTTAAAAATTATTCTATAGACAAAATTACGAACCCAAATCATTATAATCATTAAAAATATTATCGTAAGACATGCTTACCTGAAATGTCTCTTTGATGGAAGCTCAACAATATGCAATGTGGGTGCAAATTCAACATTTCTTGGCGCTCAAATGTCCAAGGATGCAAAATTGGTTAAAACAAAAAATACAAGTTGAAAGAAAAATAGTAGGAAATATCAAGTCAATAAAATTCTAAAACAAACAACTCCTAACAACACCATTTTAATATACGACATAAAATGTATGTATGTAAAATATGTCGGTGGGTGTTTACACCTTATACAAATAAATACCAAGACTTGGCACGCTAACTATGGAGTGTAACAGCAAGTAGGGATCGAATCCACATGGATTTGATGTTATAATTCTATTATTTGATCACTTCTCAAATAAAAGTGTAAAAGGTGATGCATGAGCAAATCATCAAACTAAGGGAGTAACTAAACTATATTAATAAGACGAATAAAACTATAGATTGAGAATAATATCCCTCACACGGATTAAATAGCATAAATGGTTACATGAAAATAAAAACGCTAAAAAATTAATATTCTTTGGACAATTAATAAACCTAGAGTTGACACCCTCTAAATTATCATAAAAGTTTAATTTGATTTCGGGGTCAACGAATATTCCCAAAGCTACACATGAAATGTCATATATATGGCACATACGTGATATACACCATTAAATATCCTAGGCACAATATTGAGAATAATCAATCCATTAAAACTATCCTAAACCCATCATACAATAGCAAGGAAACTAATTAACCCATATGAATTCAACAATTTCAATCTAAATTACCTACAATGCATGATAAATAACATTTATTCAATGAAAACAATTAATAAATCATGAAATATAATTGAGCAAGGCAATAACCTGGTTACCAAAGCTTGAAAATAAGAAATGAAACTATAATTAATTAGAGAAGAGGATGCAAATTAGTCTTAGACAAAAAATTCTAGGGCATAGAAAGGACGAAAGAGCTCCCAACATCAATAAAACCCTAAAATATCTACTAAAATCTGACCATCCAACAAATATCCAACTTACATATATATAGTAAGTTGGATTAAAAGAAAATAGAAAAGAAAATAATATGCAAAACTTGCCAAAAATATGTTGGTGTCGGTCGAACGATGAAATTCATTGATGAATCTGGAAATGTCCCTATGCCTTCCTTTTACGACAAAATTGGAACATCGATCGATCGATCAAATTTGATCGGTCGATCGGCACTCTATTTTAAGCCCAAGTATTTGCCTCAAAAGCTATGAAAATGCTCCTAAGAAAAATGGTCATAACTTGATCATTAAATTGGATTGATGCACCATCAGCAGATATGCAAAGCTAACTCATAGAACTACATATTTTGTGAAGAGTTCAGGCATGAAGCTCGAATGCTAAAATGACTAAAATGCCCCGACAGTTGCATAATGCATTCAAACTCTCTTAAATAGCACTAATTACACTATTAAACGTTCTAATACCTAAAAGAGTCCAAATAAACCTTTCATAACACACACACACACACACACACACACACACACACACACATATATATATATATATATATATATATATATATATACAACGAAAACAATGGTTGTACACTATGTGAGCTTAAATACCAAAATTAACGAACACAATTGTTCTATATTGCAAAAGTAAAACGGACAATAATATACAATATTTGTGACATGTCAATGACCATTTTTATGCGTTGATAAGGGTTACCATTATAGTGATAGCATCCAATTCGAATTTGAGTATTGTTGGTTATGGGTGATCTAAAGTGTGGGTGAAAACACAATCAACGACAAAAGTCAATATGTTGAAAAAAGTCACAAGCCAAGTGATTAATCGGCAATAAAAATAAGATAAGGTGTTAGTTTTAAATTCAAATGAATTGGCTATTTTAGTTTGGCATTTAAAAGATTCAAATAACATGTTATTGAAGGATTAAATGAAGTGGATGGAAGCTTATTGACAAATACATAAAATGATTTTGTTCTTTTAATGATTAATTTTCTCCTGATTTGAATCAATGATACTTATAACACCTGCGATTCATTTTGGTGTCTTGCACATACATGCTAATATGTCCAGCATCACGTGCGATGATTTTATGTAAGTTAAGATAATTGTCATATGTTCTTGTATAAATTCTACTTCTGTAATTAACTTGATGGTACTTAATGCTTAATGAAACTTAAAAGTTAAAATTTGTTTGTGAACAAATTTTGTGTTTGTGTATATATACCCTATATGTTTTACCTTTATCTAGAATGATATCTCTTTAATCTTTGTTTAGTGTGTGAAACTAAATGTATTTCAACTGAAAAGTATATTTTATGATGAGAACACAATTGATATAAGATTGTAACTTCACTATCTTCTCTTTAATGTACTTGAGATTAAAATAAGCGCTCAATATATTACGAGATATGTTACCAAGAACATATCAAGCATGGAACCAATCCAATATGCCCAAACAACACAATGACTATTCCAATCAATATATGGTCAACATCAACCTATCATACAAGCTATCTCAATCATACATACAAGCAAAGCCATCATCACATTACAAAGTAATTATCCAAACCTGATCATATCATAAGCATCAAGATAATATCAAACATCCAACTAGATGAAGTTCAAAGCTCAACAACCATATAAACAACATTACAAGAAAAATCATGCATGCTCTCAAAATATCACACATTATAACACAAACAACTTTGAAGAAAATGCAAAAAATCAGATGATCGTTACTTTATTTTTATTGTACTTTAGGAACCATTTTAATAATGTAAAGTAAAATGTTTCAACACCTAGATGCTCAAAACCTAATCAAATATACCCACCCTAATGATCACTAAACCTTCCCAAGGCATGGACCCAAACCAAATAAGTTTAGACAAAAACCCTTGAGGTTTAGTCGACTAAACTTTAAGTTTTAGTAAACTAAAAGTCCCATGAAATAGTTTAGCTAGCTAACTATTTTCTTCCAGCTAAAACTTTAAAACAAGCTAACTGAAAGAGATTTAGTTGACTAAAATTCCACTTTCAGTCAACTAAAAATGACAGATTTCAAACTTGCACTTTGGTAAAATCCTCCAACCTTTCATTATAAAACTCTAACCTTTCTTAGTTGATTACCAAACTTTTTACCCACCTTTGACCTCATCCTACCAATATAAACTATGTTCTTGATAGTGCTAGAAATAATCCATTTCTAGAGAGAGAAAGTTTCACCCACCTTATAAGATTGCTTTTATGCAACAAATCCATTACAACCCAAAAACCCACTTGTGTTTTAAATTGATTTAAACATAAAATCACTCTTGAACCAAGATACCCATTTCTTCTTAGACATTAAAACACAAATATCCTAAGACAAATATTCATACCCCAAACTCATTTGTGTTTAAAATAGTTTAAACACAAAATCATTATTGAACTAAGATACCCAAACCAACATATATTCAAACCTCCTAAGATATAGACCATAACCCAAATTCCTCCTAGAGAAAAACAGGTGGGATTAAATGTTTGTTTACTTTTCTAGAAAAATAAAGTAAATATATTTCACCCTTGTTTTAGTAAAGCATTTGGTTTATACTTTGGTTACAAATATTTTTCTCTTGATCGTGGGAAACTTTATTATATCTCCACAACTGGTAGCATCGTTATTATGAGTAGTCGAGGCATTTAAAGTTTTTGGGATATTACATGGATACCACTTGGGTAAGGATGAAGGTGTCGTCTTGTTGGTTTTAATTTTACAAGGTGTTGTCACTCGTGAGGTTTTGGTTCCACCATAAGTGAATCGGAGGTAGTGAAGTTCTCGAGTATCATCTCAAGCGTGGACGTAAGTGGGGCCGAACCATGTTAAAAACTCAATTTGCAAAGTTCCTTAAACCCTCTCACCTCCCTTACTGTATTTACATTCATGCTTTAATTTAATATGTTTGGTACTTATATTTATTGAACGTGAATGTGAATAGATGCAAGAAAACTTTAGAGAAGTCAATTTTTCAACAAACTAAGAAATGAATTTTTACTAAGTCGTAAATTTATAAATGACATTAAAAAGAAATAAATAAATGCCAATTTGTATAAAAGTTAAATAAATGTCGAAATCCTAATTCACCCCCCTCTTGGGATTATCCTGGGTCAAAAATTGGTATCAGGGCCAAGCTCATAGATACTTATTTTGGAAAGTATATTTTGAGTTTAGATTACATCCAAAAGAGGGGATTTTTGAAAATATATATTTATTTAGATTTTGAAAAATGATGAATCTTATTTGAAAAAGAATAGAGGAAAGTATTTTTCAGAAGAAAAACATTTTGAAATGATAATGTTATAAGGAAGAATGAATAGGTTTTTTCCTTTGATTTTTTTTTTTGTAAAAAGAGGAAAAGAATGTTTGAGAGTAAAAATTGATCTCAAAAAATGAATTTGAAAAATTATTGTCAAAAGATCATGCACATTTACTTTCATGTGAAAATATGCTTTCTTTTATTTGATATGATCTTTTTTGTCCTTACCCATATCTCATATATGTAGTAACACTTACATTATTTAAAGCTACACACTTGAACTTATGAACATCAACGAGTATATGAAAAGCTTATTCATTTGTCACACACGCATAGAATTCATAGTAACTTGAAGATAAAAACCCATGTATCTCGCAAAACTTAAATTACAAATTTGTGAGTAAATCAAAACAAGGATTGAAAAAGTAAAATAAAATTGTTGAAAAGAATGATAGTTGTAAAACCCGATTACACAAATTATGAGAGATTATAATATGCAAATATTTTTTTAAAATATTTTTTTTTGGAAAACTTACATTTTTAAGAAATTTATAAAAAAATATTTTTGAAAGTTTACCTAAATGTGTTTGGAAATCATAATTTGGTTCATGATATTTACAATGATGCTTCACACACCTAACCATTTATCGTACCAGTAATTTATCCCTAGATATTATCACACATGCCTATAATGTTAATACCATGTTATTGTGATATACAACATTACTAAGTGTTTTCACACATGTTTAAAATAGAAATATCCACTGTTGTGAAACAAGCCCATTTGATTTCACTTACCATTGAAATATCCTTGACAAGTTCTAGATGGGTAGTTCATATTGCTCACTAGTACATTTGAAAAAATACTTCCATTATTTCTATATGACTTATGAATTAATATGCCTACAGTCTACGACACCGATGCCTAGAAATTGTTAAAAGTCATTAGTAATATACACTTGATATGATATATCACTCGAGAACTAAATTCTACATCTATAAAATCATACTCACACCTATTTTATCATATGCTAAAAAATATGCTCCAATGTGCTTATATGATACGTTTAAGGGCGAACAAGCGAGAATCTTTCGGGGATTCTTAGTAACGCGCACAAACTCCAATGGTAAAGGCAATGTCGGGACGACTAGAGGTCAAATAGACAATACTACCAATCAAAGTGTCTTTTCTAAGCATAATCGATGTACTCATAGGGGTGTGTGAGTACTTAGCGGAGTTTAAACCAAGCTTCTTCATTAGATCCCTAGCATATTTAGATTGAGATATGAATATCCCATCCTCAATTTGGCCCACCTGGAGACCTTATAAGAATGTAAGCTCACTAGCCATGCTCATCTCAAATTCACTCTTCATCTCCTCCTCAAACGTGTGAGCATGTTAGGAGGACGTGGATCTAAATACTATGTTGTCCACATAAACTTGGGCAACCAATATTGCACCACCCTCTCTCTCCTCACAAACAACGTCTTATCCACTCTCCCTCTCTTAAAGCCACGAGATAATAGACAAGAACTGAGCCTTTCGTACCAAGCATGAGGTGCTTTCTTTAAACCATATAAGGCGTTCTTAATATAAAAGACGTGTCCCAGGTGCTTTGGATCTTCAAATCCCATTGGTTGTTCCATATAAACTTCCTCCTATCGAATGCCATTAAGAAATTTACTCTTGACGTCCATTTGATATAACTTGAAGCATAGATGACATGTTATGGCGAGTAGTAAGCGGACGGACTCAAGCCTAGCAACAAAGCATATGTCTTGTCAAAGTCTATGTCCTCAATCTATGTGTGGCATTGAGCGACCAACCTCACCTTCTTACGAGCTCTAATACCAATTTGAGAAAGCACGTGGGGAGTTACATAGATTTACTTTTATCTTAGGACAAATAAACAAATTCTTTTTTTACCAAATTTTATCTTGATTTAATATAGTAAACCTTGCAATAAAATTATGAAACCAAATTCCAAACCAAATAAAAGAAAATGAATTTGAGAAAAAAATCCCTTTTGGACAAAACATTTAATTTCAGCATTGTTTAAGAAAAGACATACACTTGACAACTTACATACTTCTTAGAGATCCATTAAGCATAATGTGGTAGAGTTTTCAATTCTTCAACATAAAATGATGCAACCCAGCATCGCCCACAAGAAGCAGATCTTCCCTCGGTATCCACTGATCTACCTCTGGAATCGCAATTCCTTTCTTCTTATGTAGTAGAGCCACTACTCCATAATTCAACAATCGAGATAACCTCTACAAGGATTTTTCAACTTTCAATGTGTTCTTCTTGATTTGAAAAAATGATCTTCAAAGATCCACGGGGTTTCGATGAAAAAATATAGAGTTTGATAAAAAAAAAAAAGAACTCTAAAAAGGCTTGGAGAAAAGTTTAATGTCGCATCTCTATTTATAGGGAAAGTTGTTGCAAAGAGATAGACATTAGAAATTTGAAAAAGATTCAATGAAAAATCAAAAACATGCGTACTCGTTTGAATGAACTAACATCTCATCCGAACGAAGTACCCATTCTCGTTCGATCGGCTTTCAATGAAACTTCGAACGATATCCTAGAGACTACCACAAAGACGATGTCCGAAATTTCATTTGAACGAAGGAACGTCATTCTAACGACCAATGGAGACTCGTTTGAACGACATCTCAAGTTCTCTAACGAACTAGCGAAAAAAAATTAAAAATCTTTAAAAATAATTTTAAAAAAATTTTGAAATTTTTTAAATGCAAACTCTTTTAAAATAACCCTTAGAAAATTAAAGTCTTTACCAAACCATCTCATAACTGTTTTGAATGATGTTGTGATGAACTATCTTCAATCTTCCAATTGTCATCAACTTCTTCTATTTAAATACCTGAAAGTAGTCACAAAGGTGCAGTGGGGTTTAACGGGATAAGTGAAATAAAAATAAAATGAGAAATTATAACATTTTCTCTTACAGAGGCACAACATATTGTGACACCCCTCCTAATTAAATATCGGGTGATCAGTCCTTTATTAAATTAACTAAAAGTGTCCAGTTGGTTCATTCTTAGCATCACTATCGAAAAATAATTTTCTTTATTAATCACCTAATAAATAATTAAGCTAAGTGTCAAAACATTTAATCTCATTAAGTTCGATTGTTATTATTAATTATGAAACCATTTTCACGAATACAAATCATAGTATTAAAACCAAACCGTTCAAATGAAAGAACATACTAGATAAATCAATCCAATTAAAATATCCCAAATCATAGGACAATTGTAATAAACTAAAATAATTCCAACTCAACTGAATACCGACATAAATAAAAGTACAAATCTCTTTGAACTATATAAAACTGGAAATGGGCGATACATGCCCTGTCTAAGGAGAAATAAATGAAAGACTGAGAATACAAGAATGAAGTCGTCTACTGTAAAGACCTGCAACTCCCACACTAGTTGCAGCACGTCAACAGTCCACACTAGCTATGGTTTTAGGGTTTTAACATTTTAAAAATCGATTTACCGACTGCACCGTATCGAAATGAAATACCAAAATTGATGTACTGAAAATACCAAAATGATATTATCGAACTTCTAAATTGAAAATACCGAATTAAATCAAGCAAGAATACCCAATGACTAAAACCAAACACAACCACACTTATTTTATAGGTTCTTTATTTTTTTTTAAGTGGTCAACCTTTTAGTAACCCTTAGATCAATACAAGATTTTACAGTCTTTGATCATTCACAACACAACTTATAACAAGAGTAGGGTTAATGATTCATATCCAATACCATAACTTACGGCTCTCTCTCATCTCACAAAATAACACCATTTCCTCTCTCCTCCCTCACAAAACCCCTCAACTCGTCTCTCTCTGTCAACCCATCATCCCATTGATTCATCCTCACCTCAGCTCACTTTTTCGGTAATACTTCATAACTTACGGCACAATTATGTATGTTATTTTTTTAAAATATGCATATAAAAAGATTTAGGCAAGTGGTACAAAAAATTAACATTATGTACTGAGTAGTACTAGATTTACCATAAAGAGAAATTTACCAAACTCTATAGTATTTTCTGAAAAATCGATTTTGACGCAAAAAAAACAATTTTACCGATGTACTGCACAGTTTGGTTTTGATTTATGGGTTGATGTATCAGTCGGTGGTAATTTTGGTTTGATGATTTTAAACTTGGTATAATTTTGGTATGGTATGCACCATTTACCGATCAAATCGACCGAAAACCAACCTTAGACAATTCTTACTCAAATTTCTTGCAATTACAGGACCCACTAACCAATGGAGTGCAGCCCAATAAATAAATAAGATTAGTAGCACTACTTAAACTTTAACAAGTCTCTAATGGAGTTAGGCGAGAGTGTTAGGTAGAATGAAATGAAGGGATGGCAATTCGGGTTAGTCGTGTCATTTTCGGGTCGTGATGATTTTGATTTTATTATAAGTTTTAGGTAATCTTAAATCTATACAAGTTAATTGTGTCATGTTCGGATCATATTCGAATTATTACTATAAACGGATTATCGTGTCAAAAATTGTCAGCCCTTATATTTTTCACCCCATCACTTTCATCGAGACCCTTGCTTTGGCATACAGTGCAACAACAAACTATTGCGAAATATAGTAACACTACACGCAATATGTGTACACTAGTCATATTTTAGTGGTTTACTTTGTCAAATAATGATGTAGAACTCACCGTTGACTGATAAAAAATTAACATAGCAATTTGTACATTCACTTTTAGTGATGCGTTGACTTCTTCTTTCTTTTTGTTATTTTTATATAAATTTTACTTTTTTTGCAGGACATATACCAAATAGTTCCTCGAACATTTTTTAATACACGTTTAATTCAAGCATTCAAAAAGTTCTTTAATATGCCGCTGACGCGGACCTTTACAAGTAAGAGAATAAGAGATTTTGTAGTACAAAATAAAAGGATTAGACTACATGAGTATTTGATCCTTTTTTTTCTATAACGCCGACTATTATTAAACCTAAAATAATTGGCCAAAGTCCATTTAATCCACCCCAACTAATGGGATTTATAAAAAAAAAATAAGAACAAAATTTTAATTAAACAAACTTCTTGATAATTTTGGCTGATAATTTTGAGCGAAAATGTATTCAACTTCAATGATCATGATTCTAAACTGCCATTAATGGGGGTCACTCCAAGATCTTAACACCAACACCAGATGCCAAAACACATCTTATCCACTAATTCGCCGCAACCAATATCTTGCCATAGAGGGCAATGCTAATGGCACACGCGATATATTTAGGTTTGATCTTAAAGATATTTGAATAATATTTGTTAGTTATATTTCTTGAAACTAATCTACAGTATGAATTACTTTAAAAGCTCACTAACTGATTGGAACGATTTATAAAGGAGCATATATCAAATAGTTTCTTGAATTTTTTTTAATACACGTTTAGTTTAAGTCTTTTTATTTCGCATCAAAAAGTTCTTCACCATGTCAAAATAGTTTTATCATGCCGCTAATGCAGACCTTTAAAAATAAGAGAGTAAAGAACTTTTTGATATAAAATAAAAAACTTAAATTAAATATATATTAAAAAATATTTAATTTTTTTTTTGATATTTGATCCTTGATAAAAATTGAGAAACAGAGATGTAGAGATGTAGAGGGAGGGTTGCAATTTAATTGGGGTGTTATAAATGGGATAGTGAGGTCTTTTCACACTTGATCGTCGAAAAATTTAACATCTTACAATTGGGTCTATAAAATGAATAAAAGGGTTGGAAATAAAACACCCCTTTCCTTAAATGATTCTCCAATCCAGCTCTCTTACGAGTCTCTTTATATTTTATTTTTGTTTTGAAAAAAGCCTATTCCTTTGGCCTTATTCTAGGAGTTGCAATTCGGGTTAACAAGTCGCGTTTTCAGTCGATACGACACGACATGACACTATAAAGTTTTTTCGGACACGAACACGACACGACACGACACGAATATCAGAATTTCTTAAATTTTACGCCTAAATAAAACTTTAACACGACACGACACGACTCATAATTCAGACACGAACACGACTTTGTGTAAAAAAAATACGACACAAACACGACAGATCGTGTCAATTTCGGATCAATTTCGAATCGTTCCGTATTATTTTTTCGTGTCATTTCTAAAATTATCACCCCTACTTTATTCTACATACATCTAAATGACATGATGACAATACCAGTCAATTACAAAAAAGAATAATGCTCAAACCTCACCACAACTAACTCAAATACTTTTATCCACCACTAACTAATTAAGACGATTTTTCTGCATTTTTTAGTATTTTGGGGGAAAAAATCTAACAATTTTTTTATTTTATTTTTTTCCCGGATTTTTTTTCTTCAGATTTTCCCTCTTTTTTAGAATTTTTTTTAGTATTTTCTAAAATAAAATTTTGCATTTTTAATATTTCAAAAAAAATATTTCAAATGTTTTTAATTTTTTTGTCATTTTCAGATTTTAAAAACCTTTTTCAGTTATTCCCAAATTTTTAATTTTTTCCAAATATTTTCCTAACATTTTAAGTGGCTTTCGATTATTTTCACAATTTTAAAATATATTTTTTGTAATTTCCAATATGATTTGATTTTGTGTAATTTTTCATATTTTTAGAAAAGTTTTTCCACTATCTTTAGATTTTTTAAGTATTTTTTAAATGGTCTTTTTTTGTAATTTTCAAAAAAAAAATATATTAGGGCAAAAATGCCATGAGGTGCCATGCACATGAGTCATTATCCATCCAAAATATTAACAATGTTAATGTTAAAGGGGGTAAAGTTCAGGTGGTGAAGTGAGCAATGGGGTCAAATTCAGGGGGATAACTATAATTAACCCAATGAAATAAGATTATGGGGGAATGAAGTGTTTGTTTATTTGAATTCTATTTTATAGCATATTGTCATTTTATTTTATTATACAAGACTCTTTGAGAAGGTAAGTAAGTCCGGGTTTGAAATATTAATATCAGGGGATTTTAAATGGGCATGAAGATCTTTTTACTACCTTTATAATTTAAAAATTCGAACTAGTTAGTCGGTGGCTCTTTATAATTTAAACAAAAACAATCTTAAAAAAAAGGGTTTCTAAGGGCACCACAAAAATTGCTTCAAAATACCACAATGTTTTAAAATCTGATTTTTGCTAAGGGCCACCACTCAATATATATATTTTTTAACACAACTAAAACATATAATACCACTACACTCCAAATTCTTGCTTTCTCTCTCTGTCCACTATACTCCAAACCTTTCTTTCTCATCTTCTCTTCACCCAACAAATTTGTTTCCATTAATATAACCTATCATCTTCAACAGTATTATTAAAATTTTGGTCAGCACAAGTCATTATTAAAGTTTTGTCCCCCACCAACCATCTTCAACAACATTATTAAATATCTAGGGTTTGTTCTTTAAATATTCACATATTAATGGATATCCCACCAATATACAATGACGACACCTCAAAAACAAATGGCAACCCTACAAATCCCATTGTTGAGGTAAAATTTGGGTCCCATTACTTATATTTTTATTTTTTCATTAGGGTTGCACATTTAAAAAATTGCAGCAAACATATAGTTAGTTCGGGATCGGATCCCCGATTTCATGGAAGAAATTCGAGATAAACCTGCTGAACCAACTGTATATTTTTTCAGATCGAAGTTATTTATTCGTTATTATCATGTTGAACCTGATGTACATATTCGGCATAATTACCCCAAATGTTTGTCCTTCTTTCGCTATATACATCCCGAACCAATTTAACATTATTCGTTAGGATCACCCCGAAATAATGAAACATATTCGGTATATTCATGCCGAATAGAATTCAAACATAATGTAATTCAAAGACATAATGTAATTCAAGTTTGGTTTCAATGTAATTCAAAGACATAATGTAATTCAACTACATTGCAAGCTTGTTACGAAATTGTATCATGTTGTGTTTCAAACTGTTAATAATTATGTTATCAATGTAATTCAAACATACGTTGTGATTATGTTATCAAGTATGTTGCAAGCTAGTTCTCAATATTGTTATTGAAGTCCATTGATTGTGAGTACTAATAATATTTTTACTTACCTAAGATGCTTTCATGGATTTTTTTGAGCTGTTATTTGATTAGGCTTTAGCGAACATCGAAATATCCCAAATCCCGAAAGGTGGTGCGATTTTAGTAGATGTCAGTGCGACGTTCTTTACGGAGCAGGTATTATAATGTATATTATTGATGTAATATTTTTATATATTGTAATTAGGTTGTATTGATTCATTATATTCTTAATTCTCAGGTATTTCCCACCCGGTAAGAGTTAGTTGATTGGGCTCAAGAGCAAGCTCGATCTGTTAAAACAGTGATAGTCATAACCAAGTCCGATGCATCTTCTGCAACGCGTAAGGGACGTCTACACATTGGTTGTGAGAGAGGAGGTGAGTACCGCGATCATCACGGGAAGAATGTTGGGAACGAATGTAGAAAGAGGGACGCAGCCACTCGGAAGTGCGACTGTCCATTTTTGTTGAAGGGCATTTCGATGGACAATGGACAGTGGATGTTGTCTGTCGTTAGCGGCGTTCACAATCACCCATTACCAGAAACCTTAGTTGGATATGCATATGCGGGTAGACTTACTTCGGTGGAAAAAAAATTATTGAAGAGATGTCCTTGAGTGGTGTAAATCCGGCCTCCATTCTAACGACGATTAAAAGTCATAATGTTTCGACCATGAAACGATATACAATGTCAAAGGGAAGTTGAGGATCTCGGAACGAGAGGGTATAACGGCGATGCAACAGTTAATGAAGTTGCTTGGGGATAAACATTACGTGTATTGGTATAGAACGAATGAGTCTACCATGGAGGTGGAAGATATTTTTTGGGCGCATCCAAACTCAATCCAACTAGCCAAGTGTTTTCCGTCTGTTGTCATTGTTGATTGCACATACACGACCAATCGATACAAGATGCCTTTGTTCGAGATGGTTGGAATAACGTCGTGCGGTAGGACTTTCAATGTTGCCTTTGACTTTTTAGCAAAGGAGAAGGGGAGAACTATCGATAGGCGTTGGGACGTTTGAAATCCCTATTCGACCCGTTTGCATGTCCCACAATTTTTATCACAGATCGAGAGTATGCGTGCATGAACGCATTGAGAGTTGTGTTCCCCGAGGCAAGAACTATGGTTTGCACCTTCCATGTTCATTGCAATGTGGAGCTCCATGCTAGGAAAGAGATCAAAGATGAGGATACATTGAAGAAGTTCATGAGGGATTGGATGCATTTGGTTGAATCACCCACCGAGAGTGATTTTAACGAAGAGTGGATGCTTTTTCACTGTGATTGGTATAAGTTCCCGAGCATGCTTCATTACATAGATTGTACAAAGTACAATCTAAGGGAGAGCTTCGTTCATGCGTGGACAAATATGATTAGGCATCGGGGCAACCGAACAACTAACAGGTGTAAAGGAGCACATGGTAAGTTGAAGAGGCACTTGGAGAGTTCTCAACTTCCTTTTGACAAGGTTTTTGCCGGCATGAACAACTACATTAGGTTACAAGTGATCGATATCATGAGGGAGTTTAAGGATTCTTTGCAAAAAATAAAGCACTCACGCAATATTTCGGTTTTGCGAGAGCTGATAGGTCGGGTTTCTCATTATGCTATTGACCTAATTCTTGAGGAGATGAAGACTTGTGATACCGTTGACATGGATGTTAAATCATGCCTACACTTGGAACGCAACATCTATGATCTACCATGCGCTCATGAATTGGTCCTCTACCGAATGGAGGGAAGGGCCATATTATGCGGGGATGTTGATGCACATTGGCGCAAATTAACAATAGTGCTCGAATTAGCGAAGTACCATATGGTTGACTACGAGCCGAAAATGATACTTTTTAAAATAACGGTGGGAACGGTCAACTATTAATGAGCAAAGGTCAATGTTTTAAAAATTGAAGGACATCGGGTGTCCAACAACCGCTAGGTTATTTGAGCCATCAGTGATAAAGCATTGCAAGGGTCGCCCGAGAGGTCGAAAACAACTGCTAAAGAGCAAAATCATAAGAAGTCAACTAAAAGGGATCCCTCGGGCTTCGAACTTGCTAGGCAATCAATAATAAATTAACACCCCGCGGTTCAAAGTCCTAAGAAGAAAATTGATTTTACGGAGTTCACCCGTCCATCCCCATAGTGCCCGAACTACTCCCCCGCATATAAATAATATATCAATGAGATACCGATTTTTTATAAAGATTGCGTAGAAGATATCATTGAGGTTGAAGCTGATGAAAATTGTGGGTTTAGATGCATTTCTAAATGCCTCAGATTTGGACCTGATGGATGGAAACAGGTGAGATGGGACTTGATTAAAGAAGCCACGACAAATATTGAATTCTATGCACATTATTTTGGTGACTGGTTTTCAAACTCTGTTCTACATATGTTATTCTAGCCCATGTATGCCCAAGTCATGGATGATCATGCCCGAGTGTGTCTATCTTTTAGCAAAACTTACAAGTGTATGTACGTCCTTATTTCGAAGAGACAGTGTCTCACATTCCTACCTATGAGACATGAACGAACCGTGCATCCCTTGTTCATAAAGATTACTCATGTGTGTGGGAATCACTTGGTAGGTTTGAAGTTTAAGTACGGTTGTCCAATTCCCCCGGTAGTAAGTCACTGGCATAGTTGCTCATTACCAGAAGCAAAATCATGGATTGATAAATATGCGCAACAAGTATCAAAGTTCCGAAAAATCTACCCAAACGATGTAGCAACCAACGATGAGCCTATCCATATCGACTAGTTTGGTGTATGAAACGTTTTTGTATGGTATGAACGAACTTGTATGATATGATTTTGAAACAATGTTGTATAATATTCGAATTTAGTTGTACAATTTATTGAGAGTAATTAATGAAGTCGTTTTTTTTTATTTGTTGTATAAGTTGTTGTTTAATTTGTTGAGATTAATTTTTTTTCATTAATGATAATTAAAGAACCATTTTAAACTGAAATATGTAAGAAAGAAACAAATTAAACTGAAATTGATAAAAAAAAGTTATATTTGAAATTGATTTTTTTATTTTTTTCTAAAGTTACCTTTTAAATTGACAATTGGAATAATAATAATAATAATAATAATAATAATAATAATAATAATAATAATAATAATAATAATAATAATAATAATAATAATAATAATAATAATAATAATAATAATAATAATAATAATAATAATAATAATAATAATAATAATAATAATAACAACATTTTAAACAGAATTTATAACTTTAGAAAAAGTTATATTTGAATTGGTAAAAACAGAAATTGGATTATGTTAGGGATGTATATAGCGAACCAATATTAACCATACTTGGTTCGCTATATACATGCCGAAATATGGTGGTTAATTCGGTATATACATGCTGAATGGACCTCATTAGTCAATCCAAATAGGAATCTGATAGGGATGTATATAGCGAACCAACATTGACCATAACTGGTTCACTATATACATGTCGAAATATGGTGGTTAATTCGGTATATACATGCCGAATGGACCTCATTAGCAATCCAAATAGGAATATGTTAGGGATGTATATAGCGAACCAACTTTAACCATAACTGGTTCGCTATATACATGCCAAAATATAGTGGAAAATTCAGTATATACATGCCGAATGGACCTCATGTTCCATTATATCTCAGATTCTGATACACAACCAATAAATTAATTTCAAAGTATGAGGGATGTTTATACACATCCAACAAATTAATTTCAAAGTAATACACAACCAACAAATTAATTTCAAATTCACCAACAAATAAGGGATGTCACAACCAACCAATTAATTTCAAATTCACCAACAAATAAGGGATGTTTATAGTTGGTGGAACAAATTAATTTCAAATCCACCAAAAAATATTATCATTAAACCAAAAATTAATACAACCCGAAAATATTATCATTAAACCAAAAATTAAAATATATCTGGCCTATTTCTTTTTTTTACTTCTATGCGACCCCTGAGCTACTTTATATTTTCCCTTAGCTTTGGTCTTTCTTTTCTTTGCCACCCACTCCTCAATGACAACCAACCTACCTAGCCCAATGGCCGCAGCTAGGATATCGTAGGCTTGCACATCGTGTGTAATTAATACGGGCGGATCAGTTGCAATTCCATCATCAATATTGTTCTTCATCAAGTCCATAGCCTTACGCACCTCGTCCACCTATGAAATAATTAATAACACTGTGGGATTAGATTAGCCAAAAAATGGTATTACAATCACATATAGTAGAGGATGAAGTTTAGATAAAAAAACTTATCGACGACGTATTGATTATGTACTGATTATAAACATAAGTCAATTCGTAACAAATCTTAGGTAATCATGTATTGATTATGTTTCGATTCAAAGGGAATCATGTAATGTTTATAAACATAAACCTAAGAAACAAAGATAATTCTGCATAATAATAGTTAATCATATATCATTTGATAGGTATTCAACACAGATAGTAATAGTTAATCATGTATCATTTTATAAGTATTCATTTGATAGGTATTCAACACAGATAATAATAGTTAATCATGTATCATTGGATAGGTATTCAACACAGATAATAATAGTTAATCATGTATCATTTGATAGGTATTCAACATAAACATAAGAAACAAAGATAAGAAAACAATTGATTCCATTCGGGGCAAAGGTGTCAAACTATGGTGGTTAGTTCGGCATACACATAACGAAAAGTGTAAGTTAATTCGACATAAGCATAACGAATCAAACATAAATATATTTAGTGGCATTCGGCATAAACATAGCGAATTAGGGACCTTATTTCGGTATGAATGTAATGAATGGATCGTTTAATTTGAAATCCATCGATTTGTTATGTTTATGCCGAAATCTTTCACTTAATAATGTATGAATATAAAGAATGAAACCCTTGTTAGTAAAACAAATTATTCGTCATGAACATATCGAATAAATGGAATTCATTCGATATGTTCATAATGAATGAAACCCTAGTTCAGTGGCTTCATCATTTTTAATAGTCCAAACGATGTTTAACAGTCCAAACCCTATTTTGTTTAATAGGGGTTGCAAGTTCATTTAACAATACAAACCCTAGTTCATTTTAACAGTCCAAACGAAAGAAATTAATAGGGATTGCAAGTTAATGAACAAATCATAGGTAATGAAGATGATCACGGGTAACAGACCAATGTAAGATGCCTCTGATTTGGAAGAATGGTGTAAATCGATCCTTAGCAATGAGTAAGAGCTGCTGGGTGTAATTCGTGGGTGATTCGTGGGTATATATATATATATATATATATTCAGATGGGTAGCAAGTTGAAAGGTTAAAGATGAAAGGTTAATCTTTAGTTGAAGGAGAATGGATTTGAAGATGAAAAGTTTAGAAGTTGAAGATGAAAGGTTTTGGGATTTGAATGTGTAGAGAGATGGAGAGAAAGTGTGTAAATGATTCTTACAACTTTAAATATGTGGTGGCCCTTATGTGGTATTATGAAGTAACTTTTAGAATTAAGTGGTATTTTGCAGTAAAAATAAAGTTGTGATATTTTGGAGCACAAAATGAGGTGCCCTTAGAAACTCCTTGAGAAAACATCAATACTTAAAGGGTGTTTCTATGAGCACCACAAAACTTACTTCAAAATACCACTACTTTTTTTTACTCCAAAATACCACTTAATTTTAATAATTACTTCTAAATACCACATAAGGGCTACCCCATATTTAAAGTGTTGAAATTCATTTACATACTTTTCCTCCATCTTTCTACACATTCAAACCTTCAAACCTTTCATCTTCAACTTCTAAACCTTTCATATTCAAGTAACGACTAAGCTAATCAGGTTGGTACGTTAAACAAGAAAACTTTTCATCTTCAAATCAATTAAACGAGTAACCTTTGGATGATACCTTACATTATATGTATTTTTACAAGGTTTCATTTTTATTTACCGAACTGTTGAAAGCCTGAGTGTTGGATCGAAATCACAATGTTTCGTTTTTATTTATCGAAAGCCTAACTGTTCGATCAAAATCACTAGGTTATTTAACTGGTGGATCGAAATTGAAAGCTTCCAAACATCACAAGGTTCGAAATGTATCAGCCCATTTATTATTGATATCAAAATGAACTGTATGATTTTTTTTTATTTCGAAATCAAAACAACATGCTCGAAATTAAAACGACCTGTCAAACTAGGGTTTCAATTCGGTGTAATCGTAATGAATTCATTGCATTGATTCACCATGATTATAACGAATCAATGCATTCTAAAATAGGGTAACCATTCGTTATCATTATCACGAATTCTATGGCTTAATTCGCTATGTTTATGCTTGTGGTCTAAAAGATGCACCCAGGCTCCACCTAGGCTTAAAGTTTGTAAGAAACCCCCCGCCTTAAGCCTTTTACACCTTATTCTTGGTAAAAGACTTAAGGTGCACTTTTTTTAAAACAAAAATGCTTTAGTGAAACCATGTATCCTTTTAAAGACTTGTTTACAAACCGGACCAATATCTAATAAAAAACAATCAAATAGTATTTTAATTTGCATATATTCATACATATTTTTAACGTATGTACATTTCTAGAATTTTTAATAGCCTTGTTATGGTTAAAAATATTAAAATCTATTAAAAAGGGCCTAAATGTCTTTTCACGTCTAAGGCCCGCCTAGGCTTCTAAGGCTTAAGGCTTGGCTTCCACGCCTCGATCACGCCACCCATTTTTTAGAACCTTAGTTTATGCCGAATGGATCATCAAATTTTTTAGTTTTTCATTCGTCATTTTCACCCCGAATGGATTCAGATATTTCCTTATGTGTATGCCGAATGTAGCCACAACCATTCTCCACCTTCACCCCTAATGGATTCAATTATTTTGTTATGTTTATGGTTTATGTTTATGATGAATGCCTATCAAATGATACATGATTACCTATGAAATGATACATGATTACGTATTAAATGATACATCACTACCTATGAAATGACTTATATTTATAATGCATACATGATTACTTATGAAATAACACATTATTACCTATGAATGGATTATGTTTATATTGAATACATGATTACCTATGAAGTGATACATCTTATGACTTTTTGCTTAAGGAATTATGTATAGCACAATACGTTAGTTATGTTTATGACTTAAGTTTTAAACAATACATGACTTATGTTTTGTAATACCCCGTATTTTTTATGGCTTTTAAATTTGGGGATTTATTAAATTTAAATTGAGATATTAATTTAATATTAATCCGGAAATTTATTTTAAATATTTACTAGCGTGACGAGAGTTAGTAATTATTGAAAATTTGTTGAATATTACTAGATGAGTAAAGTAATATATAACATTGATTTTAGTAAAATTGTCACGAGTGAATAAAATGGCAATTATGGAAATTTAAGTTGGGACGCGCCTGTGTCGTGTCGGGACTAAATTATTATTATTAAAAGTGAATAAATTATAAGTCACCCATATGATCATTTCGAGTTCACCAACATGTCCAGAAGGGTCGAGATAGTCAGAAAAGTGTACCCGGAGGTTTAGTTTGGGTCTCGGGATATTTTTAGGCCTAATTGGCATCCCGTGAGGGTATTATAGTCATTTTGTATTTTTGGGTAGTTAAACCCACGAATTTCTCTAAATTATATCAGTTATTAGAGGTTATCTTTAGGTTTAAAAATCATAGAAACGTAAGAACGGCCATTAGAGAAGAAGGTAGGAAGCTTTCAAAGAAATCCAAGGCCAAGAACCCATCCTATTGCACCACCACCACTGCCAAAACATAGATCGTAAAATGAGGAACGCAGCCATATCCTCATCATCATCAAATCAGACATTATAATCCCAAGTAAGTATCTATCTTTATTTTCTTTTAGTTAATGTTTCACCCATGTTAGAATAAGATTGTTAAACACATGTTTCATAATTTAATGATTTAGAGAATTAAATCACATGTTTTAGAGGAAATAGATATATTCTGGAAATTTCAATCATATGTAGAGGATTACCCACGAAATTGTATGGATTTAGAAGAAAGAAATATGGAAAAGAATTAGAACAATGGAAGTTTTACGAAAAATTAGGGTTCTTGATAATTATGATGTTTTACCCCATTAATTCAATAACTTTAATGAATTGGTACATGTTTCACGTAGGAAATCATGTACATAGGTATATGTGACCAGTAGTAATGTTTCTTGGGAGTTTGGGGATTGTTAATGGACTTTTGTTTGAGGTAGGAAAAGAAAACCCGTAGTTAACAATGGAAGAATTCGGAATAACTGCTTGATCGATCGATCGACCAAGGGCATCGATCGATCGACGATCGATCCATCGACCCCTTTCCTCGATCGATCGACCCCTCCTGGAAAACAGCATATTTTTTCCCTTTTTATTTATTTCGTGTAAAATATGTAGGAACCCTCGAATATCATTTAAATAGTATAATGGGTCATGAAGAGGGCCAGTAGGGTCTAAGTAGACTCCGTTGAGTGAAATTTATAATGGGATGAATTTTGGGGTTAACGGGGGAGTTTAGTCACACGTTGGAAATTGTGCGTACGTTCACTAAAGGATTTAGAGACTCGTGAAAGACTTAGACCAGAAGGTTAGAGAGGGCGTACCTACTGAATTATATTTTAGTAAGAAGGAGCACTTAGAGAGATGAGAAGTAAGTATGAAATAAATTATAAGTGAGAATAAAAGAGATGAATCCGTTATGCGAGATAATTGAGTAAAACTGTGCTAAGAACGGATATTAATAATTATGGGTCGTGGGCGAACCTAATTTGGAAAACGTGAATATCTATATATATGACCGTGTGACTGTGTATATATATTAAGTATTATATTTATGAATAATCATACGCGCGCTACTTGCTATCACGGAGGTTGCTACGCCGGGACAGTCTTATCTCGATGGGACCTTTATGGGGGATATTAACTTGTACCCTAGAACATAGGATTCCTTGGTACAGGCTATCTGAGAATGACAGTCAGATGGTCCTAATAGACGTGACGTGTATGTGCTGACCTCTTAGTGACTTGGAACTATATTTCGCCTCCATTTTGAGTGTATTATGTTAATACAGTTCGAGAGTGATTCCGAAGTAGTATTTCCCTTAGTACAAGTGATACGGGGACTTGATAGCAGAGTACGCCAACACCATAGATTTTATGTGGGGTGCCGATAGTATATATATATTATATGAGTGACTAAAATATATATATATACTTATATATATGAAAACTTTCTACTGCGCGTATAAGTAGTTAAGTAAAGAATAAATACTCCAGCTTTATAATAAGTGTTCGGGAACTTCGTAATGGTATTGAGTTGTTCTAAGTAACGTAAGAAACATGGAAGAGATTGATTTTCTAAAACTAATTATCATAGCCTTAGTACTTCTCGGGATAAAACTTTATGGAAAACATGTTAGATTGACTTATGAGTTTAGTAGTACGGTAGGCGTGCACACTAGATGAGAGGTAAGAATTCTCAAGAGAGTGTCGCATACTAACATGGTTGTCACATTAGCCAGTAAGCATTTTAAATACTTGCTAAACTATTTTAAAACTGTTTTACACTCGGGCTCTGACCCGTCTTCTGTCATTTCTCTCTCTTGTATATATATGTATGTATTACAGGTGCCCAACCACAGGGGCGTCATGCATAGATTCTTTGGACTGGACGTGCTGCAGGTTATGTGGGAGTTGCAGGCCCTTACTTTAGACGACCTCTTCATTAATTCAATTCCTATTTTAGTTCTTCATAGTTAGGGCATGTGTCACCCGATTTCCTATTCCGTTTGGATTTGTCAGAGATTTATGTTTATTTATATTTCCAGTATTCGGTACTCTTTGAGAGTTAACTATTGTCATGATGATTTCATTTATGGTTCTTAAACTTGGTTTGGTTTATCTAGATGGTTTAAATTCTAGTGTGTTAATTGCCATCCTTAGCATTTATGTGATTCTTAAACTGTTGTTTATTAAAAAGGTTTTCATATTGGAATTTAATAAAATGAAAATAAGACTTTAATTTTTTTTTTTACACTTAGCTTAATTATTTAGGGTGTTTAAATTTGAAATAATTATTTTGCTACAGTGATGCTAAGAATGAACTAACCGTTCACCTTGACTTTAATTCAATAAAAGACTGATCACCCGGTATTTAATTAGGTGGGGTGTCACAGGTGGTATCAGAGCATCAGGTTCTAGTGTCCTTTAGGATCTGTACGGCTTATTTCGTTTCCAACTTAGCGTCTTTGATTTAGAGCCCTATTTTTGGTACTGTTGTATTCTTGTATTTACGCTTACGTCTTCAGCTATTTGAGATTTGATAATAACTTTAGACTAATAAACTTCCTTCTCGTTTCAGATGCCTTTGAGACGCTCACCCCGAGATAGGAATGCCCAGCCCGAGAAGCCAGCAACTCCGACTCAGGGAATGATGAATGCGACTGAAGTAACCGCCATTGTTGCTCAGGCGGTGAATGTCGCATTAGCGGTGGTGCAACAGGCTCCACCCCAGGTTCAGGCAGTGGCGCCAGTACCAGCACAGCTCCCCACTGCCTGGGAGCGGGTCAGGGATGCCTTTCATAAGGAACATCCCCTGGAGTTCTCGGGTAGTTCGAACATCGTAGTTGCGAGCCAATAGAAAAAGGATATCCAGAGGCATCTATGCATATATGAGTGCACCGACGTGCAGAGACAGTTACTGGCTTCCTTCAAGCTAGTGGGGGCTGCTTTTCAGTGGTGGGAGTCCACCACCACTATGGAGGAGAGGGACAACATACCGATTCAGTCATTTTGGGCGTTGTTTGACCGCAAGTATTTTTCATCCGTCGTGTAGACTGAGATGAGGCGGAGGTTACTAAACCTCAAGCAAGAGAGTATGACCATTTCTGAATACGAGGAGGAATTCACCAGTCTTCTCACCATAGTGCCGAATGAGGCACCCACTGAGGAGAAGAAGATATTGTTGTTTTTATATGGATTGGCCTAGAGGACTCGTCAGCACCTTAGAGGCAATCTATCATTGGGTACTTACACTGACATTCTTAACACTGCTTTGTTGCACTGTCAGGATCACCGCTTCCATCAGCAGGGAACCAAATGAGCAGGGAGTCCAGCCAGCAGGGCAGGACAGGGGCAGTAGTAATAATGATGGGGCAACAGCAGCCTAAGGGCAGACCCGTCACAGTGAGCAGAGTTCCCATCAGGGGGACCCTGCCAAGCGATTCTGATCAGGTGGTTCCAGACAGGGATTTGGGGGATTTAGATAGGGTTAGTCCAGTCAGCATGGCCAACAGGGCCAACACCGTCAGCAGCAGGGTCATCAAGGCCAACAGCGTTTTTAGCAGGGCCAGTGGTGGGGTGGTAATGGCCAACAGGGCCATGGTCAGCAGGGGCAAAGGGGAGGTAAATTTAGGGGCAAATGTTTCGAATGTGGTAAGAATGGACATAAACGTCAGGATTGTCCAAAGGGGGATAAGGCCCTACAGTAGCAGGGTGCTTGTAATGAGCCGCAGAGGCCACTCTTTCCAACTGCCCTCCCAGCTAGGGCTGGAAATTTTTGACACGATAACCCGTTTACGGTAATAACCCAAAATGACCCGAACATGACATGATTAGCTTGTATAGATTTAAAAGTACCCAAAACTTATACTCAAATCAAAATCAACGCGACCCGAAAATGACACGACTAACCCGAATTGCCACCCCTACTCCCAGCGCCAGCTCAGATGCCAGCTCTACCAGCCATCCCATCATCCCCAGTTCAGCAGAGGCAATTACAGTATGGACGTGTCTCTAACGTTCACCAGGGAGCAACACCTCAGGCACCACCCACAATTAAGGGTATGTGATTCAGGTGGAAACTGAGCGTCCGTGTAATAAGTTAATCGTTGTTATCGGCTTCCAACTGCAATACAAAAACTTAAATTTTAACTACACTCTTGCGGAGTATATTGGCTAGTCTGGGTATCAAATCCTCAGGGGACTAGGATGAGTGAACGTGACAATAAAGGTAAGACTATTAACCCTAAATCGACTCTAAAAAACAAAAAGATGATTGAGATGGGAAATAACTAATTAACTAAATGCAAACTAGATTAAACTACTAAATTAACTACGTGAGCAAAATTAACTAACTAAGAATGACTTAATAAGAATGAAGGGAAAACAGGTTGGGAATATAATCCCCCAAACCCGAGTAAATTTATCGTATAGAATGCTAGAATTTTGAATTAGAAATTTAATTGAACCCGATCTTTAGTACTCACAAGCATTACATATATGAGGTTCAAGCCCGCATCATACATAATCAAAGGATGAGTAAATTAGTGTCACAGTAGCTACACGCGCATCACATCCTTAAACACCACTCACGAGGAACATGGAAGAGATTGATTTTCTAAAACTTCGTAACGGTATTGAGTTGTTCTAACTAACGTAAGAAACATGGAAGAGATTGATTTTCTAAAACTAATTATCATAGCCTTAGTACTTCTCGGGATAAAAATTTATGGAAAATAAGTTAGATCGACTTATGAGTTTAGTCGTACGGTAGGCGTGCACACTAGATGAGAGGTAAGAATTCTCAAGAGAGTGTCGCATACTAACATGGTTGTCACATTAGCTAATAAGCATTTTAAATACTTGCTAAACTATTTTAAAAATATTTTACACTCTGGCTCTGACCCGTCTTCTGTCATTTCTCTCCCTTGTAAATATATGTATGTATTACACATGCCCAACCACAGGGGCGTCATGCATAGATTCTTTGGACTGGAAGTGTTGCAGCTTATGTGGGAGTTACAGGCCCTTGCTTTAGACGGCCTCTTCATTGATTCAGTTCCTATTTTAGTTCTTCATAGTTAGGGCATGTGTCGCCCGATTTCCTATTCCGTTTGGAATTGTCAGAGATTTATCTTTATTTATATTTCCAGTATTCAGTACACTTTGAGAGTTAACTATTGTCAGGATGATTTCATTTATGGTTCTTAAACTTAATTTGGTTTATCTAGATGGTTTAAATTCTTCTGTGTTAATTGCCATCCTTAGCATTTATTTGATTCTTAAACTGTTGTTTATTAAAAAGGTTTTCATATTGGAATTTAATAAAATGAAAATAAGACTTTAATTTATTTTGACACTTAGCTTAATTATTTAGGGTGTTTAAATTTAAAATAATTATTTTGCGACAGTGATGCTGAGAATGAACCAACCGTTCACCTTGACTTTAATTTAATAAAGGACTGATCACCCGGTATTTAATTAGGCGGGGTGTCACAGGTTTATAAATTCTATACATGACTTATGTTTATAAATTCTATATTCCATAAATTATGTTTGTTAGTTATGTTTAAAAAAATACATGATTTACTGCAGGATTACAATGGATAACCTAGTATCCTACTCTCGCAAGAATCGAAAGTCGTTGACTGCCTCAGAAAGGAAGCGTCCGGAAGAGATCAACGCTCTATCTACTCCGACTGCTACTCCCGTAGAGGGCGATCTCCCGGATGTGATGGAGGTGGATTCCCCAGTGGTGGAGATGCCTGAGGAGGTTACGGTGCGTGATGAGGAGTAGAAGGATAATATTGATGATGACATTAAGGTTGAGGAGGAGGATGACGTTGAGGGTGAGGAGGATGGACATGATGCAACGTTGGGTGATGTCATGCAGTAGGATGAGATTGAGTGGGGTGTATTACCTTAATGGACTCAGAGTTTTTTTACCGTTTTACACAAGACCGCTACAGCGTCTAGTGAAAAGGGGCGGTCCCAAAGTGTGTTTCAAATCAAACCAATTTTCACCAAAAATTATCCAACTTTTAATTAGCACCAACCCAAGTTGTGAAAAACCATTTTTTCACTTTAAACAATTTTTATCTTGATTAATCCTAAACATGCATCTAGTGATTAAAGCAAGTAAAGTAAAGTAAAGTAAAGAATACTCACAACGCCGAATGTACGAGGAAAAAATACAAGACGGGAAAATAATCTCGGACGGCCCAAGCCAGGCAATCACTATGAATATGTAATTACAACGAACAGACAAAGACTCACTCAACGACACGATCCCCACAGGTCTTGACGCTCTTATGATCTTCAACAACTCCTCTCACAGTGCCCACACAGAAAGTCCTTCTTCCACGATACCTTTCCACAATACACGCATCCATGTATGTCTTAGTGTCCACCAAATGGCTTTGATACTTCTAAGATGTCAAACAAGAATTACTTCTCTTTTCTTCATCGCAAAACCTTAATGTCTAAGTATAGAACAAACCTTCTTGGTGCATCAAGATCACATAAGCATATAATAATAATAGCTCGTATCTTTGCAAACTCTAAGGATGTGTTTAAGCTTTGAAACCTTAGAAAAACATGTGCAAACACGTCTCTGGATCGTAAACTGTTTTTTCCAGAATGCACACTTTTTAATTCTCACGAAACCATGCTTTGAATATTAAAAATCACCGCCTCAAAAATTGTGTTGTTCGAACGAGATTGGCAAGTCGTTCGCGCGATATAGCCATCTCGTTTGAATGAGTCTTCTTGTCGTTTGAACGACGCGCGTGTCAGTTTGACTTTTTGACTTTTTCTTTAAAACGTCTCTTCCAAAAGAGATTTAATCAAGTCAAACTCTATTTCAAGCTTATTAGAATAAAACGTAGTTTAAAATATTTAAAACACTTTAAAAACATTTTAAAATATTTTCCTTATAAAAATTACATCCTTATCTTTTATAAAAACAATTCCGAGCACCATTAATTATACGCATTCATACCTGTGTGATCTCGAAATGCAATTAACTTGAAGACGAATAAACTTGCACCAATTTAAACTTCGGCATGATTAATTCTTTGAAGCTTTGCCGCAACGTCTTCAATTTCTTCAATACGTCATATACCAAATGGGATCGTGACAAAATAAAATCTCCCTATGACATATTACAAACACATTTTGTTCACGGAATTAGGTCAAAACAATACAGGGACTCAATTGGAAATTAATGTCCTTACAAATCTCCCCCTTTGAATATTCCAGGACAAAACTAAACGAGTGAAATGCCTAAGTCGGGCCGTCAAGCCGTATGACGCCTAAGTCCCATCCCATGAACCTAAAGTCAAAAATTACAGGACACGAACTAGTATATGTAGCACCGACAAGCATGAACTATCTGAATGTGATGTAGACTTGAAATCTCGAATCGCTGAAGCATACCTACACACATGAAACAGACAAATAAATACCCAATGAAGTATGGAGGAACAATTAAAACCAATATATATATCCAAATGATACCAATTTGACCATAGATACCAATATGAATAAATTTTAAAAAATCATTTGTTAAACAATTGAGCAACAATATGATACCAATTTGTAATACCAATGTGTAAAATATGTAATAAAAAACATGCTCAAATCTCAAATCTCCCCCTGCATCACATGCATCTCTCCCCCTTTTTGTCTCGAATAGACAACCCGATGAAAAGATAAACCAACCAAAGTATATAGCATGAAGATATACCAAATAAAAATTGCTAGATAATCATGAAACAACCAGCTAAATATGATCAATTAATGACAAATCAGTAGCTAGTAAACCAGCAAATCACATAAAGAATGTAGCAATCTAATCAGGTGTGATAAACGGATTCATATGCAAAATATCAATTTTGAAACAATATAACCTGCATATAAACCAGTCAGTCCAGAAAACTTCTAGAAGTACCAAAAAATACACCAATTTTAACCAGAGGACTGCAAACAAGAAAGAAGGAAAAATTCCAGACTGCCATTCGAACGAGCCAGGGACGTCGCTCAAACGAGATGAGGACGTCTCTTGAACGAGACCTATCACGACATGGAGATGTTGTTTGAACGACTTCTTGCGAGAGGCCAAATTTTCCCAGATTCCCAAATATATCATATATTTTTTCCCAGTAAAAAAATTTCCAGAAAAAAATTCTAGGAAGGGCCTTATAGCAGGAAAACAGTGCTAAAACAGTAATCTTTTAACACAAAATGCAAAAATGCATAAAAAGTAACAATGAGAGTTACATGCAAACATAGAACCGATGTGCTCAAACATGGATATCGAATGTATGCTCGTGAAACTACAACACAATTTCAACACATCGAGAAGATCAAGAAGCTCTAATTGATAGTGATAAATCATCAAACATTATCATAGCCATATGACAATTAAAGTGTGACCTTAATGAACTAAACATACTACATGCACACAAATTCAGAATTTTGACGATTCAACAAACAATAGCGTCAAATTGCAATGTTTCAACATTAGGATTAGTTGTGCAAACCCGTTTAAATTTTCTCCAACCAAACTCCCTCATAAAAATGTATTTTTTCAAGTTCTTCAGAGGTTTCTAGCATTCTCAACTTAGAGAAAATCTTATTGGCCCTTTTTCTTAGCATATTTCTTTTTCTTTTGGGCTCTTTTAACCGGTGGCTTTCACGACGAGTTAATTTTGAACTCTCGCAACCCTTTCCCATGAATCACTCATCATTTTTTTTAATTAGGTACCAATTAAAATTCTCACGATAAACGATTCTTACATGCACACTTCTCCTTAAGTCTACTTACGTATAGATGACAAGATGGATATAAGAACGCCCCACCAAATTCAATAATGCAAGAGAAGTCAAACATAAACTCGTGCATGTGTGCAATGATGGCATATATACAAAGTCGAATCAAAATGCATATGAACTTCGAAGCAGCCCCATATAAATAATGATTAGGGTCATTCTAAGCATCGATAATAATGACCAAATGTCCTAGCCATATGGATAATGAAACGATGGGGGGGTCCAAGCACACCAATATGTCACATCAAACATGTAAACTCAAAAACAAAAATCAAAAATCTTTTTGGCTTTTCAAACATATTTTGACTCAAATAAAAGCAAAATCTTTTTAGTTTTTCAAAAAAAAATTCAAAAATAAAATCTTTTTGGATTTTCAATAATTTTCTCAAAAACAAAATCTTTTTGTATTTTTTCAATAGGACTCAAACAAATGAAAAACTATAAAACAAAATGATGCACATGTCATTATACTAGTAATGAATATATCATGAAGCAAACTAGCATATGATACACAAGAAAACACTATCATCCTTTAGATTTAGCATGGGAAGAATCAAGTGCACCCAAACGAGAATCATGAAGTTTTATTCCTAAAGCAACTAAATCCGATTTCCTCACCCTAGTAGGCGTAAATAAATGCATGGGGGTTTGGGCAACCAGGGAAACTTTATTTCTAAACTTCCTAGGAGCTTGTCTAAGGTCATAACAATAATGCCTAAGGTGACCTTTCCTACCACAAAACGTGCAAGTGTAGCGACAGTGGGAATGATTACCTATATGTGGACCTTTTCTAACCTTCCTAGTGTTTCTCACATGTGCGAAGGGAATGGGAACAACTCTCTCATCAAAACCTATACCTCCCATATCTCCCTTAATTTGGACGGTGCCTAAGATCTTATCTAACTTCTACGATCTAGCCTCCAAATCAAACTTAACTCTAGACGAGTGTCTCAATCTCTCCTCCAACTCATGAATCCTAGACTCGAGCAAACGCCTAGACTCCTCAAATGTTAAAATCTCCTTTTTCAAAGACTCCATCAAACCACGGAGATTATCTCTCTCTTTCTCCACAAACTCTAGTTTCTCCCTAAACTTCTTCTCTCGTTCCCTAATATCCTCAGTTAAACTATCATTATTTTCTATGGCCCGCTCAATCAACTTAGCTTGAAATTTTGAGTTAGCCTTTTTTACCTTCACCGTTTTGGCATAAAACTCATTAAACGCATTTTGCAACTCTTTCACGTCTATCTCCTCTTCGTCACTCTCTTCACTCTCACTAACATGGGATTTACTCAAAACCTCCTCGAAAGTGTCATTCACATGAGAATCGTCGTCGCTCACGTGACATGCCATAAGCACAACAAAGTTACGATCAATGGGGGAACTCTATCCCTCTTCCGGATCACTATCACTTAAGGTGGAACTTTAAACAATGGGTTGCTTGCCCTCTTTCTTAAGTCTAGTGGGACACTCATTAACTTTGTGTCCGTACCCCTCACATCCAAAACACTTATCCGACTCATCTCTCTTAGGCTTCTCAAACTTATCCTTAGAGGTGGGATCAACTTTGTTGCTCTTGAATTTTTCAAATTTCTTGGCATCTTTCGATTGCTTTTGAAACTTAATAAATTTTTTAAATTTCTCTGCCAACAAAGCAACATCCTCGAAATCGGAATTCGAAACATTAATTTCCTCCTTTCGGGTTTTCAAAGCAATACACTTTTCTTTCTTAGGCACTTGCTTGGAGGTAATCATGTCGATTTCATAGGTTTGTAAGTCACCTACAATCTCTTCTATTTTCGTCGACTCTAACTTACCCAAGGAGTTTAAAATAGTCACTTTCGCATCAAACCTACTAGGCAACGACCTAATGATTTTCTTAATAACACGGTTGTCAGGAATTTTCTCACCTAGGTTAAACGATGAGTTGACAATATTGGACAACCTAGCATAAAACTCATCAAAAGTCTCATTTCTAACATCTTAATGGTCTCAAACTGTGTAGTGCGATTTTGAAGTTTCAACACCCTAACCGTGCTAGTGCCCTCGTGAGTGAGTGCCAAAATATCCCAAGCCTCTTTTGATGTTTCATAAGTCATAATTCTATTATATTCTTTCAGTGTGACATGTGAAGAAATAACGTGCAAACCCTTAGAATTATAATGTGAAAGTCTATGTTCAGTTTCGGTCCATGATTCGATAGGCTTTAAATTAGTGACCTCACCTATAACAGTGACAGGGGAGTCCAACCTTTTTCAACTGCTAGCCACACACGCTCATCAATAGATTTTAATGCACTTTTCATTCTCATATTTCAATAGGTGTAATTAGTGCCATCAAAAATACGAGTTCGAAAAAATTCGTTATTTCCAAAATTCATCTTTGAAATCACACGGGATCACAAAACAAATAAATTATATTTTCTAGCTATGATACCAATTTGAAAAGGGGTGGTCCCTATGTGTGTTTCGAATCAAACCGATTTTCACCAAAAATTATCCAACTTTTAATTAGCACCAAACCAAGTTGTGAAAAACCAATTTTTTACTTTAAACCATTTTTATCTTGATTAATCCTAAACATGCATCTAGTGATTAAAGCAAGTAAAGTAAAGAATACTCAGAACACCGGATGTACGAGGAAAAAACCCAAGACGGGAAAATAACCTCGGACGGCCCAAGCCAGACAATCACTATGATTATGGAATTACAACAAACAGACAAAGACTCACTCAACGACTCGATCCCCACGGGTCTTGACGCTCTTTTGATCTTCAACCACTCCTCTCACAGTGCCCACGCAGAAAGTCCTTCTTCCACAATACCTGTCCCTAACACGCGTCCACGTATGTCTCGGTGTCCACCGGATGACTTTGATACGTCTACGATGTCGAACAAGAAGTCCTTCTCTTTTCTTCACCGCAAAATCCTGATGTTCAAGTATAGAACAAACCTTCTTGGTGTAACAAGATCACATAAACATATAATAATGATAACTCGGATCTTTGCAAACTCTAAGGATGTGTTTAAGCTTTGAAACCTTAAAAAAACATGTGCAAACACGTCTCTGGATCGTAAACTATTTTTTCCAGAATGCACACTTTTTAATTCTCACGAAACCACACTTTAAATATTAAAAAATCATCGCCTCAAAAACTGTGTCGCTCGAACGAGATTGGCAAGTCGTTCGCGCGATATAGCCATCTCATTTGAACGAGTCAGCTTGTTGTTTGAACAATGCGCGTGTCAGTTTGACTTTTTGACTTTTTCTTTAAAACGTCTCTTCCAAAAGATATTTAATTAAGTCAAACTCTATTTCAAGCTTATTAGAATAAAATGTAGTTTAAAATATTTAAAACACTTTTAAAAACATTTTAAAATATTTTTCTTATAAAAATTACATCCTTGTCTTTTATAAAAATAATTCCGAGCACCATTAATTATACGCATTCATACCTGTGTGATCTCGGAATGCAATTAACTTGAAGATGAATAAACTTGCACCAATTTAAACTTTGGCATGATTAATTCTTTGAAGCTTTACCGCAACGTCTTCAATTTCTTCAATACGACTGTTGATACCAAATTTAGTCTGCTGACGTGGATTAGTTAAGTGGAGACACGTGTCAATCTACATGGCACTTACAAACATTTCCGAACAACACCTTGACTTCGAGGAACTCAACCTCCCCGACCAACTCAGACACTCCAAGCAACAGGTGCTCTCCAAGGAACTTTACTGTACCGAGCAACTCATGAATACCGAGCTACTCAGTCGGTCCGAGCAGCTTAGGCGGTCCGAGTTGCATCTCGTACAGAGCATTAATGTTCGAATAATCAACAAATTGACTGGGCATTAAATGCTCATTACTATCATACAAATGTATACGTCTATTGGATAGCTATGTATTACCCTTTCACATTTACAGCCTGAGGGCTATAAATACATCGCATCATCCTCATTGTAAGAGGACTCGGAATTTCTTGGTGAACTCATTATCGAGAATTCTGCAAACAGTCAGTAATAACACAAAAAGTGGACGTAGGCCATTCATTCAAGGCTGAACCACTATAAAAATCTCTTGTCTTATTTATTTTTAATCTGTGATTAAGTAATTAGAGATAATCTAATTTTTTACATCAATCGATTGGCGCCGTCTGTGGGAAACGACTGAAATTCTCGTTTTTCACCAAAACAATTTATCACCAATGGATGATAATCCTGAATCCAGTAATCAAAATGCTAGAAACCCCCCGAATCCATCCGCTCCTCCAAATGTCCAAGATCTGGCTGGAATTATGGCCAATTTGGCTCAAGACAGCTATGCAAGAGATTATGCGACAACTCATGCAAACTATCCAGGGTGGAGCACCGACCCATTCAGGACAACGAAGTGTTCAAAGAAATACCCGTTTAGTTTCTTCGCGTATTAGGCAAAGCGACTCATATCACACTGAGAAATCTGATGATTTTTCTTATCAACCGGGTTGAACTTCGTCAGTACAAGCCACAGATACTGAACAACATATCACTCTCTCTCCAGAAAGGACTAGTGCATTTGAGAGATTAAGTAGGATATCTGCTTTTGATCGATTGGGCCCTAGGAAGAATAAAAGTCCTCCTAAGGTTGTGTCGAGAAAATTTCGACGACCATCTGATCTAAGAGAGGGTTCTGCCCAATCACAACCAGTTGCTCGACAAGATAGATCCCAGGAAGCGACTTCAACACGATCAATTGCTCGAACCAATAGGCCTGAGGAGGGAAAGGATGCATGGAAAGGCTCTATTCAAAGGTTGGAGGATAGACCAGGGGAAATGGCTAAGGCCAAGAATCCTCTACAAAGAACTTTTTGTCCAAGGGACGCCTTTTATACAGGCAATTGTGGATTTTCCCACACCATCGAAGTTCAAAGCACCTGTTGTGATCCCTAAATATGACGGAAAAATTGACCCAGTCCTTCATATAGAATAATACCAAGCTGCTGCCGACATCTATGCCGTGTCAGACGAGATGAGATGCAGGGCATTTTTGGGAACTCTTAGCGGATCTGCACAAATATGGTACAATAATCTTCCTCGGGGGAAGATTTCAACTTTCTTTCAACTGGCCGAGCTCTTCATTGAAAATTTCTGTTTTGGAGCAAAACTAGTTAAACGAATGGCACATTTGTTAAGTGTTAGACAAAAAATAGGTGAGAGCACCAGGGATTACATAACTCGTTTCAATAACGAGAAGCTCAAGGTTATTGAATACGAGGAAAAGACAGCAATTACTACTTTGATGAGCGGACTGTTGCCCAATAAATTGTACTATACTTTGGCCAAAGATCCACCCAGAACCATGTCAGAACTAATGGCAAAAGCGGCCAAGATCATGAATGCCGAGGAGGCTATGGCTGTGAAGAAGAACATGGACACCAAAGAGACCAAGGTGTAGGTTGATAAGGCTAAAAAGAAAGAACATAAGAATAATGGTGGTGACAAGCGGTCAAAAGCAAAGCCATCATGGGAAATATTGAAGAAATTTGAAAATTATACTCCTTTGAAAGTAGACATAAATCATGTCCTAGAAGAAATAAAGAACAGCGAGGAACTAAACTGGCCTGAGAAAATGAAGTCAGATCCTGACAAGAGGAATAAGGCCAAATATTGCGAGTTCCATAAAGACCATGGTCACACGACCAAAAATTGCATAGCTCTCCAGAATGAAATCGAAGCACTTATAAGACGAGGAAAGTTGGCCAAGTATGTTGATCGAAGAAATGAAAGAAAAAGCAACGACCGAGCAAGACAGAGGTCTAGATCCCCTCGTCGAGCAGAAGAAAACTAGAAAAGAGATCAGGAAGATGATCCAGAAGACGACCCCGATCTCCCCAAGAGACCAAGACAGCCAGAACGTGAGGTATTTTCAATTCTTTTTGGATCATTTGATTGTAACATTATTACAAGTGGAGATGCAGGAGGTGGGGACCTTACTGCAGAAAGGAAAGCTTATCTCAATGAAGCTCAAGCTTGTTCATACATTCAGCGAATAAATCTAGCTGAGGATGATCGCCCGAGGAAGGTGAACAAAGAAAAACTGGTCATTAGTTTCTCCAAGAACGACCTCGCTGGTGTACTATATCCTCATGATGATCCACTGGTGATCAAAATGAGGATGAAGGAAGTAATAATCTCAAGAGTACTGGTGGATAATGGTAGCTCGGCGGATATCATGTTCTATTCATGCTTCGATAGTTTAAATCTAAAGTTGTCTCAGTTGGAACCTTATCACAGGCCCCTCCTCGGGTTTACTGGCGAGAAAGTCTTTCCACTTGAGACGATCAAGTTGGATATGTTCATCGGTACATGGATTGCTTGTCGAACAGAAAGAGTACGTTTCTTTGTGATGGATAAGAATGTCCAGTCAGCTTACAATATCATCATGGTAAGAGTAGGTTTGAAGAAGTTCGAAGCAGTACCATCTACTGTACATCAATGTCTGAAGTTTCCAACTAATTTTGGAGTAGGAGTTGTAAAGGGTGACCAAAAAGTAGCTCGAGAATGTTACTACTCATCTGCCGAGCAAGAAGAACTGGAGGATTCTAGGAAAAAGACTACGACCTACCAAGTGGATGAAGGTGCAGAGATTGAAACATTGGATCCTAGAGACGAGTCGCAGCTCGTGAAAGTTCAGGTGGTGGAAGCTGTTAAAAATATCATTTTGTACGACGAGCACCCGGAACGAACAAATCAAATAGGTTCGTCATTAGATGCCTCACTAAAACAGGAATTGATAGTTTTCCTAAAAAGCAGAAAACAAACTTTTGCTTGGAGTCATGAGGATATGCCAGGAATAGACCCAAATTTCTTATGTCACGAGCTCAATGTGAATAAGGAGATCAAGCCAGTGAAGCAGAGACGAAGAGTGTTCAACCCCGAGAAGAACCAAGCCATACAAGAGGAGGTCGAGAAGCTCCAGAAAGCTTATTTTATTGACGATGTCAAATATCCAGATTGGTTGGCAAATATAGTAATGGTGAAGAATAAAAACAAAAAGTGGAGGATGTGTGTAGACTTTACCGAACAAGGCATGCCCAAAGGATCATTTTCCTTTGCCTCGAATTGATCAATTAGTGGATGCTACCTCGGGACACGAGTTGTTGAGCTTCATGGATGCTTATTCTGGTTACAACCAGATTAAAATGAAACCTGAAGACAGGGAGAGTACCTCTTTCATTACCCCTAAGGGAACTTATTATTATAATGTTATGCCTTTTGGTTTGAAAAATTCAGGTGCAACATATCAACGGCTGATGAACAAGGTATTTTCAGAACAAATCAGTTGCAATATGGAAGTTTATGTTGATGATATGCTGACGAAGAGCAAGAGAGCTGCTGACTATCTAATTGACTTAGGCCAGACCTTTGATCAACTAGATAAATATCAAATGAAGCTGAATCCCACCAAGTGCATATTCGGAGTACAAACAGGCATGTTCCTCGGGTATATTGTCAACCAATGAGGAATCGAAGCAAAACCAGAGAAGATCAAGGCTCTATTGGGACTACGATCTCCAACGACGAAAAAGGAAGTACAAAGTCTCACTGGGCGAGTTACAACACTTAATAGATTTGTATCACGAGAAACAGATATACGCCTCCCATTCTTCAAAACACTCTGAAAAACGTTTAAATGAAATGACGAATGCGAGAAGGCTTTTCAAGAATTAAAAAAATATCTTGGAGCACCTCCACTGTTATCAAGGCCGGTGATGGGAGAAAGATTATACTTGTATTTGGCAGTGTCGGAGAATGCAGTTAGCTCGGCATTGATAAGAACGGAGGATAGAGTGCAAAAACCAATCTATTACACTAGCAAAGCCTTTCGAGGAGCAGAGATCAGATATCCAAGACTAGAAAAGTTGGCGCTAGCTTTGATCGAAGCGAGTAGAAGGATGAGGCCATACTTCCAAGATCATACCATAATTATGTATACCGATATGCCGTTGAGGTAGGATCTTCATAAACTGGAAAAGTCAGGACGATTGATGTACTGGGCAGTAGAACTTGGTGAATATGACATAATTTATCAGCCTAGATCATCACTCAAAGGGCAAGCAGTAGCAGATTTTATAGCAGAGTTCACCTATCCTGACACGCACGAGGAGCAAAAGCTGAATACCGACCAACCTGTGGATGTTACAGGATCATCGAATTTAAACCCCGATTAACTTACGTTGGTCGACGAACAAGAGAAGTTGGTCGACGAGCAATAGAAGTTGGTCGGCGAGCAAGAGAAGATGGTCGACGAGCAGCAAGAAGTGCTAGAGGATAAAAGGAACCAGTAAATATTCCACCGAGGAACTCTGTCCGATCAATAATTTAAAGACAAGGTACCTATATGGAATCTATATGTAGATGGATCATCTTGCACTACAGGCTGTGGGGCAGGGATTATTTTGAATAGCCCGGATGAGGTCGATGTGGAGTATGCTCTGCGCTTCAAATTCAAGGATTCTAATAATGAGGCTGAATATGAAGCTATGATTGCAGGTCTTAATTTGGCAAAAACCATGGGGGCAGAGCATTGTATTCAGTGATTCGCAGTTGATTGTAAATCCAATGCTGGGAGTATATGCAGCCAAAGGAGAATTAATGATCAGGTATCATACAAAAGCAATAGAAGTTTTATTAAGCCTGATTGCAGTACAGATAATTAGAATACCAAGATTAGAGAACGCAAGAGCAGATACCTTAGCATTGTTAGCTTCAGCCACATGCACCGAGCTACGAAGAACAATCCCAATAAAAGTCTTGTCTAGTCGGAGTATAGATGAAGATCTGATGATGAACTTTATTACCCTTGATTTAGAGCCATCTTGGATGGATCCCATCAGGGCATATATTGAGGAAGGGAAATTACCAACTGACAAACTCGCAGCCAAGAAACTGAAGTTTAAAGCTGCTCATTATGTATTGACGAACGGTGTTCTATATAGACGAGGAATTATAGCTGGCTTGCAGAGATGTGTACATCCCATCGAGGTGAAAGACTTGATCGAAGAAGTCCATGAAGGGTCTTGTGGAGCCCATGTAGCAGGTCAGACACTTCTGCAAAGGATACTTACGCAGGGATACTATTGGCCGACAATGAGGGCTGATTGCATAGCGTGTGCCAAAAAATATGACAAATGTCAACGCTTCTCCACTATCCGAAGAACTCCCCAAGCATTGTTGATACCCATTACTTCCCCTTAGCCATTTACCATGTGGGGAATTGACTTGGTCGGGCCACTTCCAATGACCAGAGGAAGGTTTAAATATCTCGTCGTCGCAGTGGATTACTTTACTAAGTGGGTGGAAGCTGAGCCCCTTATCGATATGACATATGACAAAGTGTATCAATTTATATGGAAGAACATCATTTGTAGATATGGTCTTCCTCATGCATTCATCACAGACCATGGAACATAATTCGACAACGAGGAGTTTGCTGCGTATTGTCATCAGTCGAACATATTGAAAACCCACTCTGCACCAGGCCACCCTCAAAGCAATGGACAAACTGAAGTGATAAACAGAACGCTGCTGAATGGCTTGAAGAAAAGATTAAATGATGCAAAGGAAAATTGGATCAACAAGCTACATTCTGTATTATGGGCTTATCGTACTACTCCACGAGCAGCCACAGGAGAATTTCCATATATGCTGGCATTTAGAAGTGAAGTTGTTATACCTGCCGAGCTGGGTCTCCCCACACATAGGGTGCTGAATTTTAACTCTCCTATCAGCGACTTGATGAGAAGATTAGATTTGGATATGCTCGAGGAAGTTAGAGAAGAAGCAGCAATCAGAAATGTTGCATACCAGCAACGGACAGCTCTATTCTACAACAAGAGAGTAAAGAAATGCGACCTGAAAGAAGGAGACTATGTGCTAAAGAAAGTAATTTAAAAGCACAACAAATTGGAAGTTAAATTGGCATGGGCCCTTCAGAGTAACAGAGGTTGTTCGACCAGGGGCGTATAGAATCGAAACCTTAGAAGGAGAGGAGTTTAAGAATGCATGGAACGCAGAGCATCTGCCCAAATATTATCAGTAATTTAATCTCTATGTAATGCAGTTTTCTTCGATATGAATAAAGTTTTGGATATGAATAAATTTTTCGGAGTATTAGTGCTACACACTACGCATCAAGCCCAGAAACACCAACTACGGTTGGTTGGGAAGAAAATCCACCAACTATAGTTGTTCGGGAATAAAAAATTTCCCAGAAATACCAACTACGATTGGTTGGGAAGAAAATCCACCAACTATAGTTGGTCGGGAATAAAAAATTTCTCAGAGTTACCAACTACGGTTGGTTGGGAAGAAAATCCACCAACTATAGTTGGTCGGGAATAAAAAATTGCCCAGAAATACCAACTACGGTTGGTTGGGAAGAAAATCCACCAACTATATTTGGTCGGGAATAAAAAAATTTCCAGAAATACCAACTACGGTTGGTTGGGAAGAAAATCCACCAACTATAGTTGGTCGGGAATAAAAAATTTCCCAGAAATACCAACTACGGTTGGTTGGGAAGGAAATCCACCAACTATAGTTGGTCGGGAATAAAAAATTGCCCAGAAATACCAACTACGGTTGGTTGAGAAGAAAATCCACCAACTATATTTGGTCGGGAATAAAAAATTGCCCAAAAATGCCAACTACGGTTGGTTGGGAAGAAAATCCACCAAGTATAGTTGGTCGGGAATAAAAAATTGCCCAGAAATACCAACTACGGTTGGTTGGGAAGAAAATCCACCAACTATAGTTGGTCGGGAATGAAAAAATTTCCAGAAACACCAACTACTGTTGGTTGGGAAGAAAATCTACCAACTAAGGTTGGTCAGGAACAATTGGTTAAACAAATGAAAGTCATTTCAGGGCTTAAAATTAAAAAGTGATAAATTTTTTATACTTATGACATTTTAGATTACCACCAAATTTGGTCGAGAAATAAAATATCACTAACTCTGCTTGGTCGTCAGATAATTATCATCAATTCAGATAGTCAACAATAATATCTTTATCTTTTCAACAGATGTACATGCACATTCATTAGAAATGTCTTACAAAATATTTCCAAAGACAATGACAATTAAGATTGTAGAGAAAACTATAAGTTTTCCATTAAATCCAGAACAAAATACATTGAGAAACGAAATACATATTATATGAGAAATTATTACATCAAAAATCCTATTCTATTGGTTTCTTCCCTTCTGCCTTTAAAACAGGCTCTACTCCAGCAGGAGGATCATCTAAGGCATAGGTAGAATTTATGAAGTTCAGGTCTCTGAGCATCCTGACATTCGTTACTGACGGCCGATCAAGTAAGTGCTCCGAGCGAGATATCTCAACGTTGGAATGAAGACCGTAGTCACCGAGATACTTTGAAATCAGGCATCGAGGAATGACCCGAGCAAGAATCCATCTCATATCCAGTTTGAAAGGTGGAACTGGCAACTCGAGCAACCCAGGGTCATAGTAATCCCATAAATAGTGACCCTGTTCCAACTGCAGCACACCCAAGGCATTCAGCCATCCTTGCTTGTAACCCTCATTATTTGCATTTTAGATCCGATCATCTAGATGGTAGAAGGCTTCATTATAACCAGCCATCCAGAACTCTCTAGGCTGCTTGTGGAATTGGTAAGTCAACCTTTCTAGTTGCTCGTGGAGACTTTTTACAAAAATTTATTTATTCTCCAAGGCGGATCCTTGTGTGGAAAGTTGCTCGTTAAGGTCTAGAATCTTCTTGGACATCTCTGCCAGAGCTTTATTCTTCGCAACTAACTGAACTG
Organism: Sambucus nigra; assembly: GCA_949130495.1. Lineage (NCBI taxonomy): Eukaryota > Viridiplantae > Streptophyta > Magnoliopsida > Dipsacales > Adoxaceae > Sambucus > Sambucus nigra. The sequence goes on along the minus strand of OX422209.1, from coordinate 90,311,763 downwards.
CTTGATCTTCCAAAGATGCTTGAGTTCTTGCCTCTTCAATAGTAACCCGAGCAGCCCTTGCTCATCCGCGAGCAGAAGTAGAGGCTCCAATTCTCTTTAAGGTTTACAATTCGTCTCTCAAATTGGCATTTTCTACCTCCAGGAAAGAGAAACCTTCGTCATTAACAGGGACCAAAGCTCCCGAGGTAGATGCTGCTGATTTTAATTGGGATATCTCTCCTCGCAAGCTATTGTTCTCCTGCTCTAACAGTTTAGCGATCTGCCTATGCTCTTCAACCTCGGTCTTCAAAGTCCTCTCCTTCACATCATAAGCAGCGAACAACTTATCATATCCTTTGTCAGCACTTAGTTGCTAATACTTTTTCTCATATCCCTGATGCAAAAGGGTTGCAGACTCCGTGTATTGTTGTTGAAGTTACTCAAGAGTACCCTGGAGGTCTTCAATCATCTCGTAATATGATACATTGTTGGCCACTGCACGATCGAGCAAGCATTTCAAATACTGGTAGGCTTCTACTGCTCGCTCAGAAGTGTCTGGACCGAGGATATCAACGATTTGAACTTCATTCAAGTCAGCATGGCCAGCCTTGAAGTAGTCGTTACATTTTTTCATCAGTTATGTATCATGGGCGGACAAGAGTTCCATTCTAGCCATAAACTAGTAAAGAAAAGAGATAGAAAGAATCAATAAAATGCAGACAGAGCAAGAAGAATAAAAGCAGAGAAAGAAAAAGGGAGTTAAGTTGCACAACTAAAAACTTCAAATTTTATTATATCATAAAAGAAGTACATAGCCCAGAGTTACATTTAACAAAAAAGCAAAGAGAAAAAGTCTGAAAAACTCTACACCTTCTCCTTGTCTCCTAAACCTTTCTCGGGAGGCTGGGACGAAGAGGTAGGTTGCTCGGATGGCATAAAAGGTTGCTCGGAGGGTGTTGGAAATTGCTCGGTTAAAATATTGGTTGGTTGAAGTTGCTCGCAGGAGGTCTGGACAATCGGGGGATGAGAAATCTGATCTCCGATCACCATAGAGGATTCCTCGGAAGTAGGTTCGTCTTCTTCTTCTTCCCCGAGAGAAGGAGGGGGGCCAGGAATGTGTCGCTGAAATAGGTTGGAGTTCTCATCGACATTCATCTCTTTCAGAGCAGCCACCCAACCATCCCTGAAATATTTAAGGCTGCCATACTCTATTTGTGAGATCATGGCAGCCAAATCCTTATTCCAACCCTTGTCCCATCCAGTACTGAAGGACTTCTTAACAGCAAGTTTCCTCTTCGCCTTCTCTGAGGAAACCCTCTCAGTCATGAGTTCCTCGGCAGCTTTTAATTTCTTTTCTGCCTCTTCCCTCTAGCGATCCGCTTCACAGAGTTTGCCTAACTCCTCTTCAGTAATTTTAAGCTTGGTCTCAAGCTCTCCAGCATTCTTGAGCTTTTCCTCTAGCTCAGTATTCTTCTTCTCACATTTTTTCATTTTCCTCTCCAACTCCTGAGAGGCCTCCACAGCTTTCCCTTTCTCTTGCTCAATAGCTTTTAATTTCTTTTCCCAAGTAGTTTTATTGAAAGAGTTGGCGCTTGCGTTCAATTAAGAAATAATATGATAAATACCATTTTTAACCCAAATTAACCCTAAGCATGCAACTAGGTGTGATTGAAACAATATGAAATCATGCACAAGATATTCAACACACAAAGTTTAAGGAAAAATCCCCCACAGGGGCAAAACCATTTGTATATCACTATAATTTGTAAAATACGGTTTACAATCGGATTACAATGAAATACAGATTGACTAAGAATTACCCTCGGGTATCGGATTCTGTAGTCGCGGCTGGAAGAAACCCTTTCCAGTAGGGCTGGCGGCTGGAACTATCCCTGTCCAGTAGGGCTGCAATGAAGAGGAAGAAGCGGTCCACTTCACAAAGGGTTGAACATCAATGGTGTTCTAGGGTTACCAAAAGTGACTCACAAATGTATGAAATTTGTGTGAATCAAGGGTATGAATCAATGGACTCAAATACCATGAAGACTTAAGAGTTATGGAACTCAGAAAATCGTGTATAAGTCTTAAGAAAACCAACTCCCCGATCGTGGTATAAATAAGAATTCATTTGCCCTAAAAATCTCCACACGATCTGTTCGTGGTTATCCAGGGCGGACCGGTCCGGGCCTTAGGCGGATCGGTCCGATGGCAGACCGGTTCTTTTAATTTGAGGCTGATTCGGTTCGCATTCGGTTCGGTGCTTACTGGCTTCAATGTGCAAGACGGATCGGTCCGGCAGGGAGGCGGATCGGTCCGGAAGCGGATCGGTTCTTTTAATTTCTTGGCGGACCGGTCCGGGCTGTTAGCGGATCGGTTCCTTTTTTCATTGAGGCGGACCGGTCCGGCTGACTGGATTTCTGATTCCTTCCTTGATTCGATACTCGGATTCCGTTGATGACGGTATGGACATGAATTTCTTCAACGGTGTTACGGCTAATGACATATACAAGTATGTTGGACAAAATGTCCTTACAAATCTCCCCCTATGTCTATGCCGGAACAAACATAAAAAAATCCGAATTATCTATAATCACAATGCCTATACAAAGCTACCCTTCCATGAACCCAGAAACTGAAAGAGGTACAAATGACTAAGGCTGCATCGTTTGATCTTCGAATCTTCAGAAATCTCACCGCTTGTCTCATCAGGGTGTGCAACAAGGGATTATCAAAAGATGTACCTACACACATGAGACAAAGCAAATACCAAGTGACGTATCGAGTTTGAAATGAGATAGACATAAGCATATATATTAATTTAAGATGATATTCTCAGAATTTCAAAACTCCCCCATAATCAGATAATTCATTCTCCCCCTTTTTATGATGTCCCCAAATAGACAAATGAGAGAAATAAATCAAGCAATCAAGTACCGGGGTGACACAAGGCATAAAATCACACCATGAATGAACATAAAACAACCAAGTCGGTGATGGCGTAAATGAATGGGTGTGATCAACATTCGATAGGAAAATCAAAGCATACAAACATGACATATGTGCACGATGAATATTGGATATTCCTAACGAATGAACTCAAATGCTTCCTTTGGTGTAAAAGAGTGACAGTATAAGATATTGACTCGATCAAATCAACAAATCAAAGCTCAAAGTGATTTCTACACCAATAACGTCCAAAATGTTTTGCATGCTGTTTCAGGACTTTCAAGGAAGTGCAAACCCGTTTTTCAATCTCCAACCAAACTCCCTCAGATATGATTATGAATAGAGGCATTCTAAATTCTCAAACTTTGGAGAATTGATGGTGAAACCTAAGTGGCCCATATTTGGCATGTATTGCTTTTTATTGCCTTATCAATTTTTTCGGGCTCTTTTAACCTCTTAGGACCTCGGATATTAAAATTCCTCCATTTTTTAGGTCCTTTTAACGGTGGCTTTTGCGCAAAGGATAAGAATCAACTTTCGCAGCCCCTCCCCGTTAAGAAAATATACACACAGTCTCACCAAAACGGTTTTTACATGCAATCCAATCTTGTCAAGTTTTATCGCATTTTATACATTGTATAGACAGGATTGAGATGGAAACACTCAAGCCAACATGAGATTGACAAGTGCAACAATCAAATATAGCCGTGCATGTGTGCAATAAAGGATATAGGAGTCAAGCATGTAGGAAATATCACTGATTACATCTCAAGGACTCCAATCAATGTTAAGCACATGGATGAAATGATGTAGCCTCTCAAATCTCTATCAAACAGTCACATGGATATATGGAATGAAGTTGTGACTTGGCTATCTTCAATGCTCATCCATAAAAGGCAAATTTTTTTTTTTGAATTTTTCAAAAATTTTATCAAAATAAAATCTTTTTGTGATTTTCTAAAAAAAAAATTTCTAAAAAGAAAATCTTTTTGTATTTTTCAAAGAATAATAACAAAGAATACATAAAAGTTGTACAACAAAGCTATGGTACATATAAAACAGACTAGCAATAGGAAGCATATGATATGAACATGAAGAAGCATCCTATTCTAGACATAGACCAACCCCTCAGTCAACTGTGAAAATCCCCAAGGACTTCCTAAGATTCTCAAATCTAAGGGCATCTAAAGGTTTCGTGAAAATATCGGCTAACTGACGGTCGGTAGGAACAAAACTCAGGGTTACGACCTTCTCCTCAACTAACTGACGTATAAAGTGCTCGCGTAACCTGATGTGTTTTGTGCGCGAATGTTGGACAGGATTGCGGGATATGTATATCGCGCTCGTGTTATCACAGGAAATGGTCATGGTGTCCTGTGATATCCCATAATCCTCCAACATTTGCTTCATCCACATGAGTTGCGTGCAACAACTCCCGGCGGCGATGTACTCAGCCTCCGCAGTGGACAAAGAGATGGAGTTTTGCTTCTTGCTCAACCAAGAGACAAGAGCAGAACCAAAGTAGAAACACCCACCCGAAGTGCTCTTACATCCATCTACGTCCCCGGCCCAATCGGCATCCGAATAGGCGGACAAACGGTCATCGGTATCAAAGGAATACCAAATACCGTATGAGAGAGTCCCACTCACGTATTTGATAATACGTTTTAGAGCGAGTAAGTGTGACTCTTTAGGAGACGCCTGATAATGCGCACAGACTCCAACACTAAAGGCAATATCGGGACGACTAGCAGTCAAGTAGAGAAGACTGCCTATCATACTCCGATACAAGGTTTGCTCTACGTCCTTGCCTGAAGTGTCCTTACTAAGCTTGGTAGTGGTACTCATAGGTGTACGAGCATGCTTAGCAGAGTCTAAACCAAAAATTTTCACTAGGTCTCTAGCATACTTGGATTGGGAGATGAACATCCCATCCTCTAGCTGACGAACCTGGAGACCAAGGAAGAATGTTAGCTCACCAACCATGCTCATCTCAAACTCACTTTTCATTTCCTCCTCAAAGTGGTGAGCATGCTGGGAGCATGTGGATCCAAAGACTATGTCGTCCACATAGACTTGGGCAACCAAGATATCACCTTCATCTCTCCTGACGAACAACGTCATATCAACTCCCCTTCTCTTGAAGCCACGGGCTAAGAGATAGGAAGTAAGCCTCTCGTACCAAGCACGGGGTGCTTGCTTCAAACCATACAGGGCTTTCCTCAGATAGTAGACGTGATCAGGGTGCTTAGGGTCTTCAAACCCTTTTGGTTGTTCCACATAAACCTCTTCCTGTAGAATGCCATTCAGAAAGGCACTCTTGACATCCATCTGATATACCTTGAAGTGCAGATGACATGCGATGGCGAGTAGTAAGCGGACGAACTCAAGCCTCGCAACAGGAGCAAATGTCTCCCCAAAGTCTACACCCTCTATCTGTGTGTAGCCTTGAGCGACCAACCTAGCCTTATTTCTGATTATGGTACCATTTTCATCCATTTTATTCTTGAAAATCCACCGGGTACCAATAACATTAGTATCACTAGGTCGGGGGACAAGTTCCCAGACATTGTTCTTCTTAAACTGAAGCAACTCATCCTGCATAGCAGATATCCAGTGTTCATCCTTGAGTGCTTCCTTGTGATTCTTGGGCTCGACTTTGGACGTGTAGCAATGATGACTAACAACGTTCTCTAGTTGAGCACGAGTCTTGACCCCTAGAGTGGGATCGCCAACAATGGCTGAAGGATCATGACTCTTGCGAACCCAAGCAGGTGTGTCCCCTAAAACAGGAATAGGGTCCACAGAGTGTGGGAGAGGAACAGGAAACTCACTATCAGAACAATCCTCATCCTCACACTGAAGGTTGGGATCAATAACCGTCGGAGGTTCGTCATCTTGCACAGTGACGTTTATTGATTCCATAACCTTAGAGCTCTTCAGGTTAAGAACCCGGTATGCTCTACTATTCGATGAATATCCTAGAAATATTCCCTCGTCGCTCCGGGAGTCGAAATTTTCTAATTGCTCTCTATCCCTAGGATGTAGCATTTACTCCCAAAAACACGGAAATATGCCAGGTTGGGCTTCTTGCCAGTCCACAACTCATAAGGAGTGTGAAGTGTGTGTGGACGCAGATACACCCTATTCACCGTGTGGCATGCAGTAGACACTTCCTCTGCCCAAAATCTCCTAGAAACTTTACGACCTAGAAGCATAGATCTAGCCATCTCTTGGATCGTTCTATTCTTTCTTTCAACAATCCCATTTTGCTGAGGAGTTCTCACAGCAGAAAACTCATGTTTGATCCCAAGGCTATCACAGTACAAATCCACCTTTGCTTCCTTAAATTCAGTGCCATTATCACTACGTATTCTGTTAATAGTGACACCGTGTTGATTTTGCAGGACACGGCACTTGGTCGTTAAAAATTCTACAGCATCGGATTTCTCTCTCAGAAAACCTACAATGGAGTACCTGGAGAAATCGTCCACCATCACGAGAATGTATCTCTTACCACCTAGACTCTCCGTGCGAGTAGGACCCATAAGATCCATGTGAATCAACTCAAGAACACGTGAGGTGGTAATGGAATTCAACTTCCTATGTGGGCTACGAATTTGCTTTCCCAACTGACAGGGTCCACAAATCGTGGAAGTTGTCTTTCCAAGTGACGGTAAGCCACGTACTAGGTCCTTTTTGACTAAACGAGATAAGTCTCTAACGTTCACATGACCTAGACGTTGATGCCACAGATCCATAGGAGTGATCGTGGCGCTGTTGCAAACAAGTGAGGATGTGGGCTCAGTCCCATAGCAGTTATCCTCTGTCCTCACCCCTTGCACTAAAAGTTTACCGCCTTGATTATAGACCTTACAAGCTTTCCGGTCAAACTTCACTGCAAAGTCATCGTCGCACAGTTGGTTGATGCTAAGAAGGTTTGCTTTCAAACCTTTGACGTACAGCACGTTTTCTAGCTTTGGAAATCCTGGTAACTCTACTGTACCTCGTCCTACTATGCTAGATTTGCTACCATCTCCAAAGGTGACTCTCCCATCATTATAATCCTCAAGATGGGTAAAATAAGAGACATCACCTGTCATGTGTCTGGAGCATCCACTGTCAAAATACCACTGTGAGGTATTATGGGCTTTGAGAGCGACATGGACAACAAGGGCCTTTTTCTCTTTCTTAGGAACCCAAGAGTAGGTACCTTTTTGTATTCCCTTGTTGTTGTTGGTTTTAGCCGGAATGCGGGGCGCATTCATTGATGGTAAGGTCATCCGTCGGAATTCCTCCATCAAACTCTGTGATGTGGCAGCTAGGAACTCAACACGCTCTCTTAGACTGGCAAACTCATCAGTCTAATGTGGTGGAGCAAACGTACGTCGTGTCCGACCCAACTTATAGCAATTATCCCTAAGGTGTCCGTTTCTTTTGCAATGGGAGCAAAAGGGCACAGTATTAGGAGGACCTTGGATTGCTTTTCTTGGTTGAACTCTCCTTCTTGGTTTTTTATGACGGCCATAAGGAGTCGTAGTAAACTCAGGAATTGGTCCGGGTGTAATTTGGGACGTGGAGGCACCATCAAAACCTATTCCTTGCCTGTCACCAAAACCTAATACGGGACCGAGGAGCATTTTTCCCATCTTCCCAGATCTGTCCTCGATTTGTACCTTGACTTTCCTAGCTCTCTCAAGGTCATGAGTAAGCTGAGCAACAAGGGCTTCAAGTTTCTTCCTAGTCTCCATGGAGGAATGGAGCTCACTAGTAAGACTAGCCACTTGTTTAGTCAAGTCCGCTTTCTCTTTCTCAAAACTGCACTCTCTCTTTCTAAGCAAATTCTCTTTACTAACCCAGGCAGACTCTCTCTCTCTCATGGCGGTGCAGGTGGAGGACTCTCTCTCTCTCGTCTCTTCTAACTCTTCTTCTAACGCGGTGATTCTAAGAACTAACGCCTTGTTACGTTTTTTAGTTTTGAAAGACTCATCATATAACTCGGCGTAGGCGCATTGAAGGTTACTCTCGTCCTCACTACCTTCCTCCTCTCCCTCACTCTCTTCACACTCACTGCCGAGGTGTCTCTGTGAGGTAGCATCTTCATCGTCGTGAGATGCACATGGAGTACTCACATGACTAGCCATGAACGCGGTGAAGTTACGCTCATGCGGTGACTCATCTCCCGAGTCCACCGACTCGACCTCACTGTCGTCACTAAGGGTAGCATTTAGGACAGCTTTACCCTTTTCCCTATTCAGACGAGTGGCACACTCAAACGCTCTGTGTCCCTTACCGTCGCATTCAAAACACCTCTCACTGTCTTTAGGGGGTTCTTTGAAATCTTTCTTTTCAAACTTATTTTTCTGAAAACTCTTTTTATCTTTGAAGTTCCCACTTTGCTTAAATTTGAGAATTTTCTTGAAGTTTTTAGCAAATAAGGCCAAATCAAGTCAAACTCACATTTAGAATCAGAATTTTCTAACTTTCTAGATGACTCGACTCTCTTTCTTGCCGACCCCTCACTTTTTCTCTCTTGGGCTTTAAGGGCAATTCCCTTATCTTTTGGCTTGGCAGATTTAGGAAACATGTCTATTTCATAAGTTTGTAAATCTCCTACCAGTTCTTCCAATTTTAGAGTATTTAAATTACCCAAGGAATTCAGCACAGTGACTTTAGGTATAAAACGCTTAGGAAGGGAACGAAGAATCTTTTTAACAACCCTATCATTTGGAATATGTTCACCAAGATTATAGCTAGTATTAACAATGTCAGAAAGCCTAGCATAAAATTCATCAAAACATTCATTTTCATGCATGGTGATGGTTTCAAATTGAGTTGTTAAATTTTGCAATTTTGACTCTTTAACAGCATTTGTTCCTTCATGGGTAAGTTGCAAAATATCCCATGCCTCCTTTGACGTGGTGCACGTCATTATGCGTTTGAACTCATCAGGTGTGACAGACCCAGAAATAGCACTTAGACCCTTAGAATTAAAAGAAGACCATTTAAATTCTTCATCAGTCCAAGAAATATCAGGTTTCAAGTTGGTCACATTATCAACAGTCACGGTGGGAGGAGTCCACCCTCGTTCAACTAAAATCCAGACACGTTCATCAATGGCTTTTAAAGCCGACCTCATACGGGCTTTCCAATAAGCATAATTTGACCCGTCAAAAATAGGCATTTTATAATATGACTTCTCCATATGAACACGCTCTTTTCAAGAATCAATTTATTTCAAAAAAATTGATATCTTTAGAAAAAATTTGCGGAAGTAAGGAATACGCAATAGAATGGCGTAACCTGCTCTGATACCAATTTGAAAGAGTTGGCGCTTGCGTTCAATTAAGAAATAATATAATAAATACCATTTTTAACCCAAATTAACCCTAAGCATGCAACTAGGTGTGATTGAAACAATATGAAATCATGCACAAGATATTCAACACACAAAGTTTAAGGAAAAATCCCCCACAGGGGCAAAACCATTTGTATATCACTATAATTTGTAAAATACGGTTTACAATCGGATTACAATGAAATACAGATTGACTAAGAATTACCCTCGGGTATCGGATTCTGTAGTCGCGGCTGGAAGAAACCCTTTCCAGTAGGGCTGGCGGCTGGAACTATCCCTGTCCAGTAGGGCTGCAATGAAGAGGAAAAAGCGGTCCACTTCACAAAGGGTTGAACATCAATAGTGTTCTAGGGTTACCAAAAGTGACTCACAAATGTATGAAATTTGTGTGAATCAAGGGTATGAATCAATGAACTCAAATACCATGAAGACTTAAGAGTTATGGAACTCAGAAAATCGTGTATAAGTCTTAAGAAAACCAACTCCCCGATCGTGGTATAAATAAGAATTCATTTGCCCTAAAAATCTCCACACGATCTGTTCGTGGTTATCCAGGGCGGACCGGTCCGGGCCTTAGGCGGATCGGTCCGATGGCAGACCGGTTCTTTTAATTTGAGGCTGATTCGGTTCGCATTCGGTTCGGTGCTTACTGGCTTCAATGTGCAAGACGGATCGGTCCGGCAGGGAGGCGGATCGGTCCGGAAGCGGATCGATTCTTTTAATTTCTTGGCGGACCGGTCCGGGCTGTTAGCGGATCGGTTCCTTTTTTCATTGAGGCGGACCGGTTCGGCTGACTGGATTTCTGATTCCTTCCTTGATTCGATACTCGGATTCCGTTGATGACGATATGGACATGAATTTCTTCAATGGTGTTACGGCTAATGACATATACAAGTATGTTGGACAAAATGTCCTTACATTTATCTTCGTCATACTTCTGACGAGAATCCTTTAATGACCGTGTCAGACCTACAAGAGCTTCCTCCACACCTGACGAGGAGCTCGAAGCTTTAATAGCTTCATCCTTTTTCAAAATGGTGTTGAAACAAGTTACCAACTGGAAAAAGAAAACAATTGTAAGTTAGTGCAAGTACATAATATTGAAAAGTGAAAGTTTAGATTAGTAATACTTACTGAGGCAATATGTTGAGCTGCCAAGGTGGTAACCTTATCTCGGGAAAGAGTGTCTTCAATACCTTGGATTTCGAGGATAATCCAAGACTTCACAGAGCTCATGGCAGAGCTCGGAGCAACAAAAGTGGGAACACCACTTCCAGCAGTTAGAGGCTGAGAAATAAATTCAACCACTTTATCCGAGGAGCTTTTCTTCAACTTCCTCGTGGGAGCAGGAACATTCTCGACCAAGGATGTCGTCCTGGTCGGTGATATAACTATAACCTCGCTTGGAGGAGAAACAGCTGCAATCTTGCTTGGAGCCACAGGGGGCTTCTCGACAACCTTCTTAGTAGCAGCTGGAGGAGGTGCCTCAATTTGTCTTGTCCCTTCTTCTGGGACATCTTGCTTACTTTTCTTTGCCTCTCCAGCAATAGAGGTAGACTTATCGAAGAGGGAAAGAGCTCTTTTTCTCTTCATTCTGTCACTGAGAGGAATATGCGATTCAGGAGAAGAACCTTCAGAAACTGGTGCTGGTTCTATGTTACTTATCACTGGACGAGCAGTGAAAGACGAGGTGTAACTCTTGTACTGCAACAAGTACGAGGCTGATCTGATATGTTCGTCAGTGACAGTTTAATGAAAACCCCAGATAAGTTTCAGATGCTTTAAATTAACTTCTGTCTCCTTGGGAGACCTTCTTTTGCTGTCAACTGCAAATAAATAAAAATCAAAATATCAGTGACGCATTTTATCGAATATAAAGAAAACATGATTTTAAAAACTAAATAAAATAAAAACAACCTATCCCATTGCCATATGGAGGGTATTTAGGACCCTGATATACGTCATTTTCTGTTAAGGGGGCATGTTGCCAATTTTTCATAACAACCCCATGCTCAAAGTAATCCCTGTTGGCATCTGGGAGATTGACAACTAAAGCCCTATTTAAAAACCTAGTTTTCAAATAAAAAGTACTATCACTGACAGCCCATCTATAGCAAAACATAATCTGTGGAATTCCTAAACGGGTTCCATGAATCTGATTTAACCTATGGACTCCATTAACTATTCTCCAAGTATTGGGGGCTATTTTTGTAGGTACTACATCAAAATATTGATAGAATTCCAAACACAAGGGGTTTGGAGGAAAAGAAAAGCCACATTCGGCTACAAAGAGATTGGGGAACCAATGTCCCTCAGCCAAACGAAAATAATCAGAAGGACCAGAAAGTTCTTCCAAAATGACCCAGGAAGGAATAAAAAAATCAGAACAAAATTTATCAAGCGACTCAATAAGGTAAACCATGATGAACAAAGAAAATAAAAGAGAAAGAAGAAGATCTCACAGAAGAAGGGTAGATCAGTTGATAACGAACGATGGAAGGAATGAACGCACAAGATGGAGAAGAAATGGAGAGATCAAAGATACAGATTTGAAAAAGTAAGAGACGATAGGATTTTCTGCAACGCTTAAATACCTTACCTTGGGAAGGGGTAAAAATAATGATTACAAAGAAAGACGTTTGCGCTACCGGCGGTTAAAAGGAAAAAAAAGGCACGGAGACCAAAGCAGTGGGAAAAATTCAAAAAGTCTGATTCTATGAAATCGAAAGAAAAATTAAATACAAGGAAAACACTCCTAAAATTCAGGATGACTATTTAATCCCGCCATATTTCGAGAAGAATGTTCCACAATTCTCAACCTCGAACTATGAAACATTGGGGACTTCTGTTGATACCAAATTTAGTCTGCTGACGTGGATCAGTTAAGTGGAGACACGTGTCAATCTACATGGTACTTACAAACATTTCCGAACAACACCTTGACTTCGAGGAACTCAACCTCCTCGACCAACTCAGACACTCCGAGCAACAGGTGCTCTCCGAGGAACTTTGCTGTACGAAGATACTCATGAATACCGAGCTACTCAGGAGGTCCGAGCAGCTTAGGCGGTCCGAGCTGCATCTCGTACGGAGCATTAATGTCCGGATAATCAACAAATTGACTGCGCATTAAATGCTCATTACTATCATACAGATGTATACGTCTATTGGACAGCTATGTATTACCCTTTCACATTTACAGCCTGAGGGCTATAAATACATTGTATCATTCACATTGTAAGAGGACTCGGAATTTCTTGGTGAACTCATTATCGAGAATTTTGCAAACAGTCAGTAATAACACAAACAGTGGATGTAGGCCATTCATTCAAGTCTGAACCACTATAAAAATCTCTTGTCTTATTTATTTTTTATCTGTGATTAAGTAATTAGAGATAATCTAATTTTTTACATCAACAACGACATAGACCAAATGAGATCGTTACAAAATAAAGTCTCCTTATGACATATTACAAACATAATTTTGTTCACGGAATTAAGTCAAAACAATACAGGGACTCGATTAAAAATTTATGTCCTTACAAATCCCCCCCTTTGAATATTCCGGGACAAAACTAAACGAGTGAAATGCCCAAGTCGGGTCGTCAAGCCGTATGACGCCTAAATCCCATCCCATAAACCTAAAGTTAAAAATTACAGGACACGAACTAGTATATGTAGCACCGGCAAGCATGAACTGTCTGAATATGTCATACGGGGGCCCAACAATCTCAGCCTATTAAAATATTTCAAGCATCACGTGGCCTACGATATTTGGACCAGTTCAGTGGTAATTACATTTTCCTACAACGTTAAATCATTAATGTTTTATATAATTCATTACTTTGATAAATCATGATAAATATTTTGCTTATATTGTAGAAGTAGCGGGTTCCTTTATTGTGCATCAATCACCGGACGAAGATTAAGAAGTTAAAATTCAGTGATCTTTCTCCAAGTGTACAAAGGAGGGTCCAAAGGTCTAAGTTGGGTGGGCTTATAGCATGTAGCCACCGTTATATAGACTGCGCCCTTGTATCTATATTTATCGAGAGGTGGCATTCGGAGACTAACACGTTCCATATGCCATTTGGGGAGATTAAAATCACCCTCGACGACGTATCATGGATCTTGGGCGTTCCTCTAGTTGCATTACCTCTATATAACCCACATCCCGTAGTTCAAGAAGAGGATAAGATGTAGTGGTCCCGTCGGTTGTGGATCTTGTGGTGGAGTTGTTGGGAGTGAGCACGGACGTTGCCCTGGAAGAATGTGGCGAGCATGCGGCCATTCGATTGAACTGGCTCACTGTGAATTTAAAGGAACGGTCTCAGGACACCAATGCCTCGAGTGCAGACAAAGACTATTGCGTCAAGGCTTATTTTGCTCTACATTATCAGTGAACAATTTTTCCTGACAAGTCAAAGAATAAGATTTCCGTATTCTACTTTCATGTTGTTAGAGACATGAAAAAGGTTGGGAAACTATCATGGGGGATGGGTATCCTGGCGCATATGTATCGGCAGCTGGGCTTTGCCTCTCGCTGAGGTGTGAGGCAAGTGAGTGGTTTTCTCTCTCTTATATAGGTAACTAATAATCTAAATTCATAGTTCGGTTATGTATGTTTATCAATTTCCCTCTTTTTTTATAATAAATTCATAATATGTGTGTGTTTTGCAGTCATGGATATATGAGCACTTTTCAGGGGTTGGCAGATGTATTGACATGGAGTTCGATGAAATCATGCCAAGGATTGCACATTATTCATTACATTTCGACTCTCAGAAAAATTCATTTCAAAACCTAATAAATTATCGTGAGTAGTTGAATGATATGAATGTTGGTGATGTGAGTAAAGTCTTTGGATTGCTTGTAATATTTTCTTTTGACTTTGATATTTTCTGACATTCAATTATGTATTATTTTTGTATAGGTCATTTGGGAACCCTACCGAGATGCTCGGGTTACTTATCTCTTTCATGAAGCATCATGGTATAGAGGGATTATGGTTTTCTTTGAGCTGGGGGAGCCCTATGATCCTGAAAGATGCCTTAGACAAGTCAGACGGATGAAAATCATACCTCGCGGGCCCATGACACCTTGAAGGACGATATGGGAGACAAGGCAACTCGATACAAGATAAAATTTGATATGCAAAAATAGTACCAAGAAAACTAGCAAGACCACCTTTTATCCGAGAAGTCTCGATTTGTGCCCGTATTAAGCCCGTGGGATTGTAGCAGTTTTTATATGGCTTGGTTCCTGTCCAAATCCCATCCTAGAGTCCAAAACCCCAAGTTTCGCACGGTCAAACAACAGCAAACATCGTTGGTAAGTTTTGTGTAAAATACTTCTGGGTGTTCTACTTTGTTACTAATTTCATGTTATTATCTTTTCGACAGCCAGACGAGGTGCGCAAGGCTATGGATTTATTGAAGAATAATATTAACGATGGAATTGCTGCTGATTCGGGTGCATTAATTGCACGCAGTGTCCAAGCCTACGATATCCTAGCTACGACCATTGGGGTAGGTAGGTCGGTTATCATTGAGGAGCGGGTAGCAAAGAAAAAAAAGTCCAAAGGAAAAGGAAAAGAGAAAGTAGTTGAGGGGTCCCATAAAAGAAAAAGAAAGAAATAGGAGTTTTGATTAAATGTTTTGAAGTTGTAGCTGAGGGGTATCAAAAAAGTAACCACAATGTGTTTTAAAGTTTTGATTAAATGTTATGAAGTTGTAGTTGAGGGGTCCCAAATGTTTTGAACTTAATTTGAATTTAAATGTTGATTTAAGTTTGAAACTATATAAATATTTTGGTATATATTGTGGTATTATTGTTAGTATTAATGTTGGTATATATTAAACACAATTTGAATTTATATGAATATGTTGAAATTATATGAATATGTTTGTAGAATTGTTGGTATTAACAAAAAATATTTTCTTTCATTCGCTATGTTCATAGTGAATAAGGTCACTTAATTCGGTATAAACATAGCGAACAGGGGACTTTTAAGTTGGTTCGTTATAAACATAGCGTACAGTGACATTATTTACGAAAAAATGCTTACCTTCATTCTCTACGTTCAATGTGAATAAGGTCACTTAATTCGGTATAAACATAGCGAGCAGGGGACTTTTAAGTTGGTTCATTATAAACATAGCGAGTAGTGACCTTATTAACAAAAAATGCTTGCCTTCATTCAGGCTAAACATAGCGAACAATGGACTTTTATTACAACATTTTAATTTGATTTCATTCAACTACATTTGAATATGTGTGTTTTGATTTGATTTGATACAACTAAATTTCAACATCAACCAACTACATTTGAATATCATACAACTTTATTTCAACATTTTAAAATTACAGCATTTCAACATTTTAATTTTACAACATTTTAATATGATCTCATACAACTTCATTTCAATATCAACCAACTACATTTGAATATCATACAACTTCATTTCATTTCATACAATTTCAATTCAATTTAATATCATACAACTTCATTCTGCACCAAACTTTACATGATTTCATAAAATAAGAGATATCCTCAACTAGTTGATCTCGATAGGTTGATCGTTGGTTGATACATCCTTTGGACAGATTTCAAAACTTCGCTACTTGTTTCGCGTATTTATCAATCCAAGGTTTTGCTTCGGGTAATGAACAACTATGCCAATGACTTGCCACCGGGGGAATTGGACAGACGTACTTCAAAGCTACAAAGTGATTCTCGCAAACATGAGCAATCATTATGAACATTGGATGCGCGATTCGTTCATGTCTCATCGGTAGAAATATGAGATACTATCTCTTCAAGATGAGGATGCACATGCACTTGTAAGTTTTCGCCAAAAGATAACCGCACTCGGGCATAATCATCCAAGACTTCGGCATACATGGACTTTAATAATCATCCAACATATGTAGAATAGTGTTAAAAAATCAATCACCAAAACAATATGCGTAGTAGTCACTATTTTCCATAACTTCTTCAATCAAGTCTGATCTCACCTCTCTACATCCACCGAGTCCAAATCTGAGGCATTTAGCAACGCATTTAAACCCATAATTTTTGTCAGCATCAACCTCGATGATATCTTCTACGAAATCTTTATAAAAGATCGGTGTCTCATTGATATAATGTTTATAAGCGGGGGAGTAGTCCGGGTACCATTGGGCAGGGCGGGTGAACTCCATGAAATCAATTTTCTTCTTAGGCCTTTGGACCGCGAGGTGTTCCTTTTCTGTTGATTGCCTAGTAAGTTCGAAGCCGAAGCCCCAGGGATCCCTTTTAGTTGAATTCTCATGTTTTTTCTCTTTAGCAGCTGGTTTTCGACCTCTCGGGCGACCCTTGCAATGCTTAAGCACAGATGGCTCAAATAGCTTAGTGGTGGTGGGACAACCGATGTCCTTGAGTTTTCGCAGCATGGCCCTTTGCTCATCGATAGTTGACCATTCCCACCTTTGTTTAAAAAGTATCATTTTTAACTCATAGTCAACCATATGGTACTTTGCTAATGCGGGCATCATTGTTAATTTGCACCAATGTGCATCGGCATCCCCCATAATATTGTCCTACCCTCTATCCAGTAGATGACCAATTCATAAGCGCAGGGTAAATCATAGATATTGCGTGCCAAGTATAGGCATGATTTAACATCCATGCCAATAATGTCACAAGTCTTCAGCTCCTCAATAATTAGGTCAATGGCATGATGAGAAACCCGACCTATGAGCTCACAGAAGATAGGAATATTGTGGGAGTGCTTTAATTTTTGCAAAGAATCCTCAAACTTCCTCTTAATCTTTGTCACTTGCAACTCAATGTAGTTGTGCATGCCGGTAAAAACCTTGTCAAAAGGAAGTTGAGAACTCTCCAAGTTCCTCTTCAACTTAGCGTTTGCTCCTTCACAACGGTTGGTAGTTCGATTGCCCCAGTGCCTAACCATATTTATCCAGACATTAATGAAGCTCTCCCTTAGATTGTACCATGTGCAAACTATATAGTCAAGTGTGTTCGGGTATGCAACCCAATCACAGTGAAATAGTGTCCACTCTTCGTTAAAATCGTTCTAGGTGGGGGATTTAACCAAATGCATCCAATCTCTTATGAACTTCTTCAATGTATCCTCATGATGGATCTCTTTCCTAGCATGGAGCTCCACATTTCGATGAACATGAAAAGTGCAAACCACAAATCTCACCTCGGGGAACGCAACCCACAACGCGTTCATGCACACGTACTCTCGATTTGTGATGAAAATTATGGGACATGTAAATGGATCAAATAGGGATTTCAAACGTTTAAACGCCCACCGATAGTTCTCCACCTTTTTCATTGCTAAAAAATTGAAGGCAATATTAAAAGTCCTTCCACACGATGTTATACCAACCATCACGAACAAAAGCATCTTGTATCGATTGGTCTTGTATGTGCAGTCAACAATGACAATGGACGAAAAACACTTGGCTAGTTGGATTGAGTTTGTATGAGCCCAAAAAATGTCTTCCACCTCCATGGTAAACCCATTCGTTTTATACCAATAGACGTAATGTTTATACCCAAGCAACTTTATTAACTGTTGCATCGTCGTTCTACCCTCTTGTTTGGAAATCCTTAACTTCCCCTTTTCATTGTAAATTGATTTCATGGTTGAAACATTATTAACATTACGACTTTTAATCGTCGTTAGAATGGCGGTCGGCTTTACCCCACTCAAGGACATCTCTTCAACAATATTTTTCTCCACCAAAGTAAGTCGACCGGCGTATGCATGTCCAACTAAAGTTTTCTGCAATTGGTTATTGTGAACGCCACTAACAACTAACAACTAACAACATTCACTGTCCGTTGTCAAGCGGAATGCCCTTCAACAAAAATGGACAGTTGCACTTCCGAGTGGCCGTGTACCTCTTCTGACTTTTTTCCCTTGAATACTCCCTACGTTCCCATCATTCTTCCCATGATGATAGCGGTAATCACCACCTTTCTCCAACCCATGTGTAGACTTTCCTTACGCGTTGAAGAAGGTGCGTCGAACTTGGTGATGACTATTATTATTTTAATGGATCGAGATTTCTCTTGAGTCCAAGCAACCGACTCTTGCCAGGTGAAAAATACCTGAGAATTAAGAATATAATGAATCAGTACAATATAATTAACATATATAAATATATTACATCAATAATAGACATTATAACACCTGCTCTGTAAAGAACGTCACACTAACATCTACTAACATCACACTACCTTCCCCGTTACGGGGTATATCGATGTTCGCTAAAGCCTGATCAAATAACAAAGAATTGAAATCCATAAAGGCATCCTGCATTGGTAAAATTATTATTAGGTGGGAATAAATGGAATTTTAATCACAACATAATTACATTTGATAACAAGCTTGCAACATTTTCTATGTTTTAATTCTATTCGGCATAAATATAACGAAATGGTTTCATTATTTCGGGGGAAAGATGACTAATTGGTTTAGATGGTCGAGGTGAAGATAACGGCTAAACTTATTTGGTTCGGGGTGAACCTAACGAATTGTTATAGATGGTTCGGGGTATATATACCAAATATGTTTATCTGGTTCGGCATGATTATAACAAATGGCTCTACTTCTAACAAAAAAATATAGAGTTGGGTCGGGAGGTTTACCCCGAATATCTGCCTTGAAATCAGGGTCCCGATCCTGAACCAATTATACGTTTTTTGGTTTTTTTTAATTTTCAATACTTATGAAAAAAAAATATATATATATATAATGGGACCCAAAGTTTACCTCAAAAATAGAATTTGTAGAGTTGTCATTTGCTTTTGAGGTGTTGTCATTGTCTAATGGTGGAATATCCATTAGTATTTGAATATTTAAATAACAAACCCTAGATATTTAATAATGTTGTTGAAGATGGTTGGTGGGGGACAAAACTTTAATAATGATGTATGGGGACCAAAGAAACAAAACTTTAATAATCTTGTTGTAGATGGTTGGTTGAATTAATGGAGACAAATTTGTGGGTTAAAGTGAATATGAGAAAGGGAGAGTTTGGAGTGTAGTGGTATTTTGTGTTGTAGTTGGGTTAAAAATATGTATATTGGGTGGTGGCCCTTAGTAAAAATCTGATTTATTTTCCCTGTGGTATTTTGAAGCAATTTTTGTGGTGCCCTTAGAAACACCCATACTTAAAGAGTTGTGTTAAAGGCACCCTCAGTTTTTGTCTCCTGCACCACGAGCTAAAAAAAATGCCAAGGATTTTGGCACCCACACTCCTTTTATAAAAAATCAAAAAAGAAACTCAAAATCCAACCACCAAAATATTCTCAAACTTCCATTGAAACTCTTCCACACCCACCACAAACCTCCATTGAAACTCCTTGTCAGCCACCCCATTTGTCCAAAAAATATTAACAAAGTGGTGTTTTAAGTGACTCGTATTTGGGAAAAGATTTTTATAGACAATGGAGCCCCAAGAAACAAGTTATAACACTGTGGATGAATTTGGTGTTTCAAACTCAAAGAAATATAAAAAAGATGAACTCCTAAAGGTATAAAATCATGTTCCTAACTTCTATATAATCTTTAAAACATTAAATGATCGGAATGAACGTAAAAAATGTCGTTCAAGTTGTTTCAGTATTGCAGAATCAAAAACGATGACATCTTTCGACATTGTAACAACGAATGGAGAGGACTGGTTTGAAAATTTTTGTCTGGTCTCCTAATACCAAAAGTGGAGATAAATTTCGGCACCACAATATCAAAACACTCCCTGGAACCACCAACAATGGCAAAAATTTATTACTGACGCCACATATAATAATTTTATATGCCCGGAATTAGAATACTGATTCAGTTGTACCATACAGAAATTGAAAAGATATTTCGGTACTAGAGTGCTAAAAGAAGTTTATACTCCAAAATTTTGCCTCTCGTACCCTAGTGTCAAAAATGATGAAAATTATCGGTATCAGAGTGTCAAAGTTATGGTTACGTTTTTTTTATTTTTTACTAAAAACACTCTTACATGGTTTTCAATGATTGAAAGATACATACACTTCTTGTTTCTTGATCGCTTTTTACTTACTAATATTAACATAATAACTATTTAGGATTTTTTACATGCAAATGTGTTCTTCTAATTTTGAATTAGATGTAGGGTCTGAATACTTAATGCATGAATGGATTTAATGCTTAATCAAAGTGGACAGAGGGGTGAAAGAGGAGGGAGGGGCGGCGGCGGCAGAAGCAGAAGCATGAGCGGGACAGCGAGGTGGTGATGTTAGGGTTAGATTTTTTAAGTATGAGAGAGAAAGAAAAGTGTAGATAGAAAAGAAGATGGAGATGGAAGAAAATGAATATGAATAAAAAAAATGGTTTAAATACCTTTGGCTTGGGAGTGCCTCACTTCTGGATTATAAGGATAACAACTTATATGGTGTTCTTTGTAGGGGTGGACAAAAAAAAGACCGACCCGAATGGACCGATTGGACCGAAACGAACCGAACCGAAAATCAAGGCTATTTTGAAACCGGTCCAAAAACCAATCCACACAAACCAAAAACCGATTAAATCGATTCGGTCTGCGGTCCACTATATTAAAAGACCGGTTTGGACCGGACCGAACCGATTCCCGTATATATATAATAAAAATAATAATATTGTTTTTCTTATATATAGTTTTTGAATTAATGTATATAACTTGTGAATTTAATTTAGAACATTTTATATGTATAGCCATTTTTTTATTTGGGTTAAGAAAACCCATGTAAATATTCCTTGGGATTTCGAGTATTATTATTTTTAAAAATTTTGTATATATATTTGTGAGAACAATAAATAAAAACATTCATAAAAAATATATATATAAAATAGGGTTAGGACCGAATTTTAACCCGGACCGAACCGAAAAAGCCAGGACCGAATTAATTGGTCCGGTCTCGGTCCAAAAAAAATTAGGACCGAATATTCGGTCTGATCCAAAAAATAGCCAAAAACCGGACCGGACCGTGCCCACCCCTAGTTCTTGGTTAGTGGTGGTGCCAATGAAAAAAATTAGGGGTGCCCTTAAGCATGACCTATGCTTATTATTTATTTATTTTCTTAAACTTAATTTTACCCCTTGAATTTCAGATGAATGGCTAAGATGATCACCCTACCTTCTAAAATTATGGTACTCTACAATTGTTCCGAACTAAAGTAGCCTAATCCTTAAAAAAGAAAGAAAATGAAGGTGTTTGCAGCTGCAAATTGTTTGCAACTGTCCTCCAAAGTGTTTTCAGCTGTCGAGACTCGAAATGGATAGCAAATTCAGTCAACCCTAAAACTTTTTAAATTAGTATGCTACCACTAAACCAGTGTATTCAAATATACGCACACAATTCCTACTCAGATTTCTTGCAATGGCAAAATCAAAAACAATTACAGGACCCACTAACCAATGGGGCTCAGCTCAATAAATAAATAAGATTTTTAGCCTTGCTTAAACTTTAACTAGTCTAATGGGGTTAGGCGAGAGTTTTAGGTAGAATGAAAGTATATTTTTCATCCCATCACTTTCACACCGAGACCCTTGCTTTGGCCTACAGTGCAACAAACTATTGCGAAATACAGTAACACTACACCCAAAATGTGTACACTAATCACATTTTAGTGATTACTTTCTCAAATAATGATGTAGAACTCACCGTTGACTAACCAAAAATTAACACAGCAATTTGTACATAACTTTTAGTGATGCGTTGACTTCTTTTTCCTTCTGTGTTTTCATATAAACCTCACTTTTTCTGTAACTCCCACTATTATTAAACCACTAATAATTGGCTAGAGTCCATTTGATCCACCCCAACTAATAGGGTTTATAAAAAAAATTAAGAACAAATTTTTAATTTAAACAAACTTGATAATTTTGAGTTCAAATGTTTTAAACTTCAATTATCATGATTCAAAACTGCCATTAATGAGGCCACTCCAAGATCTAAACCCCAACACCAAATGCCAAAACACATCTTAACCCACTCCACGTGGATTCACCACAACCAAGATCTTGCCATAAAGGGCAATGCTAACGGCACACGCTATATATTTAGATTTGATCTTAAAGATATTTCAATAATATTTTTTAGTTATATTTCTTGAAACTAATCCAGAGTACGAATTACATCAAAAGCTTTAATGTTGCCCACTAACTAATTGGGACGATTGATGAAAATTGAGAAACAAAGATGTAGAGGCAGGTTTCAATTCAATTGGGGTGTTATAAATGGGATAGTGAGATCTTTTTCACACTTTGACCGTTGAAAAATTTAACATCTTACCATCGGGGTCGGTAAAACGAATAAAAGGGTGGAAATAAAAAATAAAATAAAAAAACAAACTTCCCTGTTAAGAACTTATTTGAGCATCCTTAAATGATTCTCCAATCCAGCTCTCTTATGAGTTTCTTTTTATTTAATTTGTGTTTTTGAAAAAAGCCTATTACTTTGGCTTTATTCTGTAACATACATCTACATAACACCAATCAATTACAAAAAAGAATAATGCTCAAACCTCACCACAACTAACTCAAATACTCTTATCTACCACTACAATTTATTGTAGCAAAATTAAAAATACAAGTAGTAATTGCATTACAATGAGTAGAGCCATCATCTTTAAGCATGAAGGCTTCTCCGAGAGACGGGATACCAAAAATTACAAATCATGAGGTAACATAACATTATGCCTCACTAACAAGAATCAGCTTTGCTATCAAAGAAAGCTTGGATTGAAGGCTCCCTTCCAAGAAAATCTGATAGGATTTCAACAGGGTCCTTTGCTCCTCCCGGAGCCAGTACCTGTCAAATGATGAAATTTAACAAACAATTGTAGATTTTTGCATTTCTTCAAGGCAAAGTTTTTCAAAGTCCCTAAAACGAGTTTTCTTAAATTGAGTAGTTTACGAACATCACCTTTCGGAGAGGTAAATGGTTAGTTTTTTTGTCACCAAATTTGGAGAAGATGATGTTCATGGTGGGAAATCATCTCCACCATATATACTGATCATGCATTTCACCAACTAAAGGAGAAGCTTTTCTCC
Source organism: Sambucus nigra (assembly GCA_949130495.1). Lineage (NCBI taxonomy): Eukaryota > Viridiplantae > Streptophyta > Magnoliopsida > Dipsacales > Adoxaceae > Sambucus > Sambucus nigra. The sequence continues at coordinate 90,288,395 of OX422209.1, read as the reverse complement.
ACATCAAATATTCAACCATTTACCCCTTCAAACGGGAGGTCCGTAATTTTTTTAACATAACCAAGTCCTTTTTAGAGCTTCACAGTATATAGAGCAACATATAGCAAAGCCCTTAAAGAATTGTTGAAAATAGCTCCGAGTCCGACCATGCTGTAGCAATGTGAAGTCATAAGCAAGATCCCTTTACTAAGTAAAAAGAGAATATTGTCCAACTGAATTGCCGGCAACAATTAATTCATTGGAGTAATCTGATCACCTTATTACGGAATTGCATGCCTGCATACTGGTTGAAAAGATCACCATGAAACTTCGAGGCAAATAGATCGGCTGAGAAAACCTAAACAGACATCGGTAAATTCAGTAAATGCGTTACAAACGAGGGGGCAAGTCCTTATTTTTTCCTTTTTTTTTACTTGCAAGTCTTGTGAATACTGATCACAGAGATTTGCAATTAGCAAATTATGGCATATAGCAGCAACGCAAAATGGTGTAAATAATTATGCATTAGGAGCAAGACAAATGCAAGAAACCCTTAAACTAATGCTCTTATTATTACAATAACCCACCCACCCACCCCACCCCAAGGGTAAGGTCACACTGACCCAACGACAGCCTAGGATCCAAAAGGAGAAGAACCCTACGTCCAACATATTATTTATATAAGTTCAGTAATTCTTTCGTCCATTTAATATATGTCAAGATATTAAACTAAGACTCCATTTGATGTGCCGGATAAAAAAGGTGAGATAGGATAAGAGTTATCCCAACACAATAGGATAAATATCCCATAACTAGTGGATACGAGGCTTACATAGGATATCTTATCCCACATTAAATTTCTTCCCATACCAAACAGGAGATGGGAATCCTATCCACCTCCTTATCGAGCACGTCAAACGGTACCCAAGGGCAATAAAAAAGACCCAAACAATAAATGGGTCAAAATACCCTTGTGTATACATTACATTTATTGTGTATAAAATTAGCACGTATACATTCAATAAAACCGCGCATACATTTAAAAATTGCACATACACTAAATAAAATTGTGTGATCATTAAAAAAAAAACATGTTTAAAATTATCATATACACCAAAAAGATCACACATATATATACATATTTTTTTATCTTGTATACATTAACAAATAACTTAAATATTTCATGTGTACAAGGGCCCCCGAGCAAGGGTTTGCCTTAGGCCATCGAAATCTCGGGGGCGGACCTGCCCCAAGAACTGTTGCAAATAGCCCCTTAACTATGTAAATTTTGCTCATATCCTTTTGTGTGTCAGCTAAAAAGTGTTGCTAAAGCCTTTTTGTTGCAACACATAAGAGGGGGAATTGCAAATGATGGAATCGTCGGAGTGTTTTCGACTAATTTAATAGTACAGGGAGGTATTTGCAACTAGCATAATTGTTCTGGGGTTTCTTACAATAATAATTTATTTTTCTAATACATAGACAAATTGCCCTAAGAATAAACAACTACAACAAAATCATCTAAGAAGTTATGTGCCCAAATGATGAAATGTGTAAGACAAGATTCACACCTCACTCCAAATGCGACTATAACAAGCAGCTTCATAGCCAATAGCGCTGCGTGGGAAGCATGAAGCCGGGTTGGTCCCTTCTAACATTGGCAAACCTAACATAACCTTGAGAAACGAAGGAAGTCTTAAATTTACTAACAAAAAGCTTACCTTTATAATAAAATGAAGTACACCAACATTTATCACCTTTGGATGAAGATGCTTGAATAACCCAACAATGTCAACATTTTCCGTGGAATGTATATACTGGTCAAATAGACCTGAAACACATGCCATTTAAGCATCATCGCAATTACAAAGAAAAAAAGAAAATATCTAGGTGGTAAATTATAATTTGCATTTAGTTGTGCCCTTTAATTTCCCTTCCTTTTGCTAGTGCTAGTTTAGGCACAAGGCTAACTGCTATGCTCTATTAAAAATGTGCCCTTTTTGTTTTTTTTCTAATTAGTAATGTTTTCCAAAGCATACCATGTACACAACCCTAAGCTTATAATTAAATACTCAAATGTATTGGCCACCATTTACAGAAATAAGACGTTGAGAGTACAGTCTTCGTTTGTGTGATTCTTTTCATTGATGCAGAACATCAGTCAATGACAATATATAACAAAAGTGAAATTTCTCAACAATTTTGATTACATGTGCTTGTATCTGTCTGAAAATGAGAATTATCTTTTGTTTCCTAGTTTATCTTTATTTCTTTTATTATGATCAGGATTCTAGATAGTATTGGTCTATAAATAGAGTCATTGGTCCCCTCTTGTTATCAATTGATTTATGAGAAATGTGACTGAAAGGGATTTTTCATTTTATTATTTCCCCAATCAAAAGAACTAGTGAATCACCAGTTTCTAAGAAATTAAAAGTTGACTTACAATAAAGAATTTCTTGCTTCAATTTAAGTGCCGAAAAGGAAAAACGCCATCTCTTAAGTGAATTACAGATTTCATCCTTGATGGGCTTCGTGATATCCTACAATCAGAAATGTAACTTAGTAAAATACATCACAGGGGAATCTAATAAAATTCATTCCATTCAGCCTGTTAGCTAGAATAACTAAGATGGAAGATAACCATACATGCGTGAGCAGGCATGCACATAATTTGCACAGAAAATGATATACATATATATATATATATATATATATATATATATATATATATAGAGAGAGAGAGAGAGAGAGAGAGAGAGAGAGAGATCTGCGCACACCCCTCATTTTTTATCATGTATTCCTAAGAAAAGTAAGAAAAAAATATTTATCAAAAAGAAAAGAAAATGTTTTTACAAAAGTACTTGTTAATATACCACAAAATAGAAGTTCAGAATTTACTTGGAAATCAGGAACAAGAGAGAGAGAGAGAGAACGGGAAGATGTATCACCTGATGGAAACCAGATATCAATTTCAGAGAGACACTTTCGTAACACCTAGGCGCAAAAAAATTCCAAGAATGGTGACATGAGTTTTTGTTAGTGATTTATAATAAATTATCAGTGCACTTGAGCACGTACCAGTTTTCCAACACCTGGGCAGGGATCTCCACAAAATCAGGATCAAGACGCAGCCCGGAAAATCTAGCAAATGATGCACGATTGCATATGTGATGGACCTTAAAGATCAACATAAATGAAAATTCTGTGTAAATTACCACAGGCATTAAAAATCATGCAATAGGTAAAATGAAGCAAAAAGTCCACCACTATCTGAAATTGTGCATACCAAGTAACAAAAATAGCAGAATCACGTTTGCATTTAAAAGATCACGCAAAAAGACATACAAGGTCATGTTTGAAAAACCTCAATTCATATGCTTCTTATACATCTTCATTGCTATTTTTTTTTCCATTCATCTTTTAGCTGGCCTCAATCAATATTTTTTTTGCTTTCATCTTTATCATTCTATATATCCAACTAAAGCCAAATCATTCCTTTATACCAAAGCATAAACCGATTCTCAGTGTGGCTGAGCCATCTTTAGTCAAGTTACGTTCTCGCTTTCAATTGTTGCCACCTATAAAATCATTTTCTCACTATCATTATATTGTAAGCAGTTAGTCAACAGAAACCAATTTTCTCTCTTTTTTCTAATAAGAAACATACACCTTTATTAAGACAGACTGAAGTACAAAAGATTGGAGAGCATACTGTCTACCTATATTAGATCAAATGTAACCAACGAAATAAAACAAAATGATGGAGAACACATCCACAATCACAGTACAACTTGTCCCCCAATTTTTTGTATTTCAATCTCTCTTTTCAAAAAACAAAATCCGACACTGCAATCTTTGTCACCGCTGACCAATATTCTGGACTACTAGCTACTCAAAACCCAGACACCAAATGACAAAAGATAAAATCTTGCTCAATTTCTTTTACCCTGATCTATTTTACACAAAATCAAGCTGAATTTGTCTGCAAGTGCCAAAGTAGCATTGCAAATATCAGTAACTGATTTTGAGGACTAGTATCCAACATTCTGATAATTGATTGGATAACATGTTACAAATCACAGCAGCCTAGAGAAATTGGCAAACTCCCCCCTACAGCACATTGTTACTCTCTGTATTGTTAATCAATCATAAGCAAATGAAAAGATGCAGGATCAAATTAATGAGAAAAACAAATCTGTGACAATTAAATCAGTGATAATGGTTTAGGGATATTTTAATATATTTACATATTAGGGTTGTTTCATTGTATCATGAGTTCTGCTCTTTTCTTTTCTTGGTTTGGATTAGTTGAGTCACTTTGGAGTGGAAATTTTTACTTAAACAAAAGACACGGGACTGCAGAAGTTGCTCCAGTTGATAAACCGATTTTCGAAGTTATACATGACATTGACAGTGAATTGAAAAACACATTGTATCAATTCCTGGGATCATCTTTTGATTAACTAATTCCGTACTGACTCAAGTGCTTAGTTTGTGAGTTCAAAATAGGGCTTCAATTCCATGCATGTACATATATACAAAACCAATGTGAGTAAATGGATTCGTCACAAACGCTTTTAGATTAGGACTTTAAATTCACTAAATATGATGTAAATGCAAAGAAATTAATAATCAAACAAAGATTTCCCCTCTCAATTCTCCATATTGTTCATTAAAATAAAGTGATTACAAATGTCTTTATTTATAGGCTAAACTAGGAATAATTAATAGATTATTACCTAATTTATTTGGGAGATAATTCCCATAATACCCTCTCCTTCCAATTGCACATATCCCTCCGTCACAGCATAAACACCTTTTTCATCATTTGTATATCTAATATAACAGCCTATCCAGATTTTGAGATTTTATTTGTAGGTGGAAATAAGAGGCCCAGGTATGCTAAGATGTGAACTAATATATAAGTAGGAAAACTTGATGGATAAATCATCTAACCTACCGGGAGGAACAAACAAATTTTGTATATGTGTACTTGTTTTGCTCCTATATGCTAATGTTTACTTTATACTTTCGTAGAGGGTAGAAAATATGTTCACTAGGTCATGTTGCTCACGATGTTGCACACTCTTTTCAGGATCAGGAGTCAAAGGTCAGTAGTCCCTAGATCACGGCGTATTGTCAGCTATTTGTTGTTGAAAGCAAGTAATCCATCTCAAACTCGCAATTATATATATATGTACTTAATATTAAAGTGTGGGGATCTTGTGGCTAGTATGGTACTATGTAGTATATGGAGGATGTGAATTGCACATCAAGTTAAGGCAAAGCGTGGACAGCTGTCATAGCATCATATTGCTTTTAACGAATTGCCATAAGTTGTGTGACAAAACTTGGTATCAGAGTCAAGATTTAGTTTAGTGATTGTCAGAGTGCGGTGTTTTAGATTTAGTTGCAGGACAGGGTCTCGTGCTCGAGAAGATATTTACTTAATGTTTATTGATGAGTCCTTCCTGTTTATGCAGCAATCATAGCCTTTTGGGATCACATCTATCATTGTCATTGAGCATCAAGGGACTAAACTGGGATTAAATTCAGGACTTTGAGGAAAGGGTAGTGGCCTATGAAGCACGGACACGAATACGCTGACACAACAAAACTCAAATAATTAGGACACGACACAGAAAAGACATGGTGACATATAAATATATTTGTATAATTGTAATATATACTTTCATCTATTTTGCACTTCAAAAACAAAAATTTGTTGTGAAACTAATTAATCAAAATTAACATGGTCAGATATTTCATAATGATAGTTAAACCGGAAGTCAAAAGTATGCATTGAAATCGAGAAAGAAACTAACTTCACTCTTTTAACTTTTTTTATTATTATTCATAAACTTCTACACAATTTCATTTTCCATGATGACACTAAAATTTCTTAGTGTTCTATTATTTTTGGCGCCCCGCCGTGTCCGGACCGTCTCCACTAAGTATCCGCCTTCTTTTAAATGTCAAACAAATCCGACATGCCACGTGGCGTGTCCGTCGAGTGCCCGAGCCGTTTCGTACGTGTGTCGGAGTGTCCGACATCCGTACATCACCTTCGGAGAAGTGCCCGTGCTTCTTAGGTAGTGACGCGCGACGGGTTTTGACTGACCGATACGCATACATGATTGTCCTTAATACTTCTCTTTCAGAGGAGATGGTGATGCTATTATTTGACCATAGGAGAGTAATTGTTTGAGCATTATAAAGCTATAATTTGTTTAAAATTAGAAATAACCCAAAAAAAATCGCCTCAGGGGCTCCCACCCCTGAACCCCCGGCAACACTCGAAACTTTCGCATATGTAATTTTGAACCGATTTAGCCCCGGTTGGACTGTAATCCGCCACTGTATATATTTAAATTTGTAAAAGCACATAACATAATACATAAATTTGCGACTTATATCAACATCCATGCATAAGGTGAAGGTCATAACATACCACATGACCGAACTCATGGAAAAGACTAACAACTTCAGAGAATCGTAACAATCCGGGATGACCATCATGTTCCTTTTGCAATTGAGAAATAAATAATGCCACAGGAATCTGCATACAAAAAATTGACTGTAACTAATAAAAATATTATTAGAATAATAAGGTGTAAAGATATATATAAGGTGTAATTGAGAAATTAGATAACTATAGGCTGTAAAGATATATCAATCATTTTGCAATTGAGAAATAAATAAGATGTAAAGATATATCAAAAATTACATAACTATAGGCTGTACACTAGTTTAAAATTTTACATGAACAAAAAACCTTAAGAATACTCTATCATCATTTTACTTTTCATCCAAGTGAATAGTTCGCACCCAACCAAACAAAGCCTTAGGAGGGCATGATTCACCTGTCTAGCACCGTTGTAAAATGAACCGTTTTGAAGAGCCACAACACAAGTGTGTCCATATTTTCCTTCCCTGTTGAGAAAAAGCAACATAATATTTATTCCGTTCTACCATAACTAAGTGATATACCAATAAATTGATGGCCTAATACTTAACATTCATATCTAATAAATGACCTGGAGTAGATATCAAGGTAGAAGTAGCCCAAGAGTTCACTGGAACTCAAGTCGAAAACCGAGAAAAGTTTGACGTCGCAGTGCCAAACCTCAGCATCTACAACTTCCTCGAACCTTAAGCCTACATGAAACAAAGGAATTTGAAAGCTCATCATATTATACACAATATTTTATTTAAAAATATAAGGATTAAATAATTACCAAAAAGGTCTTGACATATTTTGAAGATCCCTGACAGAACTAAATCAACAGGAAAGTACTGCTTAATAACTCCAAAGTCCAGATCAAACTGTTGCTCTTCTACCCTTTTCACATAGTATTGTAGATCCTCAATTCCGAAAGGAAAATCCCCTTCCTCTTTCTTCTGAAGCACCAGAATACATAATTATCAAGACATACACGACATCAGATAAGAAGAGAGACCAGAAAAAAAAAATTACAATAAGTTTTCTAGCTTAAGAAGTTCTGGAGCCAAGTCAAATATAGACCTAGGGCTGCAAATGAATCGATTGTTCATGAACAGCTGGGGAATTGGCTCAATACGAATCGTTCAAGCTTGTTCTTCACCAAATAAACTGAGTTTGAGTTCAACTTTAAAACTCATTTATTAAACAACCCAAGTCTGAACAATGGTGAGCTTGGCTCACCTAGGCCAAACTCGGATCAGAATGCAAACATGAACATTAAGGGACAGTGGATGATTCTCCCTCAAGTGGTCGTAGCTTTGATGGTCTCGAAAAGTATCTAATGAAATCAAGTGAGGGAATTTCTCAAGTATACCCATACAACATTTATGGAATGTGCAGAACTTCTATAATCTAATGCAATTTTGTCAAACTTCACCAAGACAAGCAAAACTCAAGATCAATTAGTTCAAAATATAAACAAACTCAAGGCAAAAACGAGCTGTATTATATCCATGAACAATCTAGAACTCGCTAGCCTTGTATCATTTGCAACCTTGCATAAAACTGACAAAAACTAACCTTCATGTCTTTTAAAATAGTAAGTTCTCTTGACGCCATGTCACTCAAACCGGTAGAGATCTCCTCTAACAACTCAAATACCTGGGGAAAAAAACATTCTCATCAGGTAAAGAAAAATAAATTGACTTCACACAAGAATACTGATGAGTTAATAAAAAATACGATAAACAATGTTACTGTTTCTACTCATCTATGGCAATGTATCACCTCTACAAAGCGGACAAATTAATGATTGATGTCACCTGGAAATAACGTTTTCTCTCTTTTGGTTCAATATCGCATTGAATGTTAGTTGGGTAATGCTATGACATATAAGTGATACCCAAATCAGAAAAAATTTATGTACCATAATTTATCTATTAGGGATCTTGTGGCAAGTACAATATCCATCAAAGAAACATATGCTATTTAAATACAGACTAAATTAGAACGAAAAGCTGCATTAGCTACCAACAAAGTGAGATATGCCCAATGCTCTATTTATGTTGTATTTCATAAAACTGATTACATGTTTAAGGATTAACATCACAACCAGTAAGTATGTCAGAGAGGATGGTCTAGAGGCAAAATCTTTATCAAATTTCAATGAGGAAATATCATTAATGGCTTCATTTAACAATCCAAAGTGATGTTATTATCTAAATCTGAAAGATAAAGTATAAATCACAAATATACAAGGTTAAACAGAGGAATACAAAACTATATATGTCTAATAAACCACATGCAAACGCACTTTAAACGAAGACAAAATAATACAAACTATTCTAGCCAAAATAAACAATCACTTGAGGAAATGACATATACTAATGCAAACCTTCGAGGATGACTTTGCCATTCTATGGTCAACAGCATAGTCTGCGAAGTTTGAGTAGCCAAGCAATTGAGCACATTTATGCCGCAATTGAACCTGAAGAGTATAGAAAGAAGATCAATACCACCCGGCTTTCATTCATTTACACACAAGACTCTTAACAGTTGTCAATAATATTATGTAAGTATCACTAAACAGTCGGTCAATTATGAAATTAGTTCCATCAGATGTGTGAACAACACCAACATGAAGCTCTAAGGTAATTCTAGCAAATGATAATATCAACAATTATTATCACGAAAAATAAAAAGAGAGAAAGAATGTAGAGATCTAGAGTACTGAATTCAAAAGAGAGTTTATGAATCAAGTTTCTGGAAATGTGCAATTTAAGGATCAAAATGCACCGGAATCGAATTCCGATTTTCCCCAATTCGCACCCACCCAGTATTCAATATTTTAATAATGTATTCTTTTGGACTCTTGAAGAAGCTTAAAGCCTAAAATTGACAAGAATCAGTGGCTATTTTTAACTAACATCAAACATCAATAAGTAAAGGCGAAGCAACAAGGAGAAAAATTGTTGTTTCGGTTAAAATTTTACTATTTCTTCGCTTACAAAAGCAGCAATTTCAGAATCAAACGGTTGTGATGAGATGAGATGAGATGAGATGAGATGAGATGAGATGAGATGAGATGAGATGGGTAATTTGTCTATCTTCTCCTCATTATTTCAATTTCCTCTTTTATCCCACAATTATTTCATTTCCCCCTCTTTTGCCTCACTATTAATTGGGATCCCCACTTGCACTTGAATTCAAAAACAAGGGTAATTTCGTAATTCACCCCATTCACACTCTGAAACACACCCGATACACACTCTGGGACACACTCAGCCACAAATCTCTCTCTATCTAAGCCACGGAGGTGGGTTTTCTTCTTGCCAGATTAACTGAGTTCCGATTTTTAATTGTCTATTCAGTTTGTTCTTACATTGTATTTGGTTGTCTAACGCAGGTCTCTCCTTGATCACAGTCAGATCTCTCTCTTTGAAACCCTCTTTAGGTATTTTTTTTCTTGCTTTCTTTCTCTCCCCTATCGCTCTATGCTTTTCTTCCTTTGATTGACCTCATTAGGGTTCAAAATCATGTTCAAATCTGGGTTTTCGAAACCCTATTATTGTGTTATTTCTATTTTTCTCCCTCCCTCCCTCCCTCCCTATATATATATGTATATATATACACCATATCCTCTCTCCTAAGGTTTAAACTGTTTTGAAATAGCAGATTTAGCCTTGCGGCTTTGGGGTTCAATTTTCAGATCTGTTATTTCCTGTGTAAATCTTTTTTCCTCCAAGAACACTGGTCCTTTTTTTTAATGTTTCTTCTTTTTTAATAATGTTTATTCATTTTTTCAAATTCCAGATTTGTTATTTCCTCCATGTAAGATGATATTTCAAATTCTGTACTTTCATTCGTTTCATGAATTGTTGTAAATTCTGTACCTTCATTCATTCCTTGAATTATTGTAGTCATTTGCATATTATGTTCGAATTAATATCAATTTGAGAATTGAAGTATAACTGCAAATACTAAGTCCTTTTCATATTTGTTTCAACCTTCATTATATTGACTGTGATAGACAGGGAATACTCATGAATAAACCATAATAAATTAACCTAATAAACCTCTAAAATAGCGCCATGGGCACAAGCATGAATATAAATTTACACATTGTTTCTTTTCACCTCTTTTCCTTTGTTTTCACTCTAATTACTTTTTTCGTTTTCTTTTAATTGCAGAAAAGGTACCTATAGATTGTCAATCACACTCGGCTTCCCAATTGGATAGTAAGAACATGAAACTTTTGGTTTTGGATTTGGATTTGGATTTGGGTTCCAAATTGGACAGTAAAATTTTATTCTTAGAATTTTTTATATAATGTTTTACTTAATCTTATGAGCTATGACTGATCCAGCACCATCTTTGCCATGTGAACTATCTGTTGTTTGTTTTTGTTATACTTTGATTTATTGATTAGTTATCATTGTGTTCCATATTAGCCATGTATGCCTGAATACCTTAGTATGCCTGAATACGTTAGTATATTTCCTAACTGAGACAAATGCCTGAATGCCTGTACAATTTCTTAATTTAGAACCCCGACTCCATTAGAGAGAAAGAAATTAAAATAACTGATGTTTTCAAGACACTAACTGGTGCTATTTTGATCATTGAAGCTTTTGTATCCAAATAATGGTACTGAATTTCATTATTACTTGATGTCCCCATTGCGCCTATTACTTATATTACTTTCTATTATTTATATATTACTCTGACAAAATATTCAATGATCATTATATTTTGCTCTTACCCAATTTTTCAGCCGCATTTTGGCCATTCAGAGTAAATGCTCTTACCAAGTTTTCCATCTGTACCAAGGTTCTAAAAAACGCGGGGCGTGACCGAGGCGTGGAGCCAAGTCTTAAGCCTTAGAAGCCTAGGCGGGCGTTTAGGCCTTTTTTAATATATTTTAATATTTTGCTATTAAAAATACTCAAATGGTACATAACCTAAAAATATGCCTGAATATTTGCAATTGGGCCCCCTTTTCCATATGCATGCTCCATAACTCCTCATCATATTATCACCCCTTTTAATATATGGGACGAAACGACGTCGTTTTGTGTTTAAGGAAAAAAAAACAAAAAAAAACGCACGTTTATTCATGCCTTGGGCCAAAAAATGCACGTTTTTTCACGCCTTACCCCAAAAAAACATTGACCACGCGTTTATACACGCCTAGCCAAAACTTGACATTTATAGAAAACCCCACGCCTAGGCGTGTTTTTTGGAACACTACCATTTAGAGTAATGTTCTGCTCTGCTGCTTTATATTTAACCTTTTCAAATCTCTCATTATTTATATTTGAGTGCTAAGTTCTGTTCTTTTTCTTAAACCACCAGAGTATATTGTCGTTTGAAGACCAATTGAAAATTGCCCACGACAAGTTGCTACTATATTTGAGTCGCTAATACCATTGTAGATCATCAAAGGTAATCTCTATTAGATGTCGTCTCTTTACTTTTAATATTGAAGAGTTATAATTATTCAAGTTGCAATTACAAGATTTCCTTCCACAAGCTGATCGTAATATTTTCTTTATGTTAATGATTTCTTTGACAAGTTTAATAAGACTAAACAGTAACTAATTAGGACCACGTAGCCACAGATTTTATTCATGTTGCACGTTGCCTGTGGCAAAAGATATGCGAGTATTTTGTTGTGGGTTGGAGGGGATGATTTTAGTCATTGAACCTATTTTAAATTTTTTTTTTTGGTTTATATGTGTTGGATTGTGATTATTGATCCGTGTCTTATTTGCCTTGGTTTAGTTTTTTTGGTGGTATTGAAGCTTTTGAATGAATATAAACAAGCTTCCATTGTTAGTGGTTCTCAAGTTATGTTTAATTTACTCCCTGATTTTGATTTCGGCTTTCTTCTTTATATTGCGTTCGTTTGTAGATTGGGTGAAGAGTAATGTGGATGGTATGGTGAGGTTGAAGGAAATGGAGGAGGAAGTGCGCACACATGTCAATTTATGATCTAATACCCTCCATGTGGGTGTTTTCGAAAATACCGATTTGACTCAAATTTTGTTTTTGTTAGATTTATTATATTTTTTATTTGTTTAGGTTTTATGTAGAGAAAACGCCAATAATTCTTAGTGTTTTAAACCAAAGCATATCAATTTCAGTTTGCCACTTTTCCCGTGATAGGTGAGTTACTCTCAATATTTTTAATATTGGTGAGTCCATGACCATTACTTTTTATGTTTTCTTGAAGTATCAACTCTAATTTTGAACCACCGTGTTCACCTTCTCTCTTTCAATTTTGATATAGACTCGGTTCAACAATTTTAATTTTAACTAAAATATGTTATTAGGCCCTTTTCAGTACAAGTGTTGTTTAGTGCACTCTTAATTTTCACTTAAATTAGTCAAGGACACCTCTATGTTTTTTACATAGTACTAATTAACTTTAAAATGTTATAATTCAGTGCATGGTTTGTGAGCAGTATGCATTTGTGTGCCATTGTCAGGTGACTGTCATTCTTCAATGTACAAGTTGTTTATTTATTTGAGATGATTGGAAGCTAATATTGATATAGAAGTTTGTTGCTGAAAGTTTTATCCTAATTATTTTTGTGTAATTGTGAAATTCAGTTGAGTTCTTTTTTGAAACAGAGTTGCGAGCAATGGACTCATGTTAAGATATGGCAGGGTAGTTGTTTGGATGTTGGTTTGGTGTATTTAGATGGGTATAGAGTACTGCTTAGGGAATGATATAGTGAATTTCAATTAAGTTTAACATCACTTTTTGTTCTCATCTTTCCTATGATCGTGTAGAGAGCTGTGTTAGTGCCTGCATTGGAAGGGCGAGACATAACTGCACACCCTAAGACTGGGACAGGGAAGACATTAGCTTTTGGGATCCCAATAATAAAACCCGTAACTGAAGATGATCAAGAAAGAGGTTCTCAGAGGTAGCCATTATAGCATTCTTAATCTAAAGTGGGCTCCCTTTTGATTGCTTTTTGAATATAAAGCATTTTTGCTTTTTGTTTGAAGGAGGTCTGGATGACTTCCTAGAGTACTGGCCCTTGAACCAAATGTGAGTTTAATTTGATTGTAGAAAGATTAATTGATTTTAAAGTATTAAATGCTGGAGTTTTGTGTTAATGGTATGTTATATTTTGTGGGTACCTCGATTTATCACCACCGGCCCAGACGAGTAGCCCAGTAGAAACGGCCCAAAGTCTGGGAACCTTGCGTCTCAACCAAAATCAGTTACGACTTAGTCCATTCCTGAAATCTCGTAAGGAGATATTCTAGGAAGATAGATTGACGTGGGGAAGTCCAACATCCCCACTCCCCGAAAACAGAGATGTATATAACAAATCCTAGGCCTAGGGCAAAAGGGATGCATTGTATTTTTCTGTAAAACACTCCTCAGAGTATAGAGAAATAAATACTTAGAGCACCACCGTGGACGTAGGAATTCTTACTGAACCACGTACATACTGTGTTGTGTGATTGACATTCTTTACCTTCTTTATTTGCTTTGGCGATTGTCTTTTCTTGTTAACTTGTGTTGAACATAATTGTCACCACAATTGGCGCCGTCTGTGGGAAACGTTTGTCTTCCTTAAGAAAGCCCTCACCAACAAAGAAGCTAGAATGTCTGGTCACAGTAGCAATGCCTCTCAGGCAGGGGATATCCAAGAACAACTTGCCCCTCGCAGGATCAGAACTGAAGTTCGGCGTTCAGATCAGAGGGCTCGCCCAGAGCGGCAAGCCTCAGAGGAAAGTCAGGGACTAGCGAAGTCCACACAAATCTCCAGGTTGATCGATGCCTATGAGGCAAGGCTCCAAGAGCAAGGAGAGGTTGCTCGCAAGCAAGAGGCTGAGAATGCTCGCCTCAAAAGGAGATTAGAGAGGATGGAGAAAGAACTCCATCGCAGCACTAGGCGACGTCCATACCGCACTCCTAGCCCTCAGGCGAGCAAGTCTCGCAGCCAAGGAAGGAACCCAGACGCGGATCCCAGAGAAGTGAGAAGCACGAGTCGGATGATGACTTGCTCGAGCAACAGCGACCAACTCGCCGTTACAGGAGCGTAGGTCGAGGTGATGAGGATATACGAAATTTGGTCTGAAGAGAAATGGACCAGCACCCAGCACATCGGGGTGCCAGATCGACCAAAGAGCTTGCTCGGCGAGCTCTCAGGACCCCGATGAAATCCCCTTTCTCAAAGGAGATAGAAGAAGAAGAAGCCCCCAAGAAGTTCGCAATTCCAAGATACAAGATCTATGACGGAAAGACTGACCCTATCGATCACGTTAGGCAGTATAGGCAGGCCACGACTCTCTGAAACCACAGGGATGCACTAATGTGCCGGATTTTTCCCTCGAGTCTGCATGATGTGGCCCAGAAGTGGTTCAAGAGGCTCCCTCACAGGTCCATCAGGAGTTTTGAGTCCCTGGCCGAGCTCTTCACGGCTCGCTTCATTACCAGCAGCTCCCATCCAAAGAGGTTGGATGCTTTACTAACAATGAAGAATACGCCTCAAGAGAGCCTCCGTGACTGCGCAAAGAGGTACTGGGAGTTGTTCAACGAGGTCGAGGACTGCTCGGAGCAGGTAGCGGTGGCCTCTTTCAAGATTGGCCTACCCAGCTCTTGCCTTCTGCACCAATCCCTAACGAAGAAAGAGGCCAGAACCATCGATGACTTGATGGCTCGCATCGAGAAGTACGCCAAAGTGGAAGATGTGACCCGTCTCAGTACAGGGGATAATGGTCGGACTAAGCTCGCTGCCAAGGGCAACGATAAGGCCGAAAACGAGAAGAAAGGAGGCAAGAATGGGGGCAAGGGCGGCGCCAAGAATGGAGGAAAGAATGATGTTTCGAAAGCATTTCAGGCAGTAAACACTGTCTTTAAAGAACCAATCTACAAGATCCTAGCTAAGATCAAAGACGAGCCATTTGTTAAGTGGCCCAGAAAGATGGGGGGAGATCCCTCAAAGAGAAATAACGCGCTGAGATGCGCTTTTCACAAGGAGGGTGGACATAAAACTGAGCACTGCAAGGCTCTTAAGTCTCACCTTGAAGAGTTGGCCCAGACCGGGCATCTGAACGAGTTTGTAGAGAAGAAGGCAGAGAAGGTTGCTGCCAATGGAGACACAAGGCCTGACAACGTACTCGAGGACGATGCTGGCCATGAATTTGCAGTAATTCATGGGGCATCTGATATGAAGCAGATTCAAGGGAATTCAGCTCGGATGGAAGTGCAAAAGCTTATAGCAGTAATGCAAGCTTTTCAGATAGATCCAGCGAAGACAGTCAAGAAAGCGTCGGCGAGCAGATGACGCCGATTACAGCAAA
Source organism: Sambucus nigra (assembly GCA_949130495.1). Lineage (NCBI taxonomy): Eukaryota > Viridiplantae > Streptophyta > Magnoliopsida > Dipsacales > Adoxaceae > Sambucus > Sambucus nigra. The sequence continues at coordinate 90,272,641 of OX422209.1, read as the reverse complement.
CACATCGTGTTCACAGATGAAGATCTGGTGGGGGTAAGAACCCCACATCATGACGCTTTGATCATTACGCTCAGGATAGCCAACTATGATGTCGACAAGTTGCTCGTCGACGAGGGAAGCTCATCTGAGGTAATGTATCTCGACCTATTCATAAAATTGAAGTTAAGCGTTGTCGACTTGAAGGAAGCCACTGTCTCTCGTTGGCTTCGCTGGAAAAGTAACTATTCCATTGGGAAGGATCGTGCTACCCGTAAGGGCAGAAAATGTCTCCAAGATGATCGAGTTTCTGGTAGTCGACATTGACTCGCCATACCAAGCTATCCACGGCAGAGGGTGGCTACATGCAATGAAGGCAGTCCCCTCGACCTACCATCAGAAACTCAAGTACGTGACTGAGCGGTGATAGAGATCCACGGGGATCAAGCGATGGCAAGAAAGTGCTTCATAGCAGCCATCCGCCCGAAGCCAGAGAAGGCCAAAGAAAAGGTCGAGGAGCAAGAGGGTTTGATACCATCAAAATAGCAGTTAAAGTATGGAAGGCCCGGAGCGGAGGAGACCAGGCTCCTCCCCTCTGAGAGGGTCGTTGAGAACCTGGAAGAAGTCGCAGCCGGTGGTAACAAAAAAGGCAGGAGTTTCTTGATTGGGACATCTCTCACAGATCAAGAGAAGAATTGACGATGCTACTGCGGAGCAACCTAGATGTTTTCGCGTGGAAACCATACGAGTCGCCTAGAATTAATCCTAGCGTGGTTTGTCGTCGGTTGCACGTCGGCCCGACTTTCAGACCTATCGCGCAAAAGGCACGGCGAACTGCGCCAGAAAAGGCCAAGGCTGTAGAGAAGGAGGTAGAAAAGCTGTTGGATGCAGGATTCATACGGGAAGTTCAATTCCCTAAATGGTTGTCCAATCCAGTAATGGTTCCAAAGAACAATGGAAAATACAGAGTTTGTATCGATTTCACTGACCTTAATAGGGCATGCCCTAAGGACAGTTTTCCTCTCCTAAAGATCGACCAATTGGTGGACGCTATAGCAACTCATGAGAGAATGAGTTTTCTAGACACGTATCCGGGATATCACCAGATTCCTCTATATGCACCAGACCAAGACAAGACCGCGTTCATTACCACCGTCGGTTTATACTGTTATAAAGTTATGCCCTTTGGGCTCAAGAATGCAGGAGCTACTTACCAGAGGCTAGTCACCAAAATGTTCAAAGACCAAATAGGAGATACTATGGAGGTCTACATTGATGATATGCTCGTCAAGAGCAAGCGCAAAGAGGACCATCTCTCAGACCTATCAAATACCTTCGAGATCCTCAGAAAATACCGAATGAAACTCAACGCGAGCAAGTGTTCTTTTGGTGTCCAGTCAGAAAAATCCCTCGGGTATTTGGTTAGCGAGGGAGGCATTGAGGCCAACCCGGACTAGATCGATGCGATCAACAAGGTACAGCCCCCTCGCACGATACGAAACGTACAGAAGCTCAAGGGCATGCTTGCCACTTTGAATCGTTTCATCTCGAAGTCCTCAGGGAAGTGCAAGTCATTCTTCCAGCTCTTGAAAGGAAACAAGACAGTAGAGTGGAATCAAGATTGCTCGAAGGCATTAGAAGAGCTCAAGGCTTATCTCAGCACACCACCTTTGCTCATTATACCTCAAGAAAATGATTCCCTGTACTTATACCTCGCCGTCTCCAGCCACACCGTCAGTTCTGCACTGGTATGCAAAAAAGCAGGAATCCAGCACCCAGTCTACTAAGCGAGCAAAACCTTATTAGACGTCGAGCAGCGGTACCTACCACTGGAAAAGCTCACCTTTGCACTAGTGGTAGCCTCGAGGAAGCTGAAGCACTACTTCAAAGCTCACACTATTATCGTTCTTACATCACACCCCCTTAAAGCAGTCCTGCGGAAAGCGGATTTGTCTGGCAGACTATCCAAGTGGTCAGTCGAGCTCGAACGATTTGACATCCAATTTCAACCAAGGAATGCAATCAAGGGGAAGGTCCTCGCCGACTTCATCGCGGAGTTCACAAGCGAGCAGCCTTGCGACCAACTTCAACCCATGAAGCAAAGGGAAGATCACTCATCAGAAGGAGTTTGGCGACTGTTTGTAGATGGAGCCTCCAACTCAAAGGGGGCAGGAGTAGACATTGTGCTCATTACTCCAGAAGATACAATCCTCGAGCAGGGGATCAGGCTTGGATTCGAAGCCTCCAACAACGAGGCAGAATATGAGGCTTTGATAGCCGGCATACAGAAGGCACAGGCGTTGGGAGCGAAGCAGCTACAGGTGTTCGACGACTCGCAATTGGTCTCCAATCAGATAAGTGGGGACTTCAACGCAAGAGACGAAAGAATGGCAGCTTACCTCGCCTTAGCAAAGAAAGTAATGTCCAACTTCGAGGAAGTTAGTGTCCAACAGTATCCCAGAGGACAGAACAGTCATGCCGACGCCCTAGCAGCCCTGAGTTCAGCAATCGACTTCGACTTAAAGAGAACAATCCCTATTGACTTCCTTGCCTAGCCAAGCATCAACCAGAGCGACGATCTGCCAGGCATGGGACATATGCTCCAGATTGAATCAGCACCCAGTTGGATGGACCCCCTGAGGGACTATTTGAAGGATGGTGCACTTCCAGACGATAAGAAGGTCGCTCATCAGATAAGAGTCAAAGTTGTCCACTTTCACTTATCTCCTGAGGGCAAACTATACAAGAGATCATTCACTGGCCCTTACCTTCAATGTGTTCACCCGAAGGACGGGACTCGAGCTTCATTAAGGAATCTGTGGAAGCCATATTGGAGGGAGGTCACTAGTTTTCCGAACAATGAAGGCTACTGGTGGCCATACATGCAGAGAGATTCTGCGGTATATGCTCGCAAATGCCAGAAATGTCAACTATATGCTCCGAACAATGAAGGCTACTGGTGGCCGTACATGCAGAGAGATTCTGCGGTATATGCTCGCAAATGCCAGAAATGTCAACTATATGCTCCTATGGTCCACCAACCTGCCAGCGACCTAAGATGGCCTACCAGCCCATGGCCTTTCGCCCAATAGGGAATGGGCATCGTAGGCCCTCTTCCTCTCGCTGCCGGCAATCGCAAGTATCTGTTGGTCGCGACAGACTACTTCACCAAATGGATCGAGGCAGAACCACTGACGAACATCCGAGATGCAGATATGATGAGATTCATATGGAAAAACATAATTACCTACTTTGGAATCCCCAAAACCATCATCACTGACAACGGGACACAGTTCGAGAGCGGCCCCTTCCAAAATTTCTGCAGCGAACACGGGATCAGGCACAATTTTAGCTCGGTAGCCTACCCCCAGAGCAACAGACAAGCCGAAGCTTCCAACAAAACAGTGATCGATGGGTTAAAGAAACGACTGGAGCGAGCCAAGGGCGCATGGATGAGCGAGCTGCTACATATTCTGTGGGCTTACCGCACTACCCCATGACGAGCAACCCGGGAAACCCCATTCGCACTAACATATGGAATGGAAGCAATCATCCCTCTAGAAGCTAGCCTCCTAACCATGAGATCCACCTTGGTTGACCAAGGCCAGAATGATGCAGCATTACTCGCTGAACTTAACCTAACTGACGAACGCAGAGAACTAACCCTAGTGAGACTAGCGAGCTATCAGCAGCAGCTCGCAAAACACTAACAAAAAGGTCAATCCAAGGACATTCCAGATTGGGGACTACGTCCTAAGGAAAAATCTTGGCAGCGCATTAAAACAATCTGATGGCAAGTTGGGTCCAAACTGGGAGGGACCATTCAAGGTGACAAGGGACGACCTACAAGGAGCCTATCACTTAGAAACGCTGGAGGGCAGAGAGATACCCCGAGCATGGAACGCAGCCAATCTGAAAAAATTCTATTTCTAGTTTTTTCATTCATCTTTTATCGCATTTTTGGAATTGGCAACTCATTTTTTATTGCTTGTGATTAATAAAAGATTGTTTGGCAGTAACATTCTATGAAGTGTTAATTTTGTATTATGAACTTTGTAACTTGCAAATCTTTTCCAAGCGACAGGCACCTTATTCAAAGCACAAAAGCAGGATGTCGCCCTCCTCAAGTTTTCGTTATGAAACACGAACAACCTCCTAGCATTGCCTCGACAATATATGAAGCCCTACAGGGGACCCTTAAGCAGCTCGACCAAATCGAATTGGTCACCAAACAATGTTTGGTTCAGAAAACCTGATCGGATAGAACATCCAACACCAGGTGTGTCCTCGCCATTGCCACACTTAGGCCTAAGGTAGTGTGACGACACGACCTAAAAGGTAAAGTGAGGCAAAAAGGTATCCCAAAAGCATACTGGACTGGGAGGATACTCACTCAACGAAACAACCCTACAAATCTAGTCGGCTACGAAGGGCCCAAGATAATCAAGTGAGAAATAAATGATGTAAAAAATATACAGTACATGTTTAGTCGGCAAAATCGCCCGAGACATAAATATTACATTATTTCATTACATGTACAATGAGTTACATTCGGTAAAATCTTAATGAGGATTAGGCCTCTAAGCAAGATAATCAGCCACTTGTGCTCTTCGACCGTCGTCCGGATGAGGAGCCAATTCCTCCTCTACCTCATTCGCATCTGGCTCTAATAGCTACCTAGGGATAACGTCTATAGGGACCCATTGGTCGTCCCTCCTGAAAGGATTAAGCCTCAGAGTTGAAGGAGAGATCTCGTGACGGTACCAGAGTACTGAGTTCCTGGGGACCTGGGCGCTCAACCATCCCCTAATAAAGGACAGCTCTTCAAACTCTGTCAACCTCGTCGGAGCATCTGTCCAACCTTGGTCGTAACCATCAGCCCATACTCGCTGAGGACCTTTCTTGAACAGATGCTTCAGCCGTGTGACATCTCTTTGAAGCCCAGCAGCAATCACGTATGCTCGACGAACATCTTTTCGAAGCTCGTCCATCTCCCTGGCTGGACCCCCTGAATCTGGCAGGCTCGGTTTGTTCAGAGGTAGTTGGCCGCTTTCCCTTGTCAGCGGCAGTAGCAACATCTCCCTCAGAGGGAACAACTATTGTTCCCCGAGCAAAAGGAGCACCAACAGGAATAGTCTGGGAAGCAGGGACTACACCTTCAACGGCTGGGGCAAGCGCGTCATCCACAACAGGCTTCGGGCTTGGATCATGCTCGTCGAACAAGGGTGAATCAATATCCACCCCAGCAGCCAGAAGAGCCTTGTTCCATCCCTTCCTGAAGTTCAGCCGGCTGATGTAGCCTATCTGAACATCAGCATCTTCATATGCGGCAGACTACCGAGAGTTGTACGAACTCTCCTTAATGGTAGCTGCCTCAGACTCCAACTTCTTCACCTTCTCTGCCAGAGCCTTATTTTCCTCAACCACGGCCAGCTTGCTCGTGCAAACCAGATCGTAGGACTGCCTCAACTCATTTAGTTCCTTGGTCGCTGCTTCCTTCGCTCTGTTTGCTTCAGTAAGGGCAAGATCGGAGGACCTCTGGGCCTCTCTGGCGGTCTTCAAACTGGCCTCCAGCTCGACGCCTTTCCCCTTCAACTCAACGTTCTGCCTCCCCAAGTCCGCATTCCTACTCACCAGCTCGTCGCAAGTACGGTAGAGAATAGCAAATTCGATCACAAACTGCAAGTAAAGAGAGAGCATTAGAAGAAAGCATTGAACAGAATATTACAAGTATTGAAAAACGGAGACAGACTTACCAAGGCTAGCCTCTAACTCGCTTGCAGAGCTAACTGGTCGGTCCCCATTGCCTTCTGTCGATCAGCAGGCAAAATTGCTCTCTCGAGCAGCGCAGGAGCTAACTGGGGAGAGATGGCGACAAAGGCCCCCTAGGGCAACGCGGACACAGGCACCAAAGCTTGCCCAGCCTTCGTCCTCACTTCCACTCTCCTCTCCTCTTCCCTCTCCTTTTTCTCCCTCTCAGCTCTCTTCCTCTCGTCCACCTTATTTCTCTCTTCAACCTTCTTCCTCTCCTCTTCCTTCTTTCTCTCTTTCTCTCTCAACTGCTCTTCCTCCCTCCTCTTCTTTTCCTGCTCGATGGCAGCAGGCTGAGAACCAGTGGCAACTTCTCCACTACCACAGACTTTTGCTTCTTCGACCGCCTAGAAAGAAGCACATCATCATCATCATCATCCCTAATCAGATTCCTCCTCTGGGAGGAGCCATATCTTCCTCACTGGAACTGCTCGACTCACTGGAAGAATCTCGAGCGTCTGAAACCTCTTCCGAGCTGGAAGACCCTTCACCACTAGAGCTCGCCTCGCTGGAACCACCTTCAGCACCTCCCCTATTATCACCTTCACCAGAACTGCTCTCTTCCTCGTCCAATTGGATAGGATCTGCAACAGCTTCTTCAATGATATCAAGCTCAGGGATGCTATCCACAGGTCGCGCGATAAAACTAGACCCAATGTTCTTGTACTCCAGAAGAAAAGCAGTTGATCGAGGATATTCGTCGTCAGCCAAAGATTCTCTAATATTCCAAGCTTTGATCAACTCAGCAGCTCGAACCTCACTGAGAGCAGGTTCCAAGTTCTTTGTCCTCGCTGATAAAAGAAGAGAAGAATATCAGAAAATACAAACATTAACAAAAGGTTCAATGAGCAGAGCAAAGATTACTTATGCACTCCTCCCCATAAAAGGGGACCGTGAATCTGTCAGACCTCGACCCCTCAGTATGGGGGGAACACTACCAATTTCTAGCAAGAAAACCTTCTTGCCAGTAATCCTTGTGGGAATCAGGTAGATTTACTATCAATACCCTATTAGGACTCCTGGCCTTGGGGTAAAGAAGACCAGAACTGGTTCACGAGAAAGAATAACAAAAGCAAATCTCAGCAAGCCCTAGATTGGTGCCATAGAGCTGATTTATTCTATGGACACCATTAACTATCTTCCAAACGTTTGGCGAACACTGTGCAGGGACAATATTGAAGTAACCAAAGAAATGCAAAAACAAATTACTTGGAGGGAAAGTGAGCCCCCCTTGGGACAGTAAAAGAACGTGAATCCAGTGAGCGCCCTCTATTTCTCTAACATTTTTAAAGATAGGGGCACACTCAATGTCTACCCAATCTGGGATGTTGTAATACTTCCTAAATTCGGTCACCGGCCGATTGCCTATTTTCGCCATTTACAAAACCCTAACTACAAATACGAGGAGGTTGCAATAGAAAAAAGTACGGAAAGAGAGCAAGAAGAACTTACGAAATAAAAACTTGGCTTGGAACGACTCAAAGTCACAAGCAAAGACGATGGAGGAAATTAAGATTGAAAGATGAAGACCTGGGGACGAGAGCGCAACAGTAGAAGCTTAGAGAAGATGAGAAAATTTGAAGAAGTTTGAAACGACAGCAACGAAATGCTGCTCCAAAGGACTTCTAAATGTTTCCAATCATAACGCACAGGACACGAAGCAGGTTGCCGCCTAAATCAGTTTTCAATCCTGAGAAGAGTTGCACAATTTACAAGGAAGCCATTATGACTTATCATTTAAATTTATTGAGCCCAAATTGTGGCCCAACAATTTTATGGGCAATTGTGGGTACCTCTATTTATCAGCACGGCCCAGGCGAGTAGCCCAGTAGAAAAGGCCCAAAGTCTGGGAACCTTGCGTCTCATCCAAAATCAGTTATGACGTAGTCCATTCCTAAAATCTCGTAAGGAGATATTCTAGGAAGATAGATTAACGTGGGGAAGTCCAACATCCCCACTCCCCGAAAACAGAGATGTATATAACAAACCCTAGGCCTGGGGCAAAAGGGATGCATTGTATTTTTCTATAAAACACTCCCCGGAGTACTGAGAAATAAATACTGAGAATACCACCGTGGACGTAAGCATTCTTGCTGAACCACGTACATACTGTGTTGTGTGATTGGCATTCTTTACCTTCTTTATTTGCTTTGGTGATTGTCTTTTCTTGTTAACTTGTGTTGAACATAATTGTCCCCACATATTTGATTCCAGCAAAATGAAAGTAATGTGATGAAGGAACCCTTGATTTCAATATTAAACTCAATTGAAACATTCAATTTGTATTTCGATCATCTAAGCAGTTTTCTAGAATCTCGACTCCGCAACATGACACTAAATCCCCCCCCCCCCCTCCTTCAACCTATCCACCCGCAGTAGATTATGTAAATAGTAAGAGAATGTAACAATTACATTTCCTTCTCATACTCACTTTCGCTTCCGCACATAGTTGATCGTGCAATATTTGGCACGATGTTGAAACAGAATTAATATCAATTCGGTTATATTCTGTTCTGGAAATTTACAAGCATTAGTTCAAACCTTATGTTTATTTTTCTATAGCAATTTTTATTAAGGTTGTCTCTATTTACATTATTACTATTGTATTGACTAAAAAGCTAATTCATTACCATAATCGAAATCTGATTTATTACTACTACTTTTGCATTTCAGAACTACAAAACTGAGCTTTCATAAACAAGAACCTATAGCATCCGAGTCTGATCATATCATTTGATTTGGTCTTAAGATTGCAGGTTATTTGACTTGGATTAAGATCACAAGATGAAGGCTTTGAATTGCAATGGTGGGTTGACAACAGTTAGAGATTAATGAGTTCAACTGATTTGTGCGGGATTTGCGGATTTGTCGCGCTAAGGTATTGTGCATTATTGTTTGTTGATTTCTACTGCAGTTGATGGTGGCTTTTAATGTATATCATTGATGGTGGCTTTTTGAATATTCAGTTAAGTTTTTCCAATTTTCTTTTATACTTTGGTGACTTGGACATGGAACATGTGTTGTGTTAGTGGATCTAAATTTTTATTTCAATTGCAACAGTTTTACACCACAAAGGAACATGATGGCTCACCTTACTTTCATGACTTGCATTGCGGCTAGCCTTTATCCTTGAGGTCAATCTCACAGTGGAGCATTAGTAACACCTCCTTTTTAATTTTTTAAATGTTGCAAGGCAAAGCATAACCTCAGAACACTTCATTTAATCATTTTTTGTGCTTCTTTCTCCTATGACCAATTCTTTTATTAGTCTACATTAAAATTTTGGATTTTAGTCTTACTAGTTGATTACTTTTGTTATATGTGAACTTTATGAGTATTTGAAATGAAGGCTTATGGTGCTATAAGTTTCGATAGTACATTCAAAGAAATTAATGATTTAGATCAAAGGAGAAATCAGGAGGTGTTTTGGATTAGACTTCTAATAAGTTGAGGAAGGATTTATCAAAATCTGTACACTGCCCATAGTCTCAACAATAGTACCCATAGTCCAACATATCAAATTTTGAATCACATCTCTCAAACAGAGAAAGGACAAAAGGTGCTGACAGTTAACGACAAAACCAGTACCACGGTATATTCCTATCCACACTCCACCTCGCTTCTTTTTGTTGATTCTCTTTAATGAATGGTTTATTATAGCATTTTTAGTAATTCCTTTGTTCAAGGGTCAATGATGTTAATGTGGGGTTAGGGTTCTTTTGTTTTGGTGGTTGTTTGGTCGTTTGTGGTGGTTAATCTGGGTGAACTGCTCCGATAGGGATGAGTTTGTGATGCTGAATTCCCCTTTGTGTACGTTCCCCCATCCCTCCCTCCCCCGCCCAATGTTTAAAAAGGCGTTTGAGGCTTACGCCTCCAGGCGAGGCGGGAAAAAAATGCCTCGAGGCTTAAGCCTCGAGGTTGAATTTGAGACTTACGCCTCAATGTGACTCGAGGCTTACGCCTCGATGTGCCTCACGCCTTTTTGCTGAGGCGCAAAAAAAAAAAACTCATTTTCTTCTTCCATCACGAAGTCTGTTTTATTTTAAGGTTAAAGTTCTTCATTTTTCTATCATTGCGCGTAACTTAAAAAAAATGTTGTTTTAATCTACTAACTCTTATTCTTTTTTTCATTTTTTTGGTTTTAAAATTGCACTTAACTTGTACTATTTACTATTGTAACTTGACGGAAATTTTTAAAAAATATCCAATATGTGAATGAAACTATAAAAACTGATTTTGTCACTTTGATTTTGCATTGATTAATTTATTGTCATATTACAAAATAACCAATGTGAATGAAACTAAAAAAAATGATTTGGTCAATTTGATTTTGCATTGATTAATTAATTGTCATATTATAAAATTAACAATATGTAAAAAAGTCATCTCGGGGGAACAAAAAAATGTTTAACTATGTGAGAAAGTCCTCGAAGATGTTTTTTTTTTGTAGTTTCATTTCATATTTCTTTGTTACTTTATTTTTTATGGTTTTATTGGTATTTTTTTTAATATTATTTTGCTCTTTTTTTTTTGTGAGGTTACACCTCGCCTCGCACCTTTTTAAACATTGCCCCCGCCTCGTCTTTGGGAAATTGGGAGGATGGCGAAGAAACGTAGCCAAATCTTTGGGTGTGATATATATTGTTCTGCCATTCGGAGTGTTTGGATTTTGCATTAAATGTGTTAGGATCATATTTGTATTAATATATGTGTTCGGATCATACTACATTTTCTACAAGCTCCCCCCCCCCCCCCCCCTCTCTATTTATTTTTATTTTTTAAATCTACGTGTTGTTTTACAATTTTCGCTTTACATTTAATATGTTCGGATCATATTTGCATAATCCAAATTTAGTTGTATATGATGGTTTTGGATCATACATGTTTAGTTGTTTAAATTTGTCTAATGCTTAGTTATTATTTATTTATAGTTTTAACCCGAGTGCTTTGTGTTGCAAGTATCATTTATGACCAGCGTGCCGAGGACACGGGCATGTACTAGTATACATACATACATACATACATATATACATATATACATATATATATATATACATATATATATATATATATATATATATATATATATATATATATATAGAGAGAGAGAGAGAGAGGAGTTAGCCAAAGAGAACGAGAAATTGGATTGCTAGAGTGAGGTGCATCAAAGCTCTAGATTCTTTCCGTCATTAACGTTCGAGATAATCGTGTTGTATTATGGTTAGGGTCCATTATATTTATGTTAGACTTTGGTTATTTGGTCAGTCCTTGTTTACTTTTTGGATATATTTGTAAAGCTTCTACTGGGAGGATAGATGTCTTCTTTTATGCCCCTGTGTGTTCGTTTTGTATTCCATCTGTAAAGGGGTTGAGACCCAGCTTTAGGCATTTTCTATAGATATTTATTTATCAAAAGATAAAAATTAATTAAAAGGATGTCCTGCTTTAACTGTAACAGGGCATTAAAGGCAAACTTGGCATGAATGGAAATTCCAAACATGTTCAGAGAACTCCATATTTTATAATAAGAGAACATAGTGGAAATAGCAAAACCGAATTGTTGTATCCAATTTAAAACTTATCAATTTTCACAAAATAACAATGCAGACCATGATCCATTTCATTACAGGCATTATAAATTTAAACACTAAAGATATAAAAAGACACATATGTCATAATTTGTTTTATACTGAAATTTTGCACTCATATTTTATTAGTTATACAGTTCCGATTTCTCTTCGGTCTACCTAATTGTATTTGCTCTGGGCGTGGTTGTTTCATAACAAACTTCTGAAACATCATCTGTTAATTTTGCATTCACAGATCATTTCTAAATTTTGGGTACATGGAATTCAGCTCTGGGACAAAACCCTTTTTTTTGGTGATAATCTGGGACAGAGCTAACAGTAAACAAGAATGAAAGAAAGAAAAAGGTTTCCCATAACTATGATGGACCAATAACATCAACCTACATCTCATTGTGGTAAGGATTGCAAAAGATGAGTGTTTTCTAATCACAAAGAAAGCCTTATTAGTTATTAGGTGGAAAAAAAAAGTTATTTCATTCTGCATTACCAGCTTTTCTAGTACGGAAAGATTGACTTCACATCTCTTCCCATAAGCCACTGCAACAAGCCTCCTGGTCGATCCTACCTTCACACATTTAAAATATAATTTGTGAAGCTCCTTTATCCGGGCGCTGATGGCGAAATATCTTTATTATCAACAAAAAAAAATCCCAGTGAAGCACAAATAAATATACCAGAATACATAATGCAGTAGATAAAAAACATATACAAAATAACAATTATAAAGTAATTGATTTAAAAAAACAAAATCATTCCATATGCTTACCAACAAACTTATATCTTTTATGTTGCAGTGAAAGAGGAGGATATGGATGTTCTTTCTTTTTCCGAATAAAATGGGCAATGTGTAGGGAAAGGGAAGCCAAGAAACCCAAACCAAACTCTTAACTACATAAATTAATGATTAAGAGGGCTTTTAGATGCAAATACACTGCAATATGAATCAAGACCAAAGCATAGGAAATTGAAGCTCTAAAAGAAGGGTCAAAAATAACAAGCCTGAACAACAGAGCCACACAAGAACATTGAATTCAAGATGTAAATATTTTTGTTCATTCAACCAATCCAATCTCATTCTCGATTCATCTGACAATTATTAATATGTCGAAATAATAATTTTCAACATGTATCCTGCTATCCTCAAAAAATATTTAAGTTTACCACTACCCATTTGTATGACCAACCTTAAGTAAACTTGCCATTTTAATTAACAAAACTGTCTTCTCTGAAAATTCAGCAACATAAAATACTTGAAAACAAATTACTGCAGAGATTAGGGAAAACAGACCTAGCAAAGAAATAATGTGAATCTGTTCCCATTTTCCTTTTTTTTTTGTTTGTTTGGGGTGGGGAATGGAAATTTGGGGAAATAAATTGCTTCTGAACTCCAAATGCTGTACCTTACAGAACTCCAGTACTGGAGAAACGTGATGACTTCTAATGGTGATCTTGAATTTATCATTTTTGGCTTTGTCTAAGCTCTGCAGACAAACATAGTTAAATTCATTGAGGCAAAATGGAATACCACAAATGCAAATGATTGTCTCATTTAGAATTTGCAAACAATATAATACATACGGAGAAACACAACAGAGATACTTGCTGAATAAATTCTATGCAGTAACAAATCCAAAACCAAAAGATGCTGGAAATCTACATATTGAAAATTATTATTTCACCACCTTGGATTTTCGTATGTTTTACAACCTGATATACAAACTCTCTTCTCTCTTCCACTTCTCCCAACTCTAGATCTCATATTCTAACTTGGTATTAGAGCGCTAATCTAGTTCTAAACATACCAGAACAAGTTGCAACTCGCAGCAAAACAAAAACCAGTCTCAGAAGGTTACTGATATCAGCATCCGTATAAAAGACATAACGCAAAAGGCCATGGATTGATTTGAACACTCTATTTTAAAACTGGGCGTCCCCAAACTTCTAGAACTCATATCCTAACTTGCTATTAGAGCACCAATCTAGTTCTAGAGCGCGTGTAAACCCTCTTATCAATTTGCAATCAAATTGAAGGAACTATAGTGATTTTCTTATTATTCTACGAAATTATTTGCTTGATCATTTCAAATTTTTGGTTGCGATTGGTTCATTAAAAATTCAGTGCAGTGAGTTTTTCATGAAAACAATGTGTTTCTTGTCTGTATGGTTGAGGAAATGAAAGAAAATATCTTCGAGTTTCTTGGTTCCGCAAAATTGAAGAAAACTGGTAATTATGGTGGTGTGACAATGGCAGGGTGGTCTGAAAATGGCTACTGGTGGAACCCAGCAAAGTGCGGCCAAAATGATAGTGGTAGTGCCGCAATGGTACTATTGAGTTTGAATTTGTGAAAATTCACTGCTTTATTGTAACACCCATATTTATATACGAGAATTTGCTTTAATTTATATTTTAGTTCAGCTGTATTTCTTCCATATTTCTTAAGATAATTTGGGGCCTTGCAGAAGTGCTAGGCTTGTAAGAAATAGTTATGAGTTGGTGGTAACCCTAAAGATGCATGGGGTACTAGGAGAGTATTGTGAGGAAGTTAAGGGAGTATAGTAGTGAAAAACGTGAGTGTTTAAGCATTAAAATGCATTGAGGCCAGAAAAAGGGAGCCTCTGCAACTACTATATAGGTCGCTATATCGGTCGTTTAACCGATATGGAGAGGTCTGACGCTTGCAAGCCTTATTTAAACGAGTTTATTGATGCAGTTGGGCCCTTATTTTCTCCTAAACTCACCCAAAAACCCTAAAAGTCCCCTCAAGAAACCTCCATATCCAAAATTTAATTGAGAACAGTTCAATAAGAATTGGAAGGCGTTGAATAAGGGAAATTGAGAGGAGAGGAAACAAGGCTGAAATTTCAGAATTCAGAATTTCATCGACAAGGCATGAATCACCCCTTTAGTGTTGATAGGGTTAGATATTGCCTAAATTAATCCTAGTGTTAGGTTTGAATGTTAAAAATGGATTGAAGATTGACAAAATAAGGAAATTCCAACCTTAAATTATAATAAGAATTGAGAACTTTTTCTTTGAATTATGGTGAGAATTCTTATTCCTCTTGGATACTTGTAGAATCCTAATTGAAGTACTCGTGATGGTGAGAACGTATATGTGATGTATAGATATCTAAATTTTATGTGTGTCATGTCAGAATGTATGGAACATAAGGGATGATAACTCTCTTCTGTTGTCTGGCTACGGTGACATGTTATGTGGGTGGCATATCTGCATGTGCGGAACATGGGGTGCTAACTCTCTTTCGTTGTCTGGCGGCAATGATGGAATATCTGGATGGTGTAGTGTATGAGAAAGCATGAGTGAGCCTATATAGATGTGGTTATATATGATATGTAGCGGATAGGCCTACGGGCTAACCTACTTGATGAGACATAGGTTATGCTAAGGTCGCGAATAGCCTAAAGTATGGACTGGTATTATGGTGACTCGGGCATCACTGTTGTAGGAACGGTATCTATCTGGGCTTCAGATTGGGATCATCTAGTGGTATTCTTGTTGTGGGTGGGTCTGACCCACATATTGTTTATTTCAGGTTGTAGAGCGGTACCTCCAGCTGACAGAACCTAGAGAGGGTGGGCTCATTGATCCGCCACGTGTTTTTCTTTTCCCTGCAGAGAGATACCATGTAGGGTTCTATCTGTCTGTTACCTTCTTGGTGGGACTGAGACTTATAAAAACAGCTATGATCAGTTCTTTACGTTATTGTTTAATGGGTCTTTTGTATTCGGGATCCAAAGTTGTTTATGATGGATGCAAGTTGAATTATTTTATGTATTATCAGATAATCAATCTAGCGAACAGCTGTTAGTTTGAATCTCGCTCATCTCTTGTACATGTTGAGAATGGTATTTAATTGCTTTGACGTTCGCATTTTTGATATCTCAGGCTGGTCACCTTAGTTATGGATAATACGGTTCGTCACATTTACATTATAACGGGCAGCTTGTTTCAATCAAAATAAGGAAAATCATTTCAATCAACAATGTTTTCATTTTCAATGCCAAAAAAATAGATTTTCTATCCCTCATTGCGTTTTCAAGTAATTAAATGCAACCTTAAAGTAAAAGCCATCAGGAATTAATTTTGTCAGGGTATGGCGTATGCAAAGTACAACCTTTAACCTGCCAAAAAATTTCACTTCACACCATATCTGCTAAAGTAACATGATACTTCCCATGAAGGCATATATTCATAGATTGATCCCCAACAACCAAGCAAAAATTAAAATTCTGTACAGCTTTCAACTTCCAAAATTCAGGAGTCATGCGGGGTCAATTACATTCCAGGCACTAAAAGCTAAATATATGCTTAGGAGTAGAAAATGAAGACTAACAAAACGAAGCAACAAAATTGGGCTGCAAAACAAAATGCATAACATTAGAAAATTACAATCAATAAATTTACTTCAGTTTTAACTATGTCTTCCTTTTCACAATGGGCACATCCTCATGACCCGCAGTATCTCATTTATAGTTTCCATATTAGAGCACACCCAAAAGAATGAATCAAACAAGTCAAAACAAAGAATGAGCTATTCGTTTCTACTATGCACCATTAAACACGTTGGAAAGAATAGTTTGCAGTCATGTGAGAAATCACCCCTCGTGGTTTTGTCAATAGTGCTTTTCCTTGCCCTCCCGGTATTATTCAGGCTTTTTAGGTTACGCTGTTATATTTACGATTGAACTAGCCTGGAAATTTAATTGGAAGTCTACTGTATGGCTTCAGTGTGACTCTTTCATAGTGATTGAAGGTCTTGAAAACAGGAATCTTAAAATTCCTTGGCAGCTTATTTCCAGATGGAGGAAGATTCAGCGTTATTTGGATTGTACGTCTTGGCATATTTCGCATAAATTCTCAGAGGGTAATCAGGTTGGCATATTTCGCATAAATTCTCAGAGGGTAATCAGGTAGCCTGTAGATTGGCTAGTTATGGAGGGGGATTCAGCGTTATATGGATTGTACATCCCACAGTTTTAATTGGTTGATTTATATTTAGCGTTCTTGTAGGTTTCATCTTTGATGTACTCCCTCTGTCCCAAATTAAGAGTGTTTCCTTTTTTGTCCATCCCAAATTAAAAAACCTGTTACAAAAAATACCAAGAATAGTATTATAAAAGTAGGAGCAAAAGATCCAAGTGTGCTACATTCCAAAGGTATTCATGATTTTTGGGAGGATAAATGGAAAGTAAAATATTTCCTTAGATTGTTGACTTTCAAATGGGGACTACTAAATTGAGGCGGAGGGAGTACTTTGTTTTGTGGGGAGGTCTAGCATATATCCCACTCTATTATTTATGTCAAGTTCTATGTACTCTCTTTTATCTTGAATGCGAGAGGGGAAAGGCTCTTTTCCCCATCTTTTCTTCTTAAATAGAACAACTCTCTACACAAGAATTATCCTACCCGGAGGATCACTCAAAAAAAGGGGATGATGACAAATGTTCTAAAACGCGTTAGGCGTTAGGCGGGCGGTTGATGGCCACCTAGCTCACCTAGCTCCTAAGCGTGCCTAGGCGCCACCTAGGCATTTTTCTTTTTTTTTCCAAGAACACCAAGCATGCTATGAAGAGGATATTACAAAGAATCTAACATTGATTTACACATGAAGCTTGGTAACAATATTTTGAAGCCCTACAGTTTTAAACATTACTAACATTTCTTTTGAGTCCCATACATAGATAAAAGATTGCTAACACTAAGACAAAGAATAGAAATATTACACAGGAAAAATAATGCTTCGTAGATATAAAACTGGGTAACATTTGAAAATATTAGGCGAAAAAAATGCTAATATAATCATTGTATATATACAGAGCAACATTCATACATATGATATATATATATATATATATATATATATATATATATATATACTAGTGGATGCCCGTGCCGAGGGCATGGCGATAAATTTGCCCCCTGTGATAAAAAAATAAAAATTAAAGAAAAAACAAAAAATATAAATATAAATAAAAAAAATATAAAATATATTAATTAAAAAAATATAAAAAATATAAATTAAATTATATAAATGAAATTATTTAAAATTATTTCCCTTTTCAAAAATAATTATTTCCCTTTTAAAAAAACAAAAACAAAACCCTTTTTACTATAAAAGAAAAAAAAAAAAAAAAAAACACTTTAGCATGACATTTCATGCATGGGCTTGAAAGGGAGAAAATATCATGCATGAAATGTCATGCATAAAAGTGAAGATATTTTGCCAAAAACCATGCTCCTTTATTATATATATATATATATATATATATATATATATATATATATAAAATTTAGTATATATTTCTATGTATGTCCCTATTCTACTAGAGTACTATATACTTTCTATGTAGAAGTGATGGGAATGAGAGTTTATTTAGTATTTTCTTGCTTTTATTGTAATTTTCCTTTATTTTAGAGCTTTATTAGTTTCCAAGTATGTTTGGGACTAATATGTCATTTTTAGATATTAGTTGTCTTCTTTAGTCTTTTTGGGTAATAGCTTGTTTAGCAAGCTAACTCTTCCTATAAATAGGCCACTTGGCCCTCATTTGTACTCAACTTTTAATATGGAGAATAGAGAATAGAGAGAGAGAAAAAAAAACATTTCATTTCTTTAGTTATTGTTGTTCTTGTTGTGTAGTATAGATGTTGTGTAGATTAGTTATTGTGTAGAATAGCTTCTTCTTTTTATGCTTCCGCACCCAAATTCACATCAAATTGGTATCAGAGCCGCGTTTGTTCTTGGCGCGAGGATGATTATCAAATACAATTCAGATTCAGGTTGGGATCATTCCAATTTCATCCTACGTACAACAAGTCCCACCATCGAAACCCTAATTCTCCAAGATTCATACATTCTACATCTTTGCTCCAAAAAAAACCCTAGTTGCACAAACCCTAACCCTACCCACAACCAAGAAAACACCACCACCACCTGCTGGCCGTCCCGCCCAAAAAAAGCACCTGCAGCCACAACCAACCTCCAAACCCACCGCCCCTGACTTGAGATCCCACCCCAACCCTCGTCCAACCCAAAATGACCCTAACCCAACCCCAAACCAGACTGAAACACCGGGGCTGCCTCACCACCTGCCGAAGCACCCAAGGGGGGGAATATATATATATATATATATATATATGTAGATTGAAAAGGTAATTTTCTGTCAGTTGTTGCTGTTACCTGTTGTACCCTAGAGAACCGGGCAGGTTGGTATTTATTAGATGTTATGTTCTGTTCTATATGCTTAATATATCTTATAAGGGCATTTCACCACCTTGGATTTTCGTATGTTTTACAACCTGATATACAAACTCTCTTCTCTCTTCCACTTCTCCCAACTCTAGATCTCATATTCTAACTTGGTATTAGAGCGCTAATCTAGTTCTAAACATACCAGAACAAGTTGCAACTCGCAGCAAAACAAAAACCAGTCTCAGAAGGTTACTGATATCAGCATCCGTATAAAAGACATAACGCAAAAGGCCATGGATTGATTTGAACACTCTATTTTAAAACTGGGCGTCCCCAAACTTCTAGAACTCATATCCTAACTTGCTATTAGAGCACCAATCTAGTTCTAGAGCGCGTGTAAACCCTCTTATCAATTTGCAATCAAATTGAAGGAACTATAGTGATTTTCTTATTATTCTACGAAATTATTTGCTTGATCATTTCAAATTTTTGGTTGCGATTGGTTCATTAAAAATTCAGTGCAGTGAGTTTTTCATGAAAACAATGCGTTTCTTGTCTGTATGGTTGAGGAAATGAAAGAAAATATCTTCGAGTTTCTTGGTTCCGCAAAATTGAAGAAAACTGGTAATTATGGTGGTGTGACAATGGCAGGGTGGTCTGAAAATGGCTACTGGTGGAACCCAGCAAAGTGCGGCCAAAATGATAGTGGTAGTGCCGCAATGGTACTATTGAGTTTGAATTTGTGAAAATTCACTGCTTTATTGTAACACCCATATTTATATACGAGAATTTGCTTTAATTTATATTTTAGTTCAGCTGTATTTCTTCCATATTTCTTAAGATAATTTGGGGCCTTGCAGAAGTGCTAGGCTTGTAAGAAATAGTTATGAGTTGGTGGTAACCCTAAAGATGCATGGGGTACTAGGAGAGTATTGTGAGGAAGTTAAGGGAGTATAGTAGTGAAAAACGTGAGTGTTTAAGCATTAAAATGCATTGAGGCCAGAAAAAGGGAGCCTCTGCAACTACTATATAGGTCGCTATATCGGTCGTTTAACCGATATGGAGGGGTCTGACGCTTGCAAGCCTTATTTAAACGAGTTTATTGATGCAGTTGGGCCCTTATTTTCTCCTAAACTCACCCAAAAACCCTAAAAGTCCCCTCAAGAAACCTCCATATCCAAAATTTAATTGAGAACAGTTCAATAAGAATTGGAAGGCGTTGAATAAGGGAAATTGAGAGGAGAGGAAACAAGGCTGAAATTTCAGAATTCAGAATTTCATCGACAAGGCATGAATCACCCCTTTAGTGTTGATAGGGTTAGATATTGCCTAAATTAATCCTAGTGTTAGGTTTGAATGTTAAAAATGGATTGAAGATTGACAAAATAAGGAAATTCCAACCTTAAATTATAATAAGAATTGAGAACTTTTTCTTTGAATTATGGTGAGAATTCTTATTCCTCTTGGATACTTGTAGAATCCTAATTGAAGTACTCGTGATGGTGAGAACGTATATGTGATGTATAGATATCTAAATTTTATGTGTGTCATGTCAGAATGTATGGAACATAAGGGATGATAACTCTCTTCTGTTGTCTGGCTACGGTGACATGTTATGTGGGTGGCATATCTGCATGTGCGGAACATGGGGTGCTAACTCTCTTTCGTTGTCTGGCGGCAATGATGGAATATCTGGATGGTGTAGTGTATGAGAAAGCATGAGTGAGCCTATATAGATGTGGTTATATATGATATGTAGCGGATAGGCCTACGGGCTAACCTACTTGATGAGACATAGGTTATGCTAAGGTCGCGAATAGCCTAAAGTATGGACTGGTATTATGGTGACTCGGGCATCACTGTTGTAGGAACGGTATCTATCTGGGCTTCAGATTGGGATCATCTAGTGGTATTCTTGTTGTGGGTGATGTATAGATATCTAAATTTTATGTGTGTCATGTCAGAATGTATGGAACATAAGGGATGATAACTCTCTTCTGTTGTCTGGCTACGGTGACATGTTATGTGGGTGGCATATCTGCATGTGCGGAACATGGGGTGCTAACTCTCTTTCGTTGTCTGGCGGCAATGATGGAATATCTGGATGGTGTAGTGTATGAGAAAGCATGAGTGAGCCTATATAGATGTGGTTATATATGATATGTAGCGGATAGGCCTACGGGCTAACCTACTTGATGAGACATAGGTTATGCTAAGGTCGCGAATAGCCTAAAGTATGGACTGGTATTATGGTGACTCGGGCATCACTGTTGTAGGAACGGTATCTATCTGGGCTTCAGATTGGGATCATCTAGTGGTATTCTTGTTGTGGGTGGGTCTGACTCACATATTGTTTATTTCAGGTTGTAGAGCGGTACCTCCAGCTGACAGAACCTAGAGAGGGTGGGCTCATTGATCCGCCACGTGTTTTTCTTTTCCCTGCAGAGAGATACCATGTAGGGTTCTATCTGTCTGTTACCTTCTTGGTGGGACTGAGACTTATAAAAACAGCTATGATCAGTTCTTTACGTTATTGTTTAATGGGTCTTTTGTATTCGGGATCCAAAGTTGTTTATGATGGATGCAAGTTGAATTATTTTATGTATTATCAGATAATCAATCTAGCGAACAGCTGTTAGTTTGAATCTCGCTCATCTCTTGTACATGTTGAGAATGGTATTTAATTGCTTTGACGTTCGCATTTTTGATATCTCAGGCTGGTCACCTTAGTTATGGATAATACGGTTCGTCACATTTACATTATAACGGGCAGCTTGTTTCAATCAAAATAAGGAAAATCATTTCAATCAACAATGTTTTCATTTTCAATGCCAAAAAAATAGATTTTCTATCCCTCATTGCGTTTTCAAGTAATTAAATGCAACCTTAAAGTAAAAGCCATCAGGAATTAATTTTGTCAGGGTATGGCGTATGCAAAGTACAACCTTTAACCTGCCAAAAAATTTCACTTCACACCATATCTGCTAAAGTAACATGATACTTCCCATGAAGGCATATATTCATAGATTGATCCCCAACAACCAAGCAAAAATTAAAATTCTGTACAGCTTTCAACTTCCAAAATTCAGGAGTCATGCGGGGTCAATTACATTCCAGGCACTAAAAGCTAAATATATGCTTAGGAGTAGAAAATGAAGACTAACAAAACGAAGCAACAAAATTGGGCTGCAAAACAAAATGCATAACATTAGAAAATTACAATCAATAAATTTACTTCAGTTTTAACTATGTCTTCCTTTTCACAATGGGCACATCCTCATGACCCGCAGTATCTCATTTATAGTTTCCATATTAGAGCACACCCAAAAGAATGAATCAAACAAGTCAAAACAAAGAATGAGCTATTCGTTTCTACTATGCACCATTAAACACGTTGGAAAGAATAGTTTGCAGTCATGTGAGAAATCACCCCTCGTGGTTTTGTCAATAGTGCTTTTCCTTGCCCTCCCGGTATTATTCAGGCTTTTTAGGTTACGCTGTTATATTTACGATTGAACTAGCCTGGAAATTTAATTGGAAGTCTACTGTATGGCTTCAGTGTGACTCTTTCATAGTGATTGAAGGTCTTGAAAACAGGAATCTTAAAATTCCTTGGCAGCTTATTTCCAGATGGAGGAAGATTCAGCGTTATTTGGATTGTACGTCTTGGCATATTTCGCATAAATTCTCAGAGGGTAATCAGGTTGGCATATTTCGCATAAATTCTCAGAGGGTAATCAGGTAGCCTGTAGATTGGCTAGTTATGGAGGGGGATTCAGCGTTATATGGATTGTACATCCCACAGTTTTAATTGGTTGATTTATATTTAGCGTTCTTGTAGGTTTCATCTTTGATGTACTCCCTCTGTCCCAAATTAAGAGTGTTTCCTTTTTTGTCCATCCCAAATTAAAAAACCTGTTACAAAAAATACCAAGAATAGTATTATAAAAGTAGGAGCAAAAGATCCAAGTGTGCTACATTCCAAAGGTATTCATGATTTTTGGGAGGATAAATGGAAAGTAAAATATTTCCTTAGATTGTTGACTTTCAAATGGGGACTACTAAATTGAGGCGGAGGGAGTACTTTGTTTTGTGGGGAGGTCTAGCATATATCCCACTCTATTATTTATGTCAAGTTCTATGTACTCTCTTTTATCTTGAATGCGAGAGGGGAAAGGCTCTTTTCCCCATCTTTTCTTCTTAAATAGAACAACTCTCTACACAAGAATTATCCTACCCGGAGGATCACTCAAAAAAAGGGGATGATGACAAATGTTCTAAAACGCGTTAGGCGTTAGGCGGGCGGTTGATGGCCACCTAGCTCACCTAGCTCCTAAGCGTGCCTAGGCGCCACCTAGGCATTTTTCTTTTTTTTTCCAAGAACACCAAGCATGCTATGAAGAGGATATTACAAAGAATCTAACATTGATTTACACATGAAGCTTGGTAACAATATTTTGAAGCCCTACAGTTTTAAACATTACTAACATTTCTTTTGAGTCCCATACATAGATAAAAGATTGCTAACACTAAGACAAAGAATAGAAATATTACACAGGAAAAATAATGCTTCGTAGATATAAAACTGGGTAACATTTGAAAATATTAGGCGAAAAAAATGCTAATATAATCATTGTATATATACAGAGCAACATTCATACATATGATATATATATATATATATATACACTAGTGGATGCCCGTGCCGAGGGCATGGCGATAAATTTGCCCCCTGTGATAAAAAAATAAAAATTAAAGAAAAAACAAAAAATATAAATATAAATAAAAAAAATATAAAATATATTAATTAAAAAAATATAAAAAATATAAATTAAATTATATAAATGAAATTATTTAAAATTATTTCCCTTTTCAAAAATAATTATTTCCCTTTTAAAAAAACAAAAACAAAACCCTTTTTACTATAAAAGAAAAAAAAAAAAAAAAACACTTTAGCATGACATTTCATGCATGGGCTTGAAAGGGAGAAAATATCATGCATGAAATGTCATGCATAAAAGTGAAGATATTTTGCCAAAAACCATGCTCCTTTATTATATATATATATATATATATATATATATATATATATATATATATATATATATATATAAAATTTAGTATATATTTCTATGTATGTCCCTATTCTACTAGAGTACTATATACTTTCTATGTAGAAGTGATGGGAATGAGAGTTTATTTAGTATTTTCTTGCTTTTATTGTAATTTTCCTTTATTTTAGAGCTTTATTAGTTTCCAAGTATGTTTGGGACTAATATGTCATTTTTAGATATTAGTTGTCTTCTTTAGTCTTTTTGGGTAATAGCTTGTTTAGCAAGCTAACTCTTCCTATAAATAGGCCACTTGGCCCTCATTTGTACTCAACTTTTAATATGGAGAATAGAGAATAGAGAGAGAGAAAAAAAAACATTTCATTTCTTTAGTTATTGTTGTTCTTGTTGTGTAGTATAGATGTTGTGTAGATTAGTTATTGTGTAGAATAGCTTCTTCTTTTTATGCTTCCGCACCCAAATTCACATCAAATTGGTATCAGAGCCGCGTTTGTTCTTGGCGCGAGGATGATTATCAAATACAATTCAGATTCAGGTTGGGATCATTCCAATTTCATCCTACGTACAACAAGTCCCACCATCGAAACCCTAATTCTCCAAGATTCATACATTCTACATCTTTGCCCCAAAAAAAACCCTAGTTGCACAAACCCTAACCCTACCCACAACCAAGAAAACACCACCACCACCTGCTGGCCGTCCCGCCCAAAAAAAGCACCTGCAGCCACAACCAACCTCCAAACCCACCGCCCCTGACTTGAGATCCCACCCCAACCCTCGTCCAACCCAAAATGACCCTAACCCAACCCCAAACCAGACTGAAACACCGGGGCTGCCTCACCACCTGCCGAAGCACCCAACCACCCAAGGCCGGCCACAAATTCAACCCATCCCAATCCAAAACCTGTCCACAGCAGCCTGCCCCTACCCTGCCTCATCCAGGCCACCTCCGTCCTCCTATTTTGACCAGCCTCGCCGCACACTCATTCCCCTCCGACCAGCCTTATAAGGGATCTTCCGACCAGCAGGGCAGTCGCAACCTCAACAGGAGGTCCGACCAATCATTTCGGCATGATTTATCACAGAACAACCCAGAAATATCTTTGGAACAATCCGGGATGATGCAAGGCAGTTTCAACACAAAATTTCAAGAAATCCACCGGAATTTCAAGAACCAAGCCCGAACAAATCAAGAACCACCGGAATTTCAAGAAAGCATTATCCACAACCAAGATTCATTGCCTTCCCTTCCCAAACAATCTAAGATCATTTCTAATGCAAACCCTAGCCAAATTCAACAAAAAAAATAATTCCAGACCTTATTTACCCCATTTTCAAGAAACCCAAAAACCCACTCCATTTCAAAACCCTAACCCTAATTGGCATTCATATTCAACCCCGGCAACCTCCCACCACATCACAAACCCTAATCCAATTTTCCCACCACTCACACCTCTTCAACACATCAATAATCCCCAACCAATTTCTAAAAATTACAATTTAGCCCCTGCATTTTCCAATAATTACAAATCTTCCCCAAATCTCTCAAGGTCTTACGATTTAATCCCTCCCTCACCTGAAGAATACCTTTCTTACAAATTCTTTTGGGATGGTACCCAATACAACCTCGATATGAACACATGTGCCGATTTTGACACGGTTAGTTGTGCCATCATCAAGGAACTCCAAAGTCTTCAAGCTTCTTGGGCCGAGTCGAATCCGTATCTCTCAAAAGCTTCACACATTGGCATATAGTGCTTATTCTATTGGAGAATAAGAGATGTACCGTCAACACCTACATACATTTCGGTCCAAGTATTATGAGATGGAGATGGCACGCGAACAATGGATACGTGCACGAGTGAGATATTTGGTCCCATATTTGGAGTACTTGTCCACCGGTGTACCTCCTCCTACATCCGATGTCATTCCGGCGCACACCGATGATACTATCTCTTCGGATTTGCTTCACGAGGATGTGTTCGAGGTTGTTGAGACCTCGATGATGCTTGATATTGACTCCGTGTTCCTTCCTTGTGATTTTTTTCCCATATTCGAGGAGGATGGTTGGATCACTCATACTAGATATAGGGATTTAGAGGCATTTGAGATTATGGACTTCATTCCTATCTTTAGGGTAGAAGATGAGGGGTACTTCCTATGTGATTTTTTCGATTTATTTGTTGAAGATGGTTGGGAGATTCGCACTCATTATCGTGAGGTGGCAATATTTGATTTGATGGAAATTTTTCCCATTTTTAGTCACGATGATGAGCTTTATGATGATGATTTGGTGGTTATTTCCTATGAGGAGTATATGTTGCGTAAGGCGATCACAATTGGTGTGGGATTTGTGGATCCTTTTTGGGTTCCTTATGAGGAGCGCTCAACTACTCATTTACATATTTCGATGCTACGGCGACTCATTACGGAGAATTTGGACGAAATTTGGCATCTATGGCCTTCTCTGCGTCGATCTTGTGTTGACTCTTCATGTGGACGGATTAGAGGCCGCCTTCATATTCATCGGCCATGGCGTCAATTTGTGGTTTCTCTTCAAGGCTATTTTGCGAGTCGTTATGCAGGACGCTTCAAAGGACGACTTCCTTTTCAAGTAGGGGAGCCCGCAGATGATGCCCTTACCCGCACTTTTGTCGCTCGGGACGAGCTCCCTCAAGTAGGGGAGAATGATGGGAATGAGAGTTTATTTTAGTATTTTCTTGCTTTTATTGTAATTTTCCTTTATTTTAGAGCATATTAATTTCCAAGTATGTTTGGGACTAATATGTCATTTTTAGATATTAGTTGCCTTCTTTAGTCTTTTTGGGTAATAGCTTGTTTAGCAAGCTAACTCTTCCTATAAATAGGCCACTTGGCCCTCATTCGTACTCAACTTTTAATATGGAGAATAGAGAATAGAGACAGAAGGAAACCTATTTCATTTCTTTTGTTATTGTTGTTATTGTTGTGTAGTATAGATGTTGTGTAGATTAGTTGTTGTGTAGAATAGCTTCTTCTTTTTACGCTTTTGCACCCAAATTCACATCAAGAACTAGCCAAATTCTTTAAAAAATACTGTTTTGCACTCGGTCCGCTTTCTTGTCACCTAGCCCCTAGGCGCGCCTTTTAGAATACTGGTAATGACTAATGACCAACGAACCCATTATAGCTGCACAAAAGTCCAAATGTACAGCCGGAAAGTTTCAGAGCCTTATAAGTTTTATTTGGCCTTTTACTTGGAATAAGTATTAGAATTTGATCGTGCAGGATTTTCCTGCGAGGGTTGGCAGAGACATTTTATAATATAAGTATATCTTTGGAAGTTGCAAAAACAAAATATGTGAATATATGAAAATGGGTTTGATAACCCGACCCCTTTCAAGATATTGAATTTACACTATGTTTGTATATATATATTCCATTCAAGATATTCAGTTGATTCTAAAACATGAATGAGTTAATTGTAGAGATTTGAGGTATATTTTAGAATTGCAAGTAATAATACCTAAAAAAAAGGTTGAAAGTTGGATAATATTTCAAACTTATTTTTCGATTGATTACATTTTATAACCACGCACTAAATTCCAACGTCATCCTCACAAAAGAAGAGGGGTAATATTAGCTTATACAAAGCCGAAAGGGGAATCCTTGACATATATTTGCAATTTGGCATCCAATTAAGATTGACTATATTGAATATAAAGACAAGAATGAATATATATAACCTTAAGGAACTCTTGTGGTAACCCAACTAAATCCAACTCGCTCAAAAGAAGAAATGAACTGTCTTCATCCAAATTCCGGATATATCGCATACTTAACTCATCTATTTGAGCCCTCAAGCGCTGTAATTGCTCTCTCTTGGTTAAGGTAAGGTTCAATCCATTCTGCTCAAAGTCTCTAACCTGTCACTGAATATTTTTTTTGATAAGTAACCTGTCATTGAATACTAAACAATATCTATCTGTACCTATAATGAAGCAATATAACATTAATTTCTTCAAATCAGTAAAACCCATCCCATCTCAAAAGAGCATTAAAGAGACCAACACACACAGAGAGAGAGAGAGAGAGAGAGAGAGAGCACTTAAATGATGGGAAACGTTTTTCTTCAATAAAACAGTAAGAAGTCGTAAATTATTTTCAAAGATGTAAAATAACAAAGAGATAAGTCTTACCAAGCATACGAATGATTGTTATAAGAAGGCATGTTATAATCCAGATGTTAGACTAAATTCGAAATGCTTGACAATGTCTTGTTATATAACATAAATGATTCAATTTGTCAAGCAGAAAGATAAGACATTGGAATGAAGCCAAACACAAAGGGAAAGTTTGCAGATCTGCCTTCATATAATGATCTAAAAGAGTTAGCAAAAGCCACACACAAAGATCTCCATATGATTTTGTTTCAGCATGTAAACCATTAGACATTGTAGTCTGATGTGAGATGTATATATATCATTGCTTCTGTTGCTGCAAAATGACATGGATCTTCTTTGTACTATTCCAGGTTATTGACCAAATACAGCTACTGACTCACGGGTTAAATTACCATGTCAGGGTTAATGCAAAGGATATTCCAGACCTTAAATTGAGAGTTACACAAAATATAATCAATAATTACTCCGTTCCAAATTAAGAGTTGAATTCCAGAGCAACGAAGTGACTAGGGATTCCTCATTAGTGTCAGCTAATATTTTTTTACTGTTACAAATTAAGAGTTTTCTTTCAAAAATAGCGTGAAATTCTAATATTGCCCTTAAGCTATTGCATATATATGAACTTTGTGTATGATATGGTAATAATCTAGCATCACCTTTAAGTTACATTTGAAAGGATAAATATGGAAAAAAATATATATCCTTAAAATTTGTAAATTTCAAATCGAGACTCTTAAAATGAAACGGATGGAAAGAGTAGATAATTTTAAGAATGTCATTTTCAGCACCGCCCATCTTACTATATGGTTTCACACTTGACTATTACACAACTCAACAAAGTCTTGTCCCATTCAAGATTGCGCCACGGTAGGGATGGGGAGACACAGGTGTAAGAGATGTTGCATAATTTAACAGGAATACCAAGGTTTTGAGTATTTGTTTATTGGCACATTTCTCTCACTGGGTAGGCATTTAGCCCCAAATTCCCTAGTGATGGTTATTCCATCCGAGTAATCTCCTTGAAGGCATAGTAGAGGTGCTCACTTTGAGTAGCCCTTCAAGATGTCAGAATTTCTACAAACAAACATACACGTGATACACCAAGGAGATGTCAGAATTTCAAGCAAAACCGACACGTGTAACCGCAGGGAAAAAAACGAACAATGCAAAACCAACTTTGCTTGAAGTGGTTGCAAATAGACAAGGCAATAAGGTAAGTGGTTCCGCAGTCGCATGATAACTAATTTGAGTAAAGCATGGCTAAAAGGGCTAACACTACCTTGCCGACTAAAGACGGTTGGAATCCTTGCGGGCATTGGCTTGGACTCTAGGAGGACGAAAGCTAATATAAGGGAACATCGGGTAAGTCTAATCATTCAAGTTCATGAGAGAGACGACGTGCTCATTGGAAGGGAACTACTCAATTAATTAATTGACAGCCTAGGGAAGACTAGCCTATCACATCACAGTACACAAGGTACTTCCTACCTCTAAATCATTAGCTAGTATAGACTTAGCTATTTTGATGTGATCGGTGGCTGACCCTCTGAGCAGGCTGTCTGGTCAGCTCCAAAGAGAGGAGTGGGGCACCTACTTGACCGCGCTGGCTAGATGGCTGAAAAAGTCCCACCTACATTAAATGGAGTTCATTGATCAAGATCCAACAATTAGACCTGGCAATGGGTCGGTTGGTTTTGTTGGTTCTGTCCTAGACAAAACCATTTGTTTTCCATATTGGGTTCATAATAAAAACTCATACACAAGTTGTTTCCTTCTCAAGTTACACGACACAACACATTAAGAAAATGAGTCTTTCAGGTTGTTTTGGTTTGACACACTAAAGCGTTTTATGTGGTCTTATCGTGACTTTATCGAGTCCTTACCGGATCTTATCAGGTCTTACCAAATCATGTGACATGAGTCGCCCTATTACTCTAAAGTTATGGGGCCTAACGGGTCTTATCAGGTCGAGTTGGGTGAGCAATAAAAAGATTTGTTAATTAGCGGATCTTATCGGGTGAACCCCATAATGACTCTAAAACGATAAGGATCCATCTAGTTGTTTAGTTTTTATTATTATCATTATGTTTTAGAGAGAGTTTAGAGAGAGAATTAATGGAGATCTATTATTTCTTTGTTCTGTTCATGTGTGTGTAATTAATTTGTGTCTTCCGTTGCATTTATATCAAAAGTGGTATCAGAGCCAGGTTGATCTCAAATACCTAATGGATGACGATTAGGCCTCGAATTTGGGGGTAACGCCCTTGGAGGGTTTCAAAACAAGGAGAGGACCCCACCATGGCTCGGTGGGCGCCGCTAGCAGTAGTAGGGAGGAGGGAAGCAAGGCTGACACCGCGCTCAGCCGTGTGGGGTTGGCGGATGCCTAAACCCCACCATAACCCGATTTCCCGTCCAGATTCTCACCGCCGAAAACCATAGCTTTGCCACTCCTCCCCCACGAACCGAGAAAAAAAAAAACTTCTACCCTTGCCGAAAAATTCCGCCATCATTCTTACCTCTTGTTCCTCCCCTTTCCAACCCTAACCTTCCAAATCTTAGCCCAACCCGAGGGAAGCCTAGCCGAAATGACTACAAAGGACCTGTTTCCACTCACAGGTCATTCATTAGGCCTCGAACCCATCAATCTGGTAGTTCTCACTAGCACCCATAGTTCAAAGTATCGGCCGAGTCAACTCGGAATTGGAGGGTACCGATACGATACTGAGAAGCATTTAAAAAAAACACTGAGTCGAGTTGTCTTGCCGAGATATCGGCCGAGACAACCGATTCTGAGACGCCTCGCCGCGATATCGGCCGAGACAGCCTCGATATTAGCCGAGACAACGGATTCAAACGACACAATTTTTTTTACCCTTTTGACATTTTTTTTTGTAGCCAAAAAACATTTTTCTCCAAAATATTTTTTAATTTTGTTTGAAAAAGATGTTAAAAATACGTTTTTGTACGACATTTCCTTGTACTTTTTTTTGCAAAACATTTATTTGTACAAAAAAATGTCGTGAAAATTATTGCGACCTTATATAATTTTTCTGAGTAATATGAAAAAAAATGCATCATTATTTGAACATTGTCATATTTTCTTTTATTTTTTGATAGAATTTTAATTTGTTACCATAACTAATTGTACAATGTAATGCATATTAAATAATGGTTTGAACATATCTGATTGGTACATATTGTTAATCTTTTTTTCTTTTTTTTCG
This sequence comes from Sambucus nigra, assembly GCA_949130495.1. Taxonomy (NCBI): domain Eukaryota; kingdom Viridiplantae; phylum Streptophyta; class Magnoliopsida; order Dipsacales; family Adoxaceae; genus Sambucus; species Sambucus nigra. The sequence goes on along the minus strand of OX422209.1, from coordinate 90,241,592 downwards.
GAATTTTTTGCCCTCTCTAAATAGCGTATCTTTGCATATCGCTCGATACCGCGACCCAATTGAAAATCGAGTGTCCGATAACGCGACCGATACCACGACTTTGAACCATGCTAGCACCCGCGCCTCCATTTATCGTAGGTGCATAACCCACGGTCAAAACCAACTTCGTTTACTAAACAAGTCAGTCTACACTCCATCCCCACCCTCAAAAACGACCCCAATGGCCAACCACACCACGATTGTCCTAAACCCCGTCCTCTCCACCGGATACCAAACACCATGCCCGCATCCTCCCATTTGACCTCGTGTCCAATTCAACTGTAGCGCCGACAGATAGGCCACAACGGCATAGCTTATTTTACACGCAATATGATGTAAAAGGAAGGTTGTGTAAAATCATAATTGACAATGGATCTAGTGTCAATTTAACCTCTTGAGAGATGGTAGAGCGCCTGGATCTTTGTGTCGAGCCTATCCAAAGTCCGTGTAAGATTGGAAACTGGGATCCAAGGACGAAGTGCATCCTAAGGAGTAGTGTCGAGTACCATTCACCATTGGTCCGTATTCAGATGAGGTTGTGCGTACGTTTGGTGATATGGACGTGTGTCACCTACTGTTTAGACGACCCTAGCAGTTTGGTCATGCCAGCATGCACGATGGTCATGCTAATACTTATTCATTTATGCATAAGGGCCGTTAAGTGGTCCTTGACCCACCGTAGTCCAGACTTCTCGGTTCGCTTGTGTCCCTGACCTCGAAGCATGTACTCTTTGTCGATTCCCTAGAGCAGGGGCCCTTGTTATCCCCTTAGATGTCGTACCGATCAGTATTCTAGAGTCCCTTCGCGATGTCTTGGCATCATTCCAGGATGCATGTACCCCACCTGATTCCCTTCCACTATTAAGAGACATACAGCATGCGATTGATTTCGTTCCGAGAACCCAATTGCCCAACCTCCCTCATTACAAGATATCACATGTCGAGCATGCTGAGCTACAACGACAGGTAGCAGAGATATGCGACTGTGGCCTCATATGGGAGAGTATGTCCCCCTACGATATGTCTGCCATGTTAACGCGAAGAAGGATGATAACTGGCAAATGCGTGTAGATAGTCGGGTTGTGAATAAAATCACAATCGAGTATCATTTTCCCATTTCGAGGTTAGAGGATATAAATGATCAGCTTCACGGAGCCACAGTGTTTTTCAAGCTGGATTTAAGGAGTGGGTACGATCAGATTTGCATGAGACCTGGTGATTAGTGGAAGACCCCCTTCAAGACGAAGGATGAATTTTATGAGTGGATTGCCATGCCCTTTAGGTTATCTAATACCCCGTCCACATTTATACGTGTGATGACACAGATCCTTCGTCCCTTCTTAGGTAAGTTTGTTGTAGTGTATTTCGATGATATTCTGATATACCGGTCCACAAATGAGCATATTGACCATGTCAGGCAAGTCTTGGAGATTCTTCGACGTGAGAGATTTTATCTCCAGCTGAAGAAGTGTTCATTTATGGTGCCAGAGGTTTCTATCTTGGGGTATATAGTCTCGGGGTAAAGAGTACGTGCTGACAGCGAAAAGGTTCGGGCTATCCGGGAGTGGCCTAGACCGACCACGCATACCAGATCCGCAGTTTCCACGGGTTGGCCAGTTTTTATCAACGCTTCATTGAGGGGTTCAAGTCTGTAATGGCTCCTATTACAGCGATGATGCGCGTGTTTGTATAAACTGATGAGGCTGACGGCATTCCAGCCCATCAAGTCCAAGATGATGTCGGCTCCTATTCTATCCCTGCCTGATTTTACCCAACTATTTGAGTTGACTTGCGATGCCAGCAAGCCAGGGATTGGTGTCCTGAGTCAGAATGATCGCCTCTTGCTTATTTCAGTCAGAAAGTTGTCTGTTTTATTATCAATTATTATGCCTATAATATGAAGTTTTATGCAGTGGTGAAGGCGGTTAAGCATTGGCAGCTCTATTTGATTCATCGGGAGTTTGTCATTCAATCGGATCACGAGGCCCGTCATTTTATGAACTCACAAAAGAAAATTCCCAATCGACGCGCCAAGTGAACTAGTTTCTTGCAACAGTTTGCCTTCCACTTACAGTGCAAACCAGGTAGGAAAAACCTGGTTGCAGACGGAGATCACATACCCTGGTCACCATTCAAGGGTCAGTCTTTGATTATTCTGAGATTCGTGATTTGTATGCGACAAACACTTTTTTTTACCTATTTTGAAGGCATGTACTCGCCAGCATAGTGTTCATGGTGATTACTTGTTGCCAGATGGGTATTTGTATTGTGAAACCGCGTTGTGCATTCCTGTTTCTTCCCTAAGAGAGAAGATCATCACCGAGCTCCATGGTGGGGGCCTAGCTAGCCACGCAAGTGTCGCCCGTACCCTATCTACTATGCGTGACCGTTTCTAATGGCCTACAATGAGGGGAGAGGTTGACAGCCATGTCCAGCGTTGCTATACTTTTCAGATGGCAAAGGGTCAACTTACTAATATCGGTTTGTATACACCCCTACCCATCCCTGATCGATTGCGGCTTAATATTTCTATGGACTTTGTTGTTAGGTTACCCAAGACGGCCATGGGGCATGATGCAATGTTTGTGGTAGTTAATAGATTTTCTAAGATGGCCTATTTTATTTCAGGCTTGCGGACTTCAAATGCTTCACATGCTGTCACACTCTAATTCTACGAGATTATCCATTTACACGAGGTACCGAGGAGCGTTAGATGTTCATTTTATTGGGCAATTTTGGTATACTCGTCGGAAATTGTTACGATGCACGCTTCAATTTTCCACATTCTTCCACCCTCAAACGGATGGTCAATCGGAGTTTGGGTTATATTTTACAGTGCTTAGCTGGTGAGTCACCTAAGACTTGGGAGGTGGTTCTTGCTCAGGCGAAATTTGCTTCCAACAATTCCGTCAATCGCTCTACTGGTCTTTCCTCTTTTCAGATTGTTCTTGGGCCTTCTCCTTTATTGCATGTTGACCTTGCTGCGACTCCCCTGCTATGACAGTGAGCCCAACAGCTACTGATTTTGTTGCCAAGATGTTATCCATTCATGATGACGTACGGACATGTTTACAGCGTGCGTATGTTTTCTACAAGGAGCAGGTGGATTCTCATCGTCGGTCCCTTGTTTTTCAGCATGAGGATTTTGTTATGGTGTATCTTCGGCATGACCGGCGGGTGGGCAAGGCCACCAAGTTAAAGATGCGCCAATTTGATCAATTTCATGTTCTTCGTCATTGTGACGATAATGTATATGAGCTAGCCTTGTTAGAGGGTTTCAAGACACATCCCACATTTAATGTGGCGGATTTGATTCTATTTCGAAGTTCACATGTTCTCTCCATTCTCCTTCCTATGGATCTGACGCGGTCAGTTCACTCACATGTTAACTGTGTTGAGAGTATTTTGGACTCAAAAAAGACTAACACCTACGGACCCCCTTGTCAGTTATCTGATACGTTGGTTGGAACGCCCTGAGAGTGAAGACTCGTGGATTAGTGAGGCTATCTCGCAGCATGTTGACCGCGACTTCTATTACCATTTCCAGGAAGATATGGCTATGCTTCGTGAGGGGAGAGTGACGCATAAGTGTATACACCCCGAGTGGGGTCGGTTTTCACGTGTTATTCATACGTTTAATTCATTTAGTTAGTTTATGATTATTTTGGTCATTTGGGTCCTTGTACTTATAAAAGGATGCCTAGATGTTTAGTTTTCATTATTATCATTATGTTTTAGAGAGAGAATTAATGGAGATTTGTTATTTCATTATCTTGTTCATGTGTAATTAATTTGTGTGTCTTCCGTTACGTTTACATCAGATACGTAAAACGTTCTAAGTCTCTTGAAGACACCAGAACATCTAAAGACAAAGATATCAGATATTTGTAACAAGCAAACTCATTTAAACACAAATCATAAATGGGTTGTTAATCACGATGGTAAAAGCTCGTGCTAACAAAAATGAAAAGGCAAGTTCGACTCTAATTGCATCTACTCACACAAGTAAGGTTTCTGATTTTTGTAAGTCTATTATTCTAACACACTGGTGAATTTATGGGACCACAACCAACAAAGGGCTTCCTCTTTTATTTCCTCCCAAAACTAGTAACATTTGAATATACATACTAGCTAGAGATCAGGATCATTGTAGAGAAAAACTACACATGCTGCACGTATGACCTTTGCAGGGATAATTACAGATTGGTCATTATCTTCCTCATTAAAAAAAAATAACGAAAGAAGAAGAAAACTAAGATTTACAAGAAGGAAATAACATGTATATTGTAAAAGTGTATTTTCAATGTTACAGGAGAAGCCGGTTTATAGGAGAATTGAGGGGACATAAGGAGGGAAACGAGAACGAATTAAGGAATTACATCATTCCCCCTCAAGCTGGCGAGTAGATATCAACCAAGCCAAGATTGCCATAGAGGCGTTAAATAAAAGAAGGGCTAACAGAATAAGAACCTCCACAACTGTGCATAACATATGAAGTCTTCTCGCGTGATTCCAACACCAAAAAACTGATATTCCAACACTCTCCCTAAAATTGAAAGCTGTGAAATTGAAATTGAAACGCACAAAAGGTGAGAATAACACCCATCACAAACATGTGTCAAAAATGACACCCACCCATATGAAGTTGAACGCAAGACAAAAAAGGGTCGTTCTGGCCAACACTATGCCACTGAACAAATCAAATCGGACCATAAACCGAATGTTGATCTCGAGACAAAAAACAGGTCATTCCGTCCAACACAATGCCATCGAACAAGTCAAACCAAACGGATCAAAAGCCGAGTAACAGATAGAACTCCTCAAAATCGGACCACTTACCAAAAGTTGATCTCGAGACGAAACCAGGCCAATCCGACCAACACAATGTCACTGAGCAACTCAAACCAATGAGACCACAATTCGAGTAACAGATAGGATTCCTCAAAAATAGCCCACCCAAGCTATTAATTGGCCACCAACAAATGTAAGTGAACAACCGATAATTATGGAAAGAAGAGCAACTCGATTCAGTCGAATGGATTGACCACCGAAAAATGTAATGGAGTAGTAACATCAAATAATCTCCAGAACGCAAGAGATGAAAAGGAGTGAAGAATACCTTCAATTGCATATAAGCATTGAAGAAACAAAACTTCACACCCCCAGAAAAATGTCGTTGCTCCAAATGGACCAAAAAGTGTACAATACAAGATCACATATAGATAAGAAGAGTCCATTTATTCAAGAGAAGAATCTTAAGTCCAATCTGGGAAAGAGCCAATCTACTGCGTACAGCAATTATCCAGCCATCGGCAAAGCGAACCGACATTAATGAAAGGTGAACGAACCTCCGACGAAGCCTAGTAAACTGTTGAGTGCCGAAGATGTCTTCCTATTAAGTGACAACCAAATTAAATTACATTGTCGTCACTTGTTGCATCATTTAATTCGTTTTGAGCATCCGTAGATTGAGGTTTAAGCTCTGATACCAACTAGAAAGTACAAGAAGGAAATAACATGTATTGTAAAAGTGTATTTTCTATGTTACAAGAGAAGCCTATTTATAGGAGAATTGGGGGGGCATAAGGAGGGAAACAAGGACAGGGGATTGAGGAATTAGAACAAGAAACAATAAAAGCAATCCAAAACGAGTTATGTTATCAAAGGCGTAAAAAAAGAGGGAGGGGGGGAATCATGTATCAAAAAAAGCAGGAATTCATCAAAACTATTCAAAAAAATAGTATTTACCGAGAACATTGGCCTCAGGTGAGGTGGAGGAAGATATTAAGAAAGACGATATCTATAGAAATGCAACTCTACTTCCAACTTCTCATATGGATTGTAATCCGATACAAATGTAAACTTTTTTGCATGATTCAGTCAAGTTTTGAACATTTGAAACATTAAACTGTAAGGAAATTATTAAATTAACTTTTGGTTTATTTCCTTCCCCAAAATGTGGTCTTTATTAATCCGTTTTTAATAAAGAATATATGTTATATCCTATATAAATGGTTCGTATTCCACACGAAATAAAGAATAAAAGGAGTTAAAATTCCAATTAAATCTCTTCCTTGATGGACAGTTGAGATTAATTGACTTTTGGAATGCTGGCCCTCTCTCCACCTATAAATATATGCCTTTTCTCCATCAAAAGGGCATCCAAGAAATCCCAATTAAAACACATACCTAAAGGTTTATAGGCAAGTAGAGAGCAGTCAAATTCTCCCTTAAAGGATTGCTAAGGCGATCACACCGACGACAATCGACGGCGACGTTCAACAGTGAGACTGAATCCATGGCGTCGAAAGGAGGTAAATAAAATTACTCTTTTAACATGTCTATTGATGTGATTATCATATTGTTCAAAGATCTTAGGATTCATGTATAAAATATATCTTACATGTGGTATCAAAGCTGATGTTAAGAACATATGATTTTCCATTAAAATAGATAATGATGTTGTTGTTGTCGGAATGTGAAACGTCAAAACTTGCAAACAAAACTCATTGTTTACAATGGGCCCCACCCCAGTTTTGCAATTTGACGCCGTTTAGACCTTCAAAAATGCGTTTTTGCTATTTTTGGTAATAATGTCAACGCTTATAACTCTCGTTTGAAATTTGATTTTACAATTCCGCAAATTGGAGAGTGATCCTCAAAATATTATTTATATTATTGTAGTGATAACAAAAAAAAATTCCATTTGGGGAAAAATAAACTATTTTTCCATATTTTATGGTATAAATCACTACATATATATATTAAAAATTATGGCTTGGCGACTTGCTGGAAATTATGACTATTAGTATTCATGACTCTTAGAATTCTTATTCATGTCTCTTAGAATTCTTATGATGTTTAGTATTCATAACTCTTAGAATTCTTATGACTATTAGAATTCATGTCTTTTAGCATTATGTCTATTAGAATTCCAGTTATTATGTCTATTAGAATTCCAGCTATTATGACTATTAGAATTCATGTCTAATAGAATTATGTTTATTAGAATTCCTGCTATTATGTCTTTTAGAATTATGTCTATTAGAATTCTTACTATTATGACTATTAGAATTCATGCTATTATGTCTATTAGAATTCCATTTATTATGACTTTTGGAATTCATGCTACCAACTATTAGAATTCATAATACCATGACTTTTGGAATTCATGCTACCAAGCGTTTTAGAATTCTTTAAATTATACATTTTTTGCAATTTTCAAAACCTTTTGGAATTCTAGAAACTATGTCTTTTCAAATTCTCGAAATTTGAATCTGTTTATTTAACACATCAATTAGTTTCCCACAGTTATACTATAATCATGTGTTAAGTCAACAAATGATTTTTTTTTTTAAATTCTAAGCTTTGGGGATTCTAGACTTGTGAAATTCTAGGATGTACACCTTTTGCTATTCAAGAATTTTACAATTATGTAATTTTATGGCTTTTGGAATTCCATGATAATATGTACACTAGTATTCAGATTAAGATGTTTGATGAATGCAATTGTATTATTAAAGTTAGGTATCACTACAGTGATTCCAAATTAGCCATTTATTACCATTATAATGCTTAAATCTGTTTATTTAACACATATCAATTAGTTGTCTACAGGTATACTATAATCATATGTTGAATAAACAATTAAGGAGTGATTGTACATGTGTAAAACAAGGATATCCACAAATACCTTATTAAAATTAAATAGATACATCATTCAATTATGCATGATGAATATTACGACCATTGATGGTATTAAGTTAAAATATGTGATGACTACCCACAGGAGCATCTTATTTTAATGTCATAAAATATTCATATCTTACTATGTGTTAATTACATTTAAAGCCTTACTAAATTTATTGTATCTATAAAATTGCAGCCCCCTTTCCTGCTCAATTGACTTCGTATGTCCCTATTCTCATGGGAACCAACTTCTCAGAACGGAAAGAGCAAGTTGAGTTCACTTTGGGGGTACTTGACCTGGATCTGGCTTTTCACATTGAAAAAACAATTGAACTTACAGAAAAAAGTATTGATGTGGAAAAGACTCTCCATAAAGCTTGGGAGAAGTCTGACAGATTAAGCATTATGTTTATGCTATGACAATTGCAATGAATATCAAAACATCACTTCCTACACCTGAGAATGCTAAGGATTACATGAAAGCAATAGAAGAAAGGTGTAAGACTGCAGATAAATCCCTTGCTGGGAAACTAATGGCAGATCTTACAACCATGAAGTTTGATGGCACACGCTCAATGCATGATCATGTCATTGAGATAACGAATCTTACTACCAAGCTAAAGAATTTGGGAATGACAGTGGATGATTCATTTCTTGTCTAATTTATCCTAGATTCTTTACCTACTCGATATGTGCTTTTCCATCTCAACTACAATGTCATTAATGATAAGTGGGTAGTAAATGAGTTGGCTAACAAACTAGTTCAAGAGGAGGCTAGGTTGAACCAACAAGGTATTAAGGTTGCACATCTTTTCTAAGGAGCAGAAATCAAGCCATTAAAGAGCACCACCCAAAAATAATGATGCTAATCAATCCAATGTGAAGAAGGCAAAGAAGAATGACAACAGGTGCAAATTTTGCAAGAAACCTGAACATCTTCAGAAAGACTGCCCTAAATGTAAAGAATGGTTCGAAAAGAAAGGTAACCCTATGGGTTTAGTAAGTTTTTTCAAATCAAATCTTACTTATGTTTCCTCTAACACTTGGTGGATTGATTCTGGTGCTAACGTTCACGTTTCTAATTCAATGCAGGGCTTCCTTACGACCCAAACCATAAGCCTAAGTGAAAGCTTTTTGTTCTTGGGAAACCGAGACAAAGTCCAAGTTGAAGCCATTGGAACTTATCGTCTCATTTTGAAGAATGGATATCATTTAGATTTGTTTCAAACTCTTTATGTTCCTTCTATTTCCCGTAATTTAGTTTCAGTTAGTAAACTTGATCACGCTGGTTATTCGGTTCATCGTGGAGATGGTTGTTTTAACTTGTTTTTGAACTCAAATAATATTGGTTCTGGAATTTTAATTTATGGTCTTTATAAATTTCATCTTGATAATCAATTTGCTGAAACTCATCTCACACTGCATTCTAATGTTGAAACAAAACTTAAGTCGTCTAAAAATGACTCTTATTTCTTGTGGCATAAAAGGCTGGGACATATATCCAGTGATAGAATCAAGCGATTGGTAAAAGATGAAATTCTTCCAAGTCTTGATTTTACCAATCATAAAGTGTGTGTGGATTGTATTAAAGGAAAAACAACAAAACACACAAAGAAAGGAGCCACAAGAAGTAAACAGTTTCTTGAAATCATACATACAGATATCTGTGGACCCTTCGGCGTTCCAACCTTTGGAGGGGAGAAGTATTTCATTACTTTTATCGATGATTATTCACGTTACTGTTATCTATTCTTGTTACATGACAAATCTCAGTCTCTGGACGTTGTACAAGTGTTCATCACTGAAGTCGAAAGGCAACAAGATACAAAAGTGAAAATCATAAGGTCAGAGGTGGTGAGTTTTATGGAAGGTATGACGAAAACAGGACAACATCCTGGACCTTTTGCAAAACTTCTCCAAAAACTTCGAATTATCGCTCAATACACAACGCCTGGTTCTTCATGGCAGAATGGTGTAGCTGAAAGGCGATATCGTACATATATGAAAATGGTTAGGGCTATGATGAGTCATGCCAATTTACCTAGATCCTTGTGGATGGATGCTCTACGCACAGCTGTTTATATATTCAATAGGGTTCCTAGTAAGGCAATTTCAAAGACACCCTTTGAACTGTGGAAAGGTTGAAAACCAAGTTTAAAACATCTCCAAATTTAGGGATGCCCAGCTGAGGCTAGAATTTATAACCCACATGAAAATAAATTGGACTTCAAAACGGTCAGTGGAGAATTGTTGAAACAGATAATGCCAGATTCTATGAGAATGGCGAAATCAGTGGGAGTACTAAACTTAATGATGTGATCATTCAGGAAATTAGGGTAAATATCCCTTTACCCTCAATTCCGCAAGTTGTTGGGAATTCCACCATTGTTGAACCTTTAGACAATGAGGAACACCCAATAAATGATCAACAACTCCATGATGAGATTATCGTCAATGAACCTATGGATGAAGCACCTGAGGAACCAGCATTAAGGAGGTCTCATCGTCAAAGGAGAACTGCTATTTCCAATGATTACGTGCTTTACCAAGTAGAATCTGATGTTTGGAAAACTAAAGATCCGATTTCATATTCACAAGCCATTAAAGATATTAATTCTAGCAAATGGATTGATGCCATGAAGGATGAACTAAAATCTATGGCTGAAAATCAAGTTTGGGACGTTCAATTGCCAACAGGACACAAACCAGTCGGGTATAAGTGGGTCTTTAAGACTAAGCGCGACTGCAATGGAAATATTGAACGACAAAAAACTCGACTTGTAGCCAAAGGTTTTAATCAAAAAGAAGGCATCGACTATACTGAGACTTTTTCCCCTGTGTTTCGAAAGGATTCTCTTAGAATTATCATGGCATTAGTAGCTCATTATGACCTCGAGTTACATCAAATGGATGTCAAAACAACCATTCTTAATGGAGACTTACAAGAGGAAGTCTATATGCGTCAACCTGAAGGCTTCATAATCGAAGATCAGGGAGACATGGTCTACAAACTTAAGAAATCAATATATGGACTGAAACAAGCTTCGAGGCAATGGTATCTAAAGTTTAATGAAACCATTACGAACTTTGGTTTCAAAGAAAACTTAGTTGATCCATGTATATACCTCAAGATCAGTAGGAGTAAGTTCATATTTTTTGTACTGTATGTCAATGACATATTACTAGCCAGCAGCGAGCTTGGTCTATTACATGAGACAAAGAATTATCTCTCTAAGAATTTTGAAATGAAAGATATGGGTGACGCTTCCTATGTGATAGGAATTGAAATATTATGTGATAGGTCACTTGGAATTTTGGGAATGTCTCAGAAAGCATATATTGACAAAATTCTAGAGAGATTTGGCATGATGACATGTTCTTCTAGTGTTGTTCCACTGCAGAAAGGAGATACGCTTGATCTTAGGCAATTTCAGCAGAATGACTTGGAACCAATGTTTAAAAAGGCGCCCGAGGCGTACGCCTCGAGGCGCGCCTCGAGGCGAGGCGGAGGAAAATAGCCTCGAGGCTTAAGCCTCTTGAGTGAAAGTTGAGGCTAACGCCTTTGTGGGCTGAGGCGGTGCGCCTCGAGGCTGTGCGCCTCAAGGCTGTGAGGCGTACGCCTCTAATTTGGGGGTAAAAAAACCTTTTAGAGCCATCATTTCTTCATTCCGGCCATCGTTTCTTCATTCCGGCTTTGATTTCTTCATTCCGGCCTTACTTTCTTCCATTCCGGCCTTCGTCTAGCCCTAGGTAAGATTTTTGGTGTTGATTTCTTCATTCCGTTGAAATAAAAGAGTTTAAATTTGTTTAAAATAACTGTAAACTTCTATGGCCTTTATTTGGTTAAGAAAAACTTGGTTTTTTTAATTTTTTTTGGGTTTCGGCCTTTATTTGGTTAAAAAACTTATACGTCCTTTGTTTTTATTTTTTATTTTTTTTTGGTTTCCGGCCTTTATTTGGTTAGAAAACTTCTACGGTCCCTTTTTATTTTATTTTTTTTTTGTAAAAACTTTGTTTTATTCAGTGTTTGTGTAAAAAAAAATTATGTTATAAATTCACTTCAATATGACTTTTTTTAAAAAGGTTTCTGTTTTTTTTTTTTGGGTAAAATTTATGTTTCATTTTATCCACTGTTTTTGCCCAATAAAGTTGCTGTTTTTTTTATTGTAAAAACTATGTTTTATTACAAAGTTATTAGAAATAATTTAGATGTGAAGGATAAGATATAAAACAAAATTATTACTAATAATTTGGATGTGAAGGATAAAATTATTACTAATAACTTTGTAAAATTTAGTAATAGTAGTTGAATTATGTAAAAACTATGTTTTATCCACTGATTATGGACCCTTTTTGGTTCTCAACTTAGATTAATATGTTTTCTTTAACTAAACTGAATTTATTTTAAGAAACTAATATATTTTAAAGGTTGCTGTTTTTTTTAATAAACTTAGGTTGTCATATTATAAAATAACCAATATGTGAATGAAGTTAAAAAAATGATTTTGCCAATTTGATTTTGCATTGATTAATTTATTGTCTAATTGTAAAATGACCAAAATGTCAAAATTGATTTTCTCAAATTACTTTTTTTTAAAGTTATCTCGGGGCAACAAAAAAATGTCAAATTATGTGAGAAAGCCCTCAAGGATTTTTTTTTTGTAGTTTTATTTTATATTTCTTTGTTATTTTATTTTTATGGTTTTATTAGTATTATTATAATATTATTTTGCTCTTTTTTTTTCCTTTTCGGTGAGGCTTACGCCTCAAACGCCTCGAGGCTTACGCCTCGCCTCACCGCGACTAAAACGCCTCGCCTCGCCTTTCGCCTTTTTAAACATTGCTTGGAACGTAAAGAAATGGAAAATTATCCTTATGCTTCTCTTGTGGGAAGTTTGATGTATGCACAGGTTGGCACCAGACCTGACATTAGCCATGTTGTTGGCATGCTGGGTAGATTTCAAAGTAACCCAGGAATCGCTCATTGGAAAGCTGCAAATAAAGTACTGAGATACTTAAAGGGAACAAGGAATCACATACTCACATATAGAAAATCAGACCATCTACAGATGATTGGGTTTTCAGATTCAAATTTTGGTGGATGTCCTAACACTAGACATTGCATTCTTGGCTATGTGTTTCTCCTAGCTGGAGGTGCAATATCATGGAAAAGCCAGAAGTCCGAAATGATCTACATATCTACTATGACGGCTGAATTTGTGGCATGTTATGAGGCTACAAATCAAGGAGCATGGTTGAGGAATTTTGTCTCTGAGTTTGGAGCTTTGAGTTTCATTTCAAAGCCCTTGACTATTTACTGTGACAATGAAGCCGCAATATTCTTCTCCAAGCATGACAGGATATCTAAAGGATCCAAACACATGGACCTTAAATATCTCTCACTGAAGCAAGATGTTAGAAGAGAAAAAGTTGTCATTGAACACACAGGCACCGATCTCATGGTTGCAAATATTTTTACAGAAGGACTACCTCCAAAGAAATTTCAGAGACATACTGAAAGCATGGGTCTTGAAGATAGTTCCTAGTTATTTGTTTTCTGCAATTTATTATTATGCTTGTATTTGACATTTATTGAGCTCTTAATAAGACTTCTACATCCATTATAGTTTGTTTTCCATTGTGTACACATTATTATTGGATGAATTATAACAGAAAATGGTCTTCTTCATGGCCTAGTTAAGAAGGTTGTCAATGATGTAATACATGGAAGGAATCATGTTACATAATGATATGCAACCGTCATGACTCCCATTGACTATTGGACTAACCAAGGCACTTATGAAAACCAATGATTGAAGGATTTAGCATATCATGCGCGCCTTATGATTCTAAATTAAAAGTATTTATGAGTTAACCTAACGACCAAGTGGGAGACTGTAAGGAAATTATTAAATTAACTTTTGGTTTATTTCTTTTCCGAAATGTGGTCTTTATTAATCCGTTTTTAATAAAAAATATATGTTATATCCTGTATAAATGGTTCGTATTCCATACGAAATAAAGAATAAAAGGAGTTAAAATTCCAATTAAATCTCTTCCTTGATGGACGATTGAGATTAATTGACCTTTGGAATTCTGGCCCTCTCTCCACCTATAAATATATGCCTATTCTCCATCAAAAGGGCATCCAAGAAATCCCAATTAAAACACATACCTAAAGGTTTATAGGCAAGGAGAGAGAAGCCAAATTCTTCCTTAAAGGATTGCTAAGGCGATCACACCGACAACACTCGACGGCGACGTTCAACAACGAGACTGAATCCATGGCGTCGAAAGGAGGTAAATAAAATTACTCTTTTCACATGTCTATTGACGTGATTATCATATTGTTCAAACATCTTAGGATTCATGTATAAAATATATCTTACATAAACTAGCTAGTACAATAAAGGGTTCAATCCTATCAATGCAGCTCAAATAAAGAGAAATGGGAGTACAACAAGATAGACTATAACCAAATGGTCTAGAAACATGTCAATGTAGTAGACAGTAAAGAAACAAGTTCATACCAGGAACTGGGTATAGCGTTTGGCTTCAGGGCTCATCCATTCTCCCCTTGCTGCAAAAGATTTGATGGCACAGTACACATCTTCACGTTTACTGAAATCTTGAATGGAATAAAACAAGTTAATTACTTCTTTAAGTGACAAGTAGTAATTATCTCTTTAGTTTGTTTCCTAATTTTTGCTTTCCTTGTCGATCAATCAAGGTTTTCCAATCCTTTCCTACAAGTATGCATATAATTCTCTCCCAAAAAGCATTCAAAAAAATATAAATTAAATTTGAGAGAGACTTAAAGATTGTTCTATTTTCTGCTGCTGGTGTTTACATCAAAACAGTTTCAAACATTATGATTTACTAAATGCGATATATTATTCCACTTCTTTAAGTTAACTGGATGCCTCGATATATATTCCAAGTGGATCAACAATTAGTTGCAGCAAGTTATACGTAAAACACCACAAAACAAAACAACCCATATACTCGCGACATATTTAACATAATTTCCAGTGTGTGTACTATTCTAATAAGATATCTTATTCTAGAATCTAAGATCTAACTAAAACTCTTAGGCAATAAAAATTCCTAGTGCACATAGCAAGACATTTGTCAGCAAAAGATAACCAGGTAGAGGAGTGGGGATGGCACAGTACACATCTTCACGTTTACTGAAATCTTGAATGAAATTAAACAAGTTAATTACTTCTTTAAGTGACGAGTAATAATTATCTTTTAGTTTGTTTCCTATTTTTTGCTTTCCTTGTAGATCAATCAAGGTTACCCAATGCTTTCCTATAAGTATGTGTACAATTCTATCTCGAAAAGCATTCAATAAAAATATAATTTTGGTTACAGAGAGACTTGGAGATTGTTCTATTTTCTGCTGCTTGTGTTTACATCAAAACCCTCTCAACAAAGTTTCAAACATTATGATCTACTAAATGCGACAATAATACAGCATAAACAGATAATCCCAGTTTCCTTCTAGGATATACAGTAACACAAATTTTGTTACAGAAGAATTACCCTGAGTTTCTTTACCATTAGAAATTACTATCTGTGGACTAGTCAACAACAAACATTGTATAATTCAGAATATTTTTTGGTAAATCTTACCCCCTTGCTTCCATGGTACTTTATATTTACTTACCCATGATAATTTTATGAATGTTTGGAATTTTGACACTTGTTGTCATGTTGATTCTACTATATGCTTTCATGGACTTCATTCTCTTCAAAATGTTACAGTGCATAGTTCTTCTAAGATATGCATCCCTGTTGTCCATGTCTATTAGTTCTGAACAATGTAATTTCAAGAACCATCTTTATTATACAAGCTGCCATATAACTCATTAACTGGATGCCTTAATATATATTCCAAGTGGTCAACAATTACTTGCAGTAAGTTATACGTAAAAAACACAAAACAAAACAACCCATATGCTTGCGACATATTCAACACAATTTTCAGTGTGTAATGTTCTAATAGATATAGTATTCTAGAATCTAAAATCTAGCTAAAATTCTTAGGCAATAAGAATTCCTACTGCACATAACAAGACATTTGTCAGTAAAAGATAACCAGGTAGGGGAGTGGGGATAGAAGTTGGGTTCTGTTTTGTGCCACTTCTTTAAGTGCTGATAAAAAGAGCTTATAAACAAAAGCACTCAAACAAACTTTAATTGTTTTTACATTTTAGACATTGGACTTCCTCTCTTCAGTTTTACCTTTTGTGTTTTCACTTTAATTCAACTAAAACTTTTACCGACACAGCATTGGACTTTTAGTGAGACTTTTGGACTAAAGTAAAATGCAAAAGTAAGTTCTATGATGCTTCCAAACAAAAAATAATTCAATGCCTACATTGAAAAAACCTATACAGTATGTAGTGTTTTGCTGTCATTATGCCTGAAAAATTACAAGTAAAGTGAGAGCAACTTTATGATGAGCTGTGAAAAATATTGTCAATGTGATGCCGTTTGATTTATAGATTGTTCATTTTATTGTCTCAAATATTAAGGGTAACTTAATGTAACCTTCGTACACCCAATGCCACACTCAATTCTCGGGATTCACAACATAGGGCAGCTGACTCTACAATTCAACTATTCTCTCTATTCCTTTTCAGCGGTACCATCACATTAATAGCGGAGAGCAAAGCATCACAGGAATTAAATAATAAATGGTTTTTTTAACTTTACTCCCTCAGCTTATACAGTATATAGATACCCCCCCCCCCCCCCCAGAACCACCACACACAAATGTTCAATAATGAGAGCTATCCCTCGCATGGAATGGGGAGGTAGGGGAGAATTGAACATGTAGTGGGTATCTCTAAATACAGCATACATTATCTCGGGTATAAAATAAACAGAAGAAGGTAAGACCTGCACAACAAAACATGAGCATCTATTCTCCGCTCTGCCTCAGCACTTGCTTTTCGGACATCCTCTGAAGTGGAGATCAATTTTGGGAAAACGCAAGACTGGACCAATGGGAATTGATGTGCTTCCAATTCTGCCAATGGTAATATTACATTTCTATATGTGACCTGCAAAATTTAATATAGCAACATTAAAAGCACTCCAATAACAAATATGTGAAACAGAAAAGAAAAAAAGAAGGAAAACAAAAAAAAGCAACTTAGGATTGTTTCACGTAAAGACAATTTTACAAAAGCAATGACTACAGGCTTCAGTAAGACCCCCTCCAAGCGTCCGGAAATTCTACCTAGGCAAAATAGCCAGATTTCCACCCTTACAAGAATGCAACAGCCTCGAAATCCATGTGTGGGGGTATAAATCAAACTCAGGCGGCAACCACTGAAAAAATTCTAAATATGAGGAAAAAGTTGGAGCAACAAAACAAATGCCGCCCAAAAAAAAGGAAAGGAAAATGTTGGGAGGGCAAGTCATTTACTGCCCGAATTCAAAATTTGGCCAGCTCAGCCTGGGCAAAATTTTGACCAAAATGGGTTTGAAAGTGGCAAAACTATTTTGACTAGTGGTTGGATTGCATTTGGCTCGGACACTTGGAGATGGTCTAAGAAAAATTCTTTCTAGAAAAATCAACGAAATAGAAGTAACAATATTCATCAGGTTACATTTCATGGTTTCAATAATACACAAATAACACATCTCTGTTGAATAAATGTGCATATGAATGGGTGAGAGCTGGCAAAATTTTACTTTTTTTCTCATCCACTTGCACTAAATTTTGTGAAACAACATTTATATTAGGTTCTACAATTGATTAAATGTAGCCCAAGAAGCTCCATAGCAATACATAGTTTGAGAGAACAAAATAACGAATTGCTTTGAATAAATGTAATTCGTAGAAAGTTTATCATGATACCTTGTCAAGAGGAACTGAGGAAATTGCATCATGAACCTCCTTTGATTTTGCAATTACGCGATCCGCTGATCTAAGAATTTCAGATGCAGAGAGATTGACGCTAACATTGGATCCTGGAAGAACTGTTACGTTGAAAGCAAACAGCTTTGAGACATAAATACTTAAATAAAATATCTAATAAGAAAATACTTTAATTTGGAGAAATTTTACTTCTAAATGTATTGCATGGCAATTATTTTAAGCTAATTTTTTTCCACTTCGCTTGGATAACATTTTCAAACTCTCTCTCTCTTTTTTTTTTTTTGGAGGGGGGGTGTAAAATTGTGAAAGCTGAAAAAATAAAGTGTTAGCTGGCGGTACATTCTTCAACCAGGAAAATTATTTCTAATGGAAAACATTGTGTATTATACACTACCAAAAATTGGAAAATGCCAAAGATTCTGTATCTTACGTGGCCTATTTCGATTTGGCTTTGTTTTTGACACAGCAATAGCAACAAATGGTACTTCTTCGACTCCACTGGTAGTCAACTATAATTAGTGTAATACGACAAGTGGCATACAAGAGCAAGCCATATAAAGAAACTCTCACTCGCTCACTAAAATGTAAACTGATTACAATATCTCAAACAGCAACCCTGATAGAGAATAAGAGTCCACACAAACGGCCCAAACCCAAAACCACTTCTCTCACTTTAGTGCTTGAAACCCTAGCTGCTGCGTATGTATCTGCCCACCAACAACAACGGTCGTTAGGAGGCACTTGGCCTCCATACCGCAGACCTACTGTCGTGATTTGTTCACCCGACTTCAGGCTCTGCGATAGGGTACCCTCCGTCGTTAATTACAAGGAGCAATTCCAGTTGCTTTGCTCCTGAGGTGTGCTTTAGAGGAGGATGAGGAGCAGCTTATCGCTCGCTATATTTAGGGACTCCAGCTCCGCTTCAGACAGGACTTGTTCCTGAGGGACATCCCACGATGGCGAAAGCCATGAAGTATGACCAGACGAGTACCTTCGTGTAGTCCCGAGCACCACCACATTCAGTCAAACGATGTCACTCAAGAGGCACTACTCATGCCCACTCTGAGGATTGCTCCGGACAACTATGTCATACCCTTTGAGCTCGTGGTTAAGAAAAGTGACGGGTTCGGCCTAAGCTCATGAGAGGCAATTTTGTTCTTGTTATTTTTGAAGTTCTTGCCATTTTTGGTATTATTTGAGTATTTAGGGACTTTATTGTCCTTTAGTGTCTTTTGGTTAGGTGATGTAAACCCTATTTCTATAAAGGGTGTGGTTTAGGATCTACTTTTGTCTTTTTATGTCTTTGTACCCTTTTTCCCTTGGGCACACATTTCTAGGCTATAAATACATTATATTCTCTTCATTAAGAGGCAAAAAGAAGAGTACAATTCATTATATTACACTTAACCACCCGTGCTCCTCTAAACGTCTTTCTATAAAATGAAAGAAATGAATAAGGTGAATCATAGTATATAGAACGCCCGGTTACTCCCATCTCCTCTTGACCGACTGCTCTATCTATAACGAGGGATGGGCTGACGACCATATTCGGGATACCTTCACCTGGACCAAACACAGACGCCATTCGGTAAAATCACTCAATTCTTGCAGCTGCATGCCGTGACCATATTGGGCAACTACAAAAAGCATCATTATGTACTAGAGATGAACACACAAAAATACAATAATACCCCACCACCACCACCACACTGATAAAGGTGACATAACAGAGAAAGACAAATACAACTATGCCATCAAAACTATTTGTGCAAATGTATTGAGTCTTTTTGGAGGTAAAGTGACATGGAAATTTAAATTTCAAGCAAACGTGGTTGGATTGTTTTGCAATCATACGTGATTCATTCCCCACTATTACTGGCTATGAAGCACGGACTCGACACGTAATACGTGTTTCGACACGACACGCGACACGTGATTTTTCCAAAAACTCGGATACGACACGCTAGGATACGTATAATATATAATATATTTTCAAATATATAATATATATTTACATATATATATTAATGAAATAAAACAGATTTTTTTCCATAAAATACATTATTAGAACATTCTTAACATGAAATTAAGAAAATGGACCATATAAAACAAAATTCAAACACACTTTAACATTTAAATTTTAAATAAGGCAGAATCATAATCACATAAAAAATATATATATTGTTCTTTTTACGCGTCCCAACGTGTCCCAGCGTGTCTGACAACGTGTCGGCAACGTGTCGGAGCGTGTCAACAACGTGTCGGAGCGTGTCACGTGTCGGACTCGTGTCAAAGCTCACTCGTGGCTTCCGAGAGAGTGTCGGTGCTTCATAGATTACTAGGCATGTACAGACTTCATTGCAAAATCTTTTGATTAGACCACAACTTTCGCTTGGACTTCCCATACATAAAGGCTTCTTTATATTCCTTTTTCTCAATTTATAAAAAATCTTGTGTGTTGGTTCTTCTCTTGATAGTGCAATGTAAGCATGGCACATCATCCCTATAGTATTGGAAAAATTGAACACAAAGATGACTGAAAACACTTCGAGAAAATATTTAGGATAATACGTGTGTTGCAATATTATTCCTGAATCTTTCAATAAGTACACATTTTCTAAGCAATATGTATTATAAACAAGAGAGAGGGAGAGAGAGACTCGCTCTGAGAACAAAATCAAAACAACATTTCTCGGTGCACCATGAACTTGACAAGGAAAATTGAAGGCTTCAGTTTTACATTAAGTTAGATAGCTATTAAGTATTATAACTTGGACGTATTTTGGTTTCCTCTTTCACATACTTTATACGCGATGCCGTTGCGGTAATTACTACTGAGCATCGAGCAAAAACAGAAAAGAAACAAGGGTTCTCTAATTTTCATTGAGCTACTATTAGACATGTTATGCTCATTTTGAATACTAACACTTGTGTTTGTGTATTGGTACTCTGTTTTTTTTATAAGCACGATTAGTCACAGATATTGGATATTAGTGCCCTTTATTCTTTCGCATTCTAGCACAATTGTGTCCGTTACTTCCTATATTTAAGCTCTTATATTGGTCAACCTTTGTTTACAATGTATATATGCCTTGCAAGGTTGCAGGGTTTATTTGAGCTTTTGCAGGTATTGGAATGCTTAGCGGAGCAATTGATTGTGTTTCTGGAAAGTTTCATCGCATGATGCAACTTCGGGGGCAATTTCGTTACACCAGACTTCATGTCCCGATTGACGGGCTTCCATGGAAGCTTACTTCGTTGAGATAGCTTCGTCTAGCCGCAAACAGCACGCCATTTCGTTGTTGTATGATCGAGTTATGCCCGTTCCCGTGAAGTGCAACATTTCCTTTTTCAAGCAAAATTGAGCTGAAAACAGAGCATCGATCGATCGGGCCAGAACCGATCAATCGACCTCTTTCTTTATGTTCAAGACATGTACTGGGTTTTGGACCCCCGATCAATTGACCTCACCGTCAATCGATCGGCCACATATTGTTTTGTAAACCGCTGAAGGCAGCTCGATCGGCCACCTAGTTCGATCAATCGATCCTCCCAGAATGAAGATATTTCGATGCTTTTCAGTTTTTTTCTTTTGTTTAATCCACTTACTATATATAGTAAGTGGAGCCCCGCCTCGAGGCGGTGCCTCAAGGCGCGCCTCAGTTCGCCTTTTAAAACATTGCTACTAACTACACCCCTTCATTAAACAGCCCACTAAAAATCTTAGGCTTAAAACACCTCATCTCTACACAAAAATGGCCCGTTTCAGCAGGCCTAGCTTAAGATTGTATATTTAAACTAGCAGGCCCAAAAAACCGCTCCACACCAAGCCCAAAAGGACTTTTAAGATTTCGATCATCAACCCTCATATTTTTCACCTTTCTAAAACCTTCCTTACTAACAAAATTTAAATCACCCTCTCGCCAGTTGTAACCCACCACCACTCCCTCTTTTTCTCCCACTCCCCCCCCCCCCTCCCTCACGTGATAGACAGGCTCCATCATTCTTCTTACAGCACCCCATGCCTATTACTCCCCTCTCCCAAGAACTCCTAAAATACTGCTCTAATATCTGGGTCCAAGATTGCATAGTAAAGTATGAATTTCATTTTAGTCAAATTGAGGGTTGTTTTAAGGGGTGTTTCTTTCTACCTCTTTATATTGAATGGATGTTCATTCAGCAGTACTAGGGAATATTAGGGGGGGGGTTTCGCCTCTAATTACTAAATGAGATTTATAATTTAATATTTACCATTAAGAGGCAAGGCCCCTAAAATATTGAATTTTAATGAAATTTCTTTTCAATTTTGCCATTAATATAAAGTGCAAGTAATTTGATATAATACTCAAAGTAACATGTAGTTGGTATTCATAGCGCGAGTTTGTATTAGCTCGAAACGCTAAATTGAAGCCCATTACGAAGTAATATTTTGTGTTTGTTTTTTTCTTCTTTATGTCAAATGAGAGACGAGTTTTAGAATCCAACATAAAGAGGCAAGTCCATCACTGAATGCTTAATGTTTGGTTTGGATTTTTTTACCATTATTATTGATAAACACACTGAGCGCCCCTATATAGAGCACTCCTAGGTCTTGTTTTTTGTGCTTGAGCTATATAGATCTTCTGCTAGATGGACTTAAATTTTGACAAGATTTTGCTTGTAATTATGTTGAGTCTAGTAGACCTATGACATGCCTCCACTCAGTCGACTGCCCTTCTCAAAATTCAGAAATTGACTCAAATCAATTCTCACAAAGGTAGTCTCTCTCATCTATTCAATTTGGCTCATAGGAGTATTTTTCAGGTAAGACACCACACTACACTGCATCTCATTATATCATGTCTCATGATTGCGTGTTGGTTTTGTTTTATAAATAATTTTTAAAAACATTCTAAAAATATTTTTCAAAACAATTGATATAATTAATTTTTTTTAAAATAAAATTTTTAGAATTATTGCAATCTTTGTTAAACATTTTGTTTGTTTAATGTATATGTTAACTTCTTATTTTTTTTTGACACTGCCGGTCCCAAGCCCGGAAAAAGGAGGAGGGTTGCGTTAGGTAGCTGACAGCCAGCGTAAAACTTTGTCAGATCCTTATGAACATGAATCCTATGAATATACGTGCTAATGCTAGGGCATTCCCCTTAAGCGATGCGTTGCGCCTGCCACCGGGTGTCTCGAAAAATAGGCAAGGGGCGTTGCGCCTGCCACCGGGTGTCTCGAAAAATAGGCAAGGGGCGTCGCATCGGCGCCCGGATGCGACGATAAATACGCAAGGGTTCCTGCAACAAGCTGGACGTGTGCGGGTAAAGAAACTAGTCCAGGATACTAGACTTAGGTTAGCGACTTGGAACATAGGGACTATGACAGGAAAAGGGATGGAGTTAGTAGATACCATGATAAGAAGAAAAGTTCACATAGCTTGTTTACAAGAAACTAAATGGGTCGGTGAGAAAGCTAGAGAAATAGAAAATACAGGATTTAAATTATATTATACAGGAAAACATAGAAATAAGAACGGAGTTGGAATAATAGTAGATAAAAACTTTAAGGACGATATCGTAACCGTTATTAGGAAAGGTGATAGACTTATACTTGTAAAATTGGTATTAGGTGAAAACATAATTAATATTGTTAGTGCTTATGCACCTCAAGTAGGATTAGATGAGCACACTAAAGTACAATTTTGGGAACAAATGGATGAACTAATTCAAGAAATACCCCTAGGTGAGAAAATCTATATAGGTGGAGATTTTAATGGCCATGTAGGAGAAGATCGTGTAGGATATGAGATAGTGCATGGCGGACATGGTTTTGGAGATAGGAACGACGAGGGAGAGTCTATCTTAGATTTTGCGATGGCTTATGATTTTGTACTAGTAAATACATGTTTTAAAAAGAGGCTTGAACACTTAATAACTTATAAAAGTGGAACACATAAGAGCCAAATAGATTTTTTCATTACTAGGAAAGGAGACCGATTAACGTGTAAAGATTGTAAGGTTATCCCGGGAGAGAGCTTAACCTCACAACATAGGATAATGGTGTTGGATATAAATATTAAAAATCAATCACGAATGCGAAATGTGAAGATTAACCCACGAACTAGGTGGTGGAATTTAAAAGGTGAGAAATTAGAACTATTTAAAGATAAAGTATTAAATGAAGCAACATGGAATTGTGAAGAAGAAACTAACATAATGTGGAATAAGATGGCCACATGCATTAGGAAAATATCAAAAGAAATTCTTGGAGAATCAAAAGGCAAAGGGCCACAGTCTAAAGAAACTTGGTGGTGGAATGAAGAAGTACAGAATATAGTAAAAATTAAAAGGGAGTGCTTTAAAACATGGCAAACAAATAGAAATGAAGAGAATTTTGAGAAATATAAATGGGCTAAAAAGGAAGTTAAGAAAGTGGTAAGAGATGCTAAGTTAAAAGCGTATGATGATCTTTATACAAAATTAGGAACACAAGAAGGGGAAAAAAGTATTTATAAGCTTGCTAAACTTAGGGATAGGAAAACAAAAGATTTCAATAACGTTAAGTGCATCAAAAGTGATGATTCGAGAGTCCTAGTCAAAGATGATGAAATTATGGAAAGATGAAAAAACTACTTTGAGAGGTTATTAAATGGAGATAATGGGAGTAGATTAGATATAGAGGAACTTAGGGAGACTCGAGAAGATATATTTTTTCGTAGAATTAGGACAACAGAGGTCAGGATTGCTCTAAAAAAGATGAAAACAGGGAAGGCTTTAGGACTAGATGGTATCCCTATTGAGGTTTGGAAGTGCTTAGGGGAGGATGGAGTATCATGGCTTACCAAATTATTTAATAGAATTTTAATGACTAATAGGATGCCCGATGAATGGAGAAAAAGTATTTTAGTACCTATTTATAAAAATAAAGGGGACATACAAAGTTGTTCAAATTATCGTGGTATTAAGTTAATGAGTCATACAATGAAACTTTGGGAGAGAGTGATTGAATATAGATTGAGATTGAAGACAACAGTATCTGAGAATCAATTTGGGTTTATGCCTGGGAGGTCAACAATGGAAGCAATCTATTTATTGAGGAGATTAATGGAGAGGTATAGAGAGAAAAAGAAGGATCTTCATATGATTTTTATAGATTTGGAGAAGGCGTATGATAGGATACCCAGAGATATAATATGGTGGGTTCTACATAAAAGAGGAGTGACTCGCAGATATATTGACGTGATCAAGGATATGTATGATGGTGCGATGACTAAAGTAAGAACATCAGCTGGAGAAAGTAGTGAATTTTCAATTACGGTAGGGCTACACCAAGGTTCAGCATTAAGTCCTTATCTCTTTGCTCTTGTTATGGATGAGTTGACTGGACAAATACAAGATGAGGTGCCATGGTGTATGCTATTTGCAGATGATATTGTTTTAGTCGATGAGACTAAGATGGGGATAAACGCTAGGTTGGAATTGTGGAGAGAAACTTTAGAAACAAGAGGATTTAAAATAAGCAGAACTAAAACAGAATATGTGGAGTGTAATTTTAGTAGTAATAGGAGGACAAATGGAGATGTGGTGAAATTGGAGGGTCAAGAAATACCTAGAAATGATCATTTTCGTTATTTAGGATCGATTATACAAAAAGATGGAGATATTAGTGATGATGTTACGCATAGGATTAGAGCAGGCTGGGTTAAGTGGAGAAGTGCGACCGGCGTTCTGTGTGATAGGCGTATACCTTTGAAGTTAAAAGGACAATTTTATAGGACGGCCATTAGACCCGCCATGTTATATGGGACAGAGTGTTGGGCAACCAAGAAACAAAATGTGCAGAAAATGAGTGTGGCGGAGATGCGAATGCTAAGATGGATTTGTGGTAAAACTCGAAAGGATAAAATTAAAAATGAACAAATTCGTAAAACGGTGAAAGTAGCTCCTATAGAAGATAAATTGAGAGAAAATCGACTTCGATGGTTTGGACACGTCAAGCGTAGACCAATGGATGCTCCTGTAAGGAAGGGTGATTTAGTTAGTATTGATGGTAACCCAAGGGGTAGAGGTAGGCCTAAATTAACTTGGTGGGATATTATAAAAAAGGACATGATATCATGTGGTGTAACCGAAGATATTGCACTGGACAGAATGGAATGGAAAAATAGGATTCATGTAGCCGACCCCAAATAATTGGGAAAAGGCTTTGTTGAGTTGAGTTGAGTATACGCTCCCTATATCCAGTATTATACGGTCCTTGCACCATTTCAATACGCTGGCATATCATTGTCGATTTGACCCTTTTTCTATAGCAAATTTCAGTTTCCAAAGATTTCATACAGCTAGCATAGATATTCTTTAAAGATTTTCCCAACGGTAACTTTGCTCAAACTGTTTACCAACCAATAGTTTTTTACCGTCAATGGTTTTAACTAAAACCAAAAACCACCTATTTTTTAACAACGTCATTCCCCTTTTAACGATAATTTTGAGGCAGTTGGCATTTTGTTCTTATACGACATCGTTTAGTTTATAACAGCTGGCTTCCTCTTTATATTTTAAATGATTTCGTTGCGTTAGTGGCTTACAGCTAGCAATCCACGTGTCGGCTTGTTAGATGGTAGATTTGTGTTTCTTTCGTGACCCTTAACTTAAACTTATCAATGGTTGTTGTTCATTTTTGGCCATCCATGTGATTTCCCTCTACACCAATCAACACACACATTCTTTTCTATAAGTTAAGACCTTGGGTCTCCGTTTTTGAAGTAGCTGAGAATTTTTTAGTGAGCTGTTACTCTGCCGAAATATATATATATATATATATATATATATATATATATATATATAGAGAGAGAGAGAGAGAGAGAGAGTTTACACACACCTCACACACTAGTCTTCTTGAACACGATTTGGTCTTACTCATAAACAGTGGCGGGCCTAGGATTTTCGATCTGTGGTTGCGATAATTTTTTACAAATGCTGGGGGTTCGGGGGCGGAAGCCATCGGTGCAAATTTTTTTAGGTTAATTTTACTTATTTTGTAATTTTTAACCCCCAAAACCTTGTGATTAATGTGCACTAATTCTTGCCCCTACAAAATAAACCACCATTTTTTAACAACCAATTACAATTGAAGTTTCATACAAATTTCAGCAACAAAAAAATTTGGGGACAAATTAAAATTTCAACAATAAAAATCAATAGTGTAGATGGTGTTATCATAAATGAACAAACAATATAATTAATAAGAATTAATAACATGATTAATAAAAAGTATGCTAGAAATTATGTAGTGAGGTAGGGGTAAGTTTGTCCAAAATAAAATACTTTTGATTTAGAAACTATTATAGTTTTAAGATATGATGAAGATTAAGATAATAGATATAGAAAGCGTAAGCCATGGCTGCTAACGTTATTTATAATAAAGTAAAGGGTAAATCCGACTAATATCTCTCTTTCTCTCTCTCTATACATGCATAGACAATCTCTGGACTCACCAGCTTCAAAGCTCCACACTGGTGGACTCATCTCCTCCAGAGAAGATATCCCCACACTAGAATACCACAACCGAGATGACCAAACTTACAAATACGTCTAATTTTTTTTATATAAAATTCACAGTTGGGGAAACTTGTGGGTGCGGCCGCCCCCATTCAGGATGGGGTGGGTCTGCCCCAGCTCATAAATCAAATCAAAAGCAAGAACACTAATATTTAAATTTTTTTGTGTTTGATTTTTGTTTGAAATGCGTTTGAATCTGTCAAACTTTTTCAAAAACTCTCATCCTAGGGTTTGGTTGTGTATTTTTGATATCTTTTGAAAAAGAACCCTAAGTTTCACTTCTAAAATTACACGTTTGTTTGAAATATCTCTCATCTATTGTTTTGATCTATTTTCTAGATCATTCTTGGTGATTTCATGTATAGTATTTCTGTTTAGATACACTACACACACGAATTTACACCATTCTTGTTTTCTTCTTTGTTTTTGTTCTTAAGATCTGGTTGTTTAGATGGTGACTGATTATTAGGTTGATAGAAATTTATGTGTATATCACTACACACACGAAACACATTTCTATTGTGTTCATTTTCTGTCAAGTGTTGTTAAAACTGTTTCACACATTATATTTGTGTTTAGATACACAAATCACACAGACTTGCACGATTTTTTGCTAATACTGTGTTATCTTGTTAGATCTGATTTTCGGGTTAATTTGAACACATCTTTCACACACTCACGTTTGTTCGAGCATATGTGTTCGTATTTATGTTTTTAAGTTCAAGAATCTGTTTAGATTTTATACGTTATATAAAATCAGTGTTAAAATATATTTTTAACAGACCTAATAAGGTTTAGACATTTAAGCCTTGACCTATTTGTAAAAAGGTTAAACATCTGGACTGTCTTCTTGAACCTTATACCTGAACTAGATTATTCTTGACCTTGGACTGAATTAAGAACTGTGGACTGTGAATCTTGAATGATTATGACTTGTTGAACTGTTTGACCTGTTTGAACTAAACTGAAAAATTAATTATAAAAACAGTCTTGCTAAGTTGTTAGATTAAAAAAAATTAATCTAAGACTTTGTTAAAACAGTTTGTTAATATCTGACTTTGTGCTTGAATTGTTTATATATTTGAAGTCATATATTCTTTTGTGTATGCTTACTTGATTATTCTTGATACATAATCTTAGTGATACTGTGATACAACATTGCATATCACTTGCAGTTCATACATTGTACACTATTATTCACGCAGGCACTGATATTTGTGTACATATCTGAACAAATCTGAGTGTTCTGATTTTTTAAATAAAAAGTTTGCTGAGAACAGTTTTAAATCAAGATAGCTTGATTTAAACAAAAGAAAGGAACATAAGATTTGCTACCATGGTTCAAAGTCTTCGTATCAGTCCCGGTATCGGCCACTCGATTTTCAATTTGGTCGCGGTATCGGTCACGGTATCGGGCGATACGCAAAGATAGACTATTTAGAGAGCGCAAAAAATTCCGAAAAAAATCTAGAAAATTTTAAAAAAATACGATTAACAATGTGGACCAATCAGATAAGTTTAAAACTATCCTTTAATATGCATAACATTGTACAATTGATTATATTGGCGTGCTGCGAACTTGCAGATTCAACGTTCCATAATAAATTAATATTTTTTTTCACGGAGGATACAAATATTATGTTTTTACAAAGAAAAACAAATGTTACTTTTTTAGTAAGAGGATAATTTTTTTTTAACAAAGAGGATACAACTATTATATTCTTAGTATTATTTTTAGTAAGAGTATACAAATGTGTTTTTTAAGTATGTTATATTTTTCTAAAAATGATAGAAATGTTTCTTTTTTAGTATTGTTATTTTTTTACAAATAGTGATTTTGACAAAACACTACATTTTTTTTACAATCGTTTTTTACAAAAAGGATGCAAATGTTATTTTTTTATAAAGGGAATGTAAATGTTATTTTTTTTGTTGTTGGGTTGCAAATGTTTTTTTTTAAATTGATGAAAATGTTATTCTTTTACAAAGAGGATGCAAATATTTTTTTTTACTTGTGTTGTAAATGTTATTTTTACATAAAGGATGCAAATATTATTTTTACAAATGTTAAGAGGATACAAATATTATTTTTACAATAATTACAATTGTATATTTGTCTGTAAAAGAATAACATTTACGTTTTTTTTATAAATAATAACATATTAAAATATAACATTGGGAATATTATTATAAAAAATAATAACAAATAACATTTGGATCATTTGTATTCTTTAAAAAAAAAAACTAGCACATATACAACGCACTAAATTAAACCCGCACACACGATGACCAAATAACCCACACACACAGCACACTAAATTAAAAAAACAATTAGCATTTCGTAAACCCCCCAAAAAACCACGCTTACCAACACAACACTGGAGAGGGAGAGAGAGAGAGAGAGAGAGATTCTTAGTAACTTATACCATCTCGGCCGATATATCGCCGATATGGGTCAATTCTATCGCGATATCGCCAATATGGGCCGATTCTACTGCGATATCGTCGATATGGGCTTATTATATCGCTATATCACCGATACTACCAAGAAATTACCGATATAGGGTCGATTCACATCAATAATTAAAAACTCAACTCGTAGCTAGAAATCGGATCGGTGGGCACCGATACCTAGTCAACTCGATCGTATCGTCGCGATATCGGCCTTGACTTTTGAACCATGTTTGCTACTGATATTTAGGATATTTGAATTGTTGCATATTCATTCGGTTTGTATCATTAAGGGTGGGTGAGTCATTGTAAAATAACTCACTGTACTACACTTCACTAAGACACATCGCTTAGGCACCGAGCAATTCCTGCGCTTAAAGAAGTTAAAGGGAAGAGATAAGACGTGAAGAACAACTTGGACAAGAGCTGCAACGTGAGGTTGATTTCAAACGAGCAACCAATGCAAGAGGCATTGACATAGGTAATAAATAGCTTTCTGATTTAACCTACTTTGAATCTTGTTGCTTGATTGTAAATCGTTCTTGTTGTCATTTGTTTAGTGGAGTAGCGTTAGTTTGATCCTTAGAAGGATCCGTCGTTCTTACCAAGGGAAGGGCTTTTGCGACGTTAAATAAATCCCAGTGTGCTTTAAATTCTACATTTAAAACCTAACACGGAAAAGTAGGATTTAAATCTAGAAACTCGTCTAATAATCTGAATTAGTTATCATCTGTTTAACGAACTAGTTTAATCAATATAATAATTAGGACTCTAATTAACTTGGCAACATCATTCAGTTTGTAGTGTAGTTAACAATTTAAGAAAAGTTTAACTCGTAGGTAATTCGGGTTTATTCGACATTAGTTTACTTTCGCACTTGAGTCTATTGCGCATTAGCCGCCTGCTCACACACACTCGTATAAAACAGTTTAATAAGCATTTATTTATGATAAAATGCTCAATATAACTTGTACAAGTTCGGCATTCATCATCAAGAGTTCGATATTAAACACTCGAAGGTTAAAAAAAAAGGGTTCATGAGGTCAAACAATAACATACATTAGACAAAAAAACTTAAAAAAGTAGAATTTTCAGTATTCAGAATAACAACACCATACTTTAGCTTTGGGGGACTACTAAAGGCAGCCCAAACATCATTCCCTACCACCATGTGCATTATCATTTAAACATAACATACAATCACATTTAATATACCATATGTTATTGAGGAGTAATTTGGTGGTGACCTTAGCAACCACCTTGTCTTTATCTCCATAATCACATAATTACTCGTTATTATTTTGCCCTAAATTATTGTTTTATTGACAATGAGAGAGAACTATTTATTAAAAGAGAGTCAACAAAGTGAGAGAAGTTAAGGTTTTCTAATCTTGATTTCAATGTGAGATTTGAGTGCCTTTGGGGCTAGAGTTGAGCGTATGCATAGCTTTTGTATATCATTGTAACTTATTTTTCTCAAATATGGGAACTGTTGTGTAGTCTCTCTCGTCTCTTGTGGATGTAGGTAATGTAAGCTTGCCAAACCACGAGAAACCTCTTATGTTCATCTTTGATTTTGTGGCTATTTTATATTTCCATTAATCTTGCCTATATATTTCCTTATTTGGTTGGGTGTGTTGCCATTGGAGCACAATAAATGGGTGCATAAAGGGTATTTAACAAAAGTCCTAAGTGAGATTTTGGTGTCAACTTACTAGTGTTCAGAAATCTTAGTGTTTATTGTATACATTCAGAAATCTTAATGGAAGGTGGATCGTTTTAATGGAAGTGGTAACTTCAATTTATGGCAAGGTAAAGTGAAGAATTTCCTCGTTCAACAAGGGTTGGCAAGAGTGTTGAAAGGAAGGAGTGGGCAATCATTAAAGATAACAGGTGATGATTGGGAGGATAGAGAATCGAAGTGCTTGAGCACAACCCGATTCTTTATCGATGATAAAGTTATCAACAATGTCAGTTTTGAGAACACGGTGTCAAAATTCTAGTAAAAGTTAAAGAAGCTTTATTTAGCTAAGAGTCTCACAACAAAGCTCAATTTTAAGCGGTAGCTTTAACGTTTGAAATGGAGGAGGTCCACATCTCATGGTGTATTTTATGAGTTTGTGGATCAACTAAGAAGGTTGATGTGAAGATAGAGGAAGAAAATAAGGTTGCATCTTAACTCTCTTTCAGATTCGTATGAACAATGTTTACCTGGATCGCATGTTGCTCCGGTACACGGTACGAGTACAGATACGTGGTACGTTGGTTTCGTCGGAATGTGATGTGGTACGTTGGTTTAGTCGGTACGCGGTATGGTGGGGTATACTTAAATAGCTCAATACTTCAAATTATAAGGGCACTTTATAAATCCTTGTCGGGTTCCTTTAATATTATAATCATGTATATTGTGAAGGTCCATGTACTCCACCACTATAAAAAATTTCCTAAGAATGTATGCAGTGGATAAATTCAATATTCTATGATATAGCAATAAGCTAAATAAAGCATTATGCATATATATTGTTGAGAAGTCTTTTTTCTTCCAATTTACTTTATTATTGAAGTTAAAAGTTATCTTGTAACTAATAATAACTAAAGCAGTCAATGATAAATTTGGGAACGCAAATTTTGGAGATCCGGATTGAGAACCCGCCATATTTCGAGTGGTACGACCTCTAATCGCCGCATGTAAACGGATTTAGTGATTCCAGTAACTATGCATATGAGAATATAGTCACCACCATTTTGTATGAAAAAGATAAAAACAAATGAGGTGGAGTCGACTATATTGTCCAATGAGAAGATGAAGTCTTCGAGAGAAAAGAATTCGACCTCCGCTTTGTTACTCATGGTGGGAAGAGGGGAAGGAACACTAATCGATGATATAAAAGTAGTAGATATAGGTCAAAGGGTGGTGGCAGAGGTCAGCATTGTTACAAGTGCATGGATTCGGGTCTCATAAAGTATCAGTGTCCTTCAAAGAAGGATAAAGGTGTCTTTGATAGTGAATCGAAGACAAGCAGAAGAAGATTTTGAAAAATCTTTCACACCCACTAAAGGCATATCTATATCTTAAAGTGAATGGATATTGGATCCGCAATCTTCGAATCATGTTTGTGGAGAATTTTGAGACGTTTTAAGATAAGAATGAAAGTTAGAGGGTGGAAACGGTTAAGATAAAAAAAAATTGATGCGGTGGAACACTCTAAGGGGTGTCGCCTATACCCCAAAGTTGCGAAAAAACTTCGTATCGATTAGCCTATTAGATTCCAAGGCTTGCCTAATGTCAATAGCATGCGTAGTATTGAGTCACGTGTGGTTGTTCTAATAAAGGGAGAAGAGCGAAATGGTCTATATTACCTATAGACTACGAGGATGATGGAGAAGCGACGTGCATAATTTATCAAGCGCTCAAGGCATCTCATTTATGAAGAAAATGGAAACATAAGTTGCAAGTTTACCAACATTAGACAATTGTAGGAGTAAAAGTCCGTCTAGGGGACGGGGTGACTAGGACCCCACTCTAGGATCGATGAATGATTTTGGTTTGGAATAGTTGCATACATGCATTGGTCATTTGGTTATTGGTGAATCAAGGGGCGTTAGCACCATGTTTAATCCAGGTGTGTGTAACTAGTATAATAAAGGATGGAGTAGCGCTATTTTCTCATCAATGTACATATTTGTGAAGTTTGGCTCAAAATTACACATTTTTGTTATGTACGCTCAAAACTATTTCAAATATATTTTAAAAAATGTATCATTATTATCGCCCGATACCCAAACCAAGTTGAAAAACTGGGGTCCAAGTCGTACACCAATACCACGACTTTGAACCGTCCAGTGAACACCACGTACAAAGCTAGCAAATTTGTCAAGTTCATAGAATGCTCTAATTATTGCTTTCAAGTACTTTGTTTTTGAAAACTGGTCACAGAGAGGGCATTTATTTTTCAACACTATTTGTAATTGTGTTATGCCTGCCTGATCACTAACCAAATGTAAAGAAACTATTACGTATTATCCTTACAGATTTACCGTATAGTGTTACCAATTAGGTATCCTTCAATTACTGCGGTAGATTATATATATATTTAGAGAGAGAGAGATGTATGACCTTTCCTTTTGCGATTTGATTTGTGGGAATAGATTGTGGTAATAGCAAAGTTGAGGGCGATAGCGAGCAGAGCGGCGGCGCCGGTGAGGGCTAGCAGGTTATTTCGGTCTTTCTTTGGTTTCTCCATTCTCTCTCTTGTTTTTGTCGCTCAACAAACACCAATTGGGAGGGAAATTTGTGTCGCTTCCGCGGGGAAATAAAATTGACCTTAGATCACCCTAACTTGTAATAATAATCTAAGGTCATGTTTCAAATGTCCTACTTTCCAAATTTATTTTATCTTTACATTTAATATATATTTTTTATATTATAATTGAATTGTCAATAGTGGCTCACGTGTGTGTCTCAGCTTTTACGATCTAGTTGCTGGACTAACAATTTTGAACAAAAAAATCAGGGCCAACAAATTTTAAACGATTAGGTCTAACATATAAATACCCCGTAATTAAAACAAACACGCACTATTCAGATCGAAGCGCCAAAAACACTGTATTCTCTCTTGAATCAAAACCTTAATCGTACCATCTCTTCGATCAAAACCCCAAAACGAATATATTTTTCAATCAAATTTTGGTCAACAACAACATATAAATACTCATGATCGAAGCGCTAAAAACTCTCTTCGATCAAAACCCTAACTCCCTTCGATCAAACCCTAATCGTTGAAGTTCTACATTTTACATTCTAAATCAAATTCTTCCAAACATCACTAACAAGTATGTATACATTCTCTTATCACATTTTTGTTCTTGTGTATTTTGTGTTCTCATATGTATAAATTTGTAGACACATGGACTGATGAAATCACATTCTTCTTCTTCATGATATGAAAAAATATATTTGTTTCCCTCATTTTAATTGCAAAACACACTTTTTGCATGTTAGATATATGTATTTCATCATTGTACTTTTCCTCTTGTATACATCATTTATCGAGGATTTATCAAGGAATAGGAATATATACATGATTGGAATATGTACATGTACAAGTCATGTTTTACGTGTACTATGTATATTTTGCGTGTACGATCAAAAAGTACACGCAAAATACAAAGAGTACAAGCACATTGAAATTGAATTTCTCAATTCATTGTGCGTGTACTTTTATGTTTTATACGTGTACTCTGTAAAATATATATTTCAAATCCATATTTGATCAATCCTATGTTATTTTGGTCCGCGCCAACGGCATTTGAATGATATTCCATGAGTTTGTAAGAAATATTATTATTTTATTAATATTTAGGAGTGTTTTTGGTCCGCGCCAGCTGCATTTAAATGATATGTTATTAGCTTGTAATCAGTATTATTGCGTGTACTTTTCATTTTTTGCGTGTACTTTGTTGAAAGTACATGCAAAAAATTCATAAAGTACACGCACATTGAAATTCAATTTATTCAATCTAATATCCATGTACTAATGTGTATTATAAGTGTATTATTTTGTATTGTTGTGTTATTGTTTAGGAATCATACGATCAAACATGTTCAACTACAAAACTGCTGCTTGCACGTTCGAAGATCTTAACAATACAAAACATTTCACATCAACAGTCAATAGTACTAATGATGACGAAATTCATTTTCTCCTTCGCATCAATGATAGAGCTAAAAGGTTACTTGGTTTCTACTATTACTGTGAAGACATTTACTGCACTTTTGATGTGCAACAGCTTCAAGTAACTGAATTGAAAGCGAAGGATTTAGCTAAACGAATTGAGCAATATTGCTTAAGGGGTTTTGATAATGTTGGAGCTTTTAGCATTCAGCTATTGTATCACTTCTTTACTGAATATTTTAGGAATAGAGAATCTTGGTTTTTGACTTGTCGAACAACCTCTGTTGGGTATTACCATGAAACTGACGATATATATTATCGCCCTTAGCATGTATTTTATTGAGACTTGTATAAATTGTTTGTGAGAATATTGCATGTACTTTTGTTAAATACGCTTGTATTTTATTGTTTTAGTTTATGTTTTATTCTAATTCGCATGTATTTTATTTTTTATACATATCATTATAGGTTAGTAATTTAAATTTTATTTATAGATCAATATAATGGGGATGAATGTGAAGGCAAGAAGAGGAAATAAAGAAAAAAAGAGCAGTTCCGATGATAGTTCTTCGTCCAGTTCCAGTTCTAGTTCTAGTGTGGCATTGAAATCTAAACGTCCTGCAAAGAAGAATGACCAATATTGGTCAAATATTGTTAGCTTTCTCCATGATTTGCATCAGATTAAGGATAAAATAAACAATAGCCATACTGAACTTCTTAAGAAGACTCCATTTGGGGAGCTTTTCAATGCCTACTATAGTGAGAAAGTAGTAGAAGTGGACCACAAGAAGACGGATAAAAATATTATATCAATTATAGAGTTGTACAATACGAAAACCAAAAGTTTCCGTATGAAGAGTAGGATTCAAATAATGCCAATAGATATAAGTGAAAAATTTGGCATACCTATGGTTGAGGGTTTAAAATCAATAGAACCGAAAAAGCGACCGAATACTGCTAAAAAATCTGAATTACAAGCACGATACTTCGCAAAAAGAATAGGAAAGTCAGAAATATTGAATGGTTTGAAGAAATCAATTGAATTGGAGACAGATAAAGGAATTGCTGATTTTGTTAAAATTGTGTGTTTCCACTTCTTGAACACTTTATTTTTCTCCAACTCAAACTTCACCCTTAGAGAATTTTGGTTGAAATACATCGACAATATTGAGGAAATGAATAAGTATGATTGGGAATCTGTTGTGCATGAGTTTCTCATACATTCACTTGACAAATCAGCAAGTTCAAAACCTAGCACAGTTGCTGGATGTGACATTTTCCTACTGGTGAGCAAAAAAATATCCTTATATTTTAAAATTTACATACCAATACTCACGTGTATTTTGAAAATACCCGTGATATTTTCACTTGTATTTTGAAAATACACGTTTATTTTCATGTGTATTTTGAAAATACACGTGATATTTTCACTTGTATTTTGAAAATACGCGTATATTTTCATGTGTATTTTAAAAATACAAGTGATATTCCTGATATTTCAAAATTTACATACCAATACTTACCTGTACTTTGAAAATATCACCTGTATTTTCAAAATACACGTAATATTTTCACTTGTATTTTGAAAATACATGTGTATTTTCAATTGTATTTTTAAAATACACCCGATATTTTCACGTGTATTTTCAAAATACACGTGATATAACAAGAGTATTTTGAAAGTACACTGGTTATATTTACAAAACATAGTACACGTGTACTTTGTAAAATAAAAGTGTACTTTATAAAGTAGAATTGTATTTTCAAAATACACGTGATATTTTCTCTTGTTCTTTCAAAATACACTTGATATTTAACGTGTATTTTGAAAATACATGTCTTATATCACGTGTATTTTGAAAATACACGTCTTATATCACGTGAAAGTACACTTGTATTTTACAAAGTACACGTGTACTATGTTTTGTAAATATAACCAGTGTACTTTCAAAATACTCTTGTTATATTTTCTGTCAATATTATAAATGTACTTTAGAAAGTACACGCGAACTTATATTGACAAATTACACGTTAAATTTGTAAAAATCACGTGTACTTTCAATATACAACTGTAAAATTTGTAAAATACACATTTAATTTTGTGTGTAGTTTGAACAAATCACTTGTACTTTCCATTATGAATCCCTAGATAATACAAGTATTAAATTCATTTTGTTTTTTTGTATGATCACAGTATTGGGCATGTGAGAAATTTGAATTATTTCTCCTAATAAAGAATTTAAAGAAAATACTCCAAAATTCATGAAGTGGAAATTTTCGTCTTTGAGACAATGGTTTGTGAAGAATGACATCGCAACAGCAACTTTGAAGCAGGCTACAAATAAACCAGCTTGTAAGGACAGTTATGTACAAAAGGAATCTCAGTTTGAAGGGCCAAGTTACTCTTTGAACATTTCTACAGAAAGTCCTATACATGTTGATTCATCATTAGAAAAAGTTGCTGAAGATATTAATAACAATGAGTTTTCACATGGTTGGAATATTTCCCTTAAAAATATTGTGACTCCAAAGAAAAAGAAGGGAAAAGATCAACCAAAGGTTAATTTGGAGGAACAATTTTCTATTTTGAAAAGGGAATTGTTGGAAAAAAATAACCAACTATCTAAAGCAGCTGAAGACTTTAGTGGTGCACTTGAGAAGGTGACCTCTTTGGAGGTGGAGAGTGCTATTTTAAGTGTATAGTTGCAGGTAGATCGTGATTCACTTTTTAAAGCCCATGAGTAAATGAAGAAGTTAAAGGTGGAGAATTCCAACCTTTTGAAGGAAAAAGAATTACTAAATAAGTTGGAGGTAGAAAATGCCCAGCTAGTTGAGTTAAACAATTCTTTAAAAGAAAAGCTTGATCAAGTCACAATGAGTGACTCAGATAGAATTAAAGAATTGGATGAATCATTGAAAAAACAGGCAGAATCAACACGAATTTTGAAACAAAAGAATGGATATCTGTCTCTGAGTAATGAAGATCTAAAAAAAAGTATGATGATACATTGCAAAAATGGAAAGATGCTGACATAGAAAAGATGATATTGAGGTAGAATCTTGAGGAATCAGAATTGAAAAGAACTCAACGGGTACTTTTGAATGCAGAGTACACGCAGTTTTATTTCATAGTATTTTTAATGCAGTTTTATTTGATATTATAAATAATGCAGATTACATGCATTATTTGATTAAAAATAATGCAGTTTTATTCAAGTATTGCTTATAATGTAACATTATTTTT
The DNA here is from genome assembly GCA_949130495.1 of Sambucus nigra. Classification (NCBI taxonomy): domain Eukaryota; kingdom Viridiplantae; phylum Streptophyta; class Magnoliopsida; order Dipsacales; family Adoxaceae; genus Sambucus; species Sambucus nigra. Next base: position 90,203,048 of record OX422209.1, on the reverse strand, counting down.
GTATAACAGGAAAACAATAATAAAATCCTTAATGACGAAATTTCGGAGTTGAAGAAACTACTTGATGAATCAGCATTAAAAAAAACTGATCAGGTATCTATAAAATACAATAGATATATTGTACATGTTTTACTTTCTAAAGTAAACGCAAATTATGTTGAAAGTACACATGTATATTATAAATTTTATAAAGTACACGTATTTTATAATATATGCGTGTATATTATAATATACACGCATGTATTAAAATACAGGCTTGAACTTTATAAAATACACGTAAGAGAATGAATCATTGTTTCAAAAAATGCTTACAATCCAACATTCCTTGTTAAATATATCATGCAAACATTAATAAACAACTCATGGACGAAATTTCAAGTTTGAAGATTGAACTAGCCTCAAAGACAGTTCAGGGCACCCCCAAAATATCCAAAATAAAAGGGCCTATTACTAGAGGACAGAAGAAAAGAAAAGCTGACAACGAAACAAAAAAGCATGAATCAATTAAGAAACAAAAAGAGTAAAAGCTGAGAAAAGGTCGTCTAACAATAGCTCAACAAATGAAAGAAACTCACTTCAAGCTTGAAGCAATCGAAGTATACAAATATCTCGATGAAGCTTCGAAGAAAAAGATTTAAGAGTTTATTCAAAAGGCTGAGCCAGGGTAAAGTTTATTGTTTTATGATTTATCACTTCGCTAATTTATATTTTTTTGGGTGAAAAAGAATAAGGTTATTATTATTATACAATTCTTATTGATTATATAAAATGCAGGGAATTTATTTTCCAAGGGCTGGTTTCGTATGTCCCGTGTGAAGATTTTGTTGAAGTCCTCAACAATCAAGAAATTTCAAGCCAAGTATGTAATCCAAATATTAGACATCCATTATATTTCAACATTATTATTTCCTCACCATTTTATATTGTGTGAAACAGATAATACTTGCCTTTAGTGAAGTATTGAGGTTAAAATTGTCAGAGGAAGGGCTCTCCTACTCACACACTTTTTTTTTATTATTGTTGGGTAAGTACAATTAAACCGAAAGTTTTGAGAAACAAAATTTCTGTTTTTTTATTAACACAATGTCTATAATTTTTATTCAGATAGAAGCTTGTAGCACAAATGAAGTCAATAATAAGGGGGAGTTATACAGAGATTTATTTGAATACTTAGGCACTTGTAATAATTTGTTCATTGTACTAAGACATAGTGTAGGACATTTCACATTACTTGTGATATGCAAAAAAGAAAATAAAGTGGTCCGCATGGATTCCCTTCGACCGAACGACAAGGAAAAAAATACAATATTCTTCGATGATACAAAAAAATTGGTTAGTGCCTAAACTTAATTAGTAATGTTACCTGTACTTATATTATACACGTGTACACATATATAATATAATGCGTGTACTTTGTATTAGTTGCACATAATCACACAGATTATTAAAGTACACGCATCATATTTTAAATTACACGTGAAATGAACTAATACAAATTACGTGTACTTTAATATTATGCGTGTACTTTTAACTCTTTAGAAAAAATACACGCATCATATTTCAAAATACACGTGATATGAAAAAATAAAATATGCGTGTACTTTTAACTCTCTAGGCAAAGTACACGCATCATATTTTAAAATACACGTGATATGAAAAAATAAAATATGCGTGTACGCTAATATAATACGTGTACTTTTCACTCTTTAATCTTCATATACTCTTTTATTTGTATACACTAAATATTTGTCTTCTTAACAGTTTTCTGTCTTCCAAAAAACACTGTGCCCATTGAAGACTGAAGCAGAAACAATGAAAAACAATAGTTTCAAAATTCAGAGGAAGTTTGATGAAGGTACACCAAATGAGTTTACATTGGATGATGATCTATTGACAGAGCAAGAAAAAAGGACAGTAGATTTCTTGCTAGAAAGTGATCTCAAATTTGACCTAATAAGAGATCATGAATGCCCTAAATAATATAATGGGTAAGAAAAACTTCATTTCTAAAAATTACTAATTTTTATCTTTTCAAAAAAATTCATTCACATCATACTAATTTGTATATTTATTTTATTTTAATTTCAGGGTTGACTGTGGGGTGTTCTGCATGTACTACATTGAATAAATTAACAGAAACAAGGAAATGTAAAAATTATTTAAAGACCCTGACATGCTAAAACAAAGAGTTTATGTACTCGGGAAAATTCTTCTATAAAAATATTTCTTCCCCCGAAAGGAGAAAGAACTTCTATAAATTGTGATTCAAATACAAACCATATTTGTAATTTGTTTTGTGTTATATTGGTTATTGTTTACAATATTTATTACATAAAAATGATTTATTTCGGCTGGCGCGAACCACAATCCATGGAAGGTTTAGACAAACAATGCACCTGAGTGTTATGAAACAATGTACAAGTATTTTTCACGAAAAATACAAGTGATAATTACTAAGTACACCAATGAATTCTTCAAAGTACACGCATTTTGACTAAAGTACACGCACTGGTTAATATAATAATTTTTTATTATATTAATTGAAAAGTACTTTAAATATTTATTCAGGACACAATAACAAAAATCAATTTATTAAGCTCAACTACTCACGTCCCAACTACTTATGGTCAAGATATAAATAGTTTTAACTTTTCCTATAAAAGAGTAATATTTGTTCCTTTCTTAACCATTACATCTAGGGTAAAGATAACATAATGGCTATTCCAGCAGAAAACTTGCGAGATACTCTTGAGAGAGATGAAAGAAATAAAACAAAAATAAGGCAAATTGATGAAAATATTTCCTCATATGAAACCGCCTTTGAGCAGTTTCAAACATATATAAGGGAAGGCTATTCTAGACTTTCAACCAATCCCATAGATTTATTTGATGTGGATGAGGACCCTCCTCAAACACATGAAGACCTCATGTCTTTCTATACAAAAGAAGTTCCCAGGAAAATCGTCAAGCTGAAGGAGAAGAAGGCTCTTCATGAAGGCCTTGTAGCTGTCATAGAAGAAGAAATTCGACACTAATCGAATTTAATTGACTCTCTTCCTGACACCCTAGATGTCTTTGACAAACTTTCCTAATAGAAGCCTTCTTTAGTTTTTTCAGCTTTTGTTATGTGAAAAAATTATACTTTATTTTTTTATTTTTAATAAAAAATTTATTCCTTTCATGCATGTATTCTCACTTATGTCATACACTAAATATAGTAAAGTACACGTGAACCCTTATAAAAATGATCACGTGTATTGTAAAAAATGTAAACATTAATATCATTTAATGTAAAAAAATGGTATGTCAAAATATGATTGCATGTATTATAAATTATAATACACGCAAATTTTTATAAAGCACAAACAAGATATTGTCCCAAATAATTATATAAATGCGTGTACTTTATATATTACACATTTACTTTATAAAGTACACGCATAGTCTATAAAGTACACGCCTATTGAAATACTTGTATAATAATGCCGCTAGCGCGGACCATAATACACATAGGAATTTAAGAATATGAGTGACCCAAGTGTCTTTTATAAAGTACAAGCACATTGTAATGTCCAAAACTATTTTCCAAATGGTACATGCATTTATATACGTCTACTTGATAAAATTACATGCAGAATACATAAAGTACACGTATATTGAATTAGATTTTTGTCATATCAATATGCGTGTACTTTGCTAAAAAATGCGTGTACACTTATATTTAAATGCGTGTACTTTAATTATCAATGCGTGTACTTCATAAAGTACATGCACATTTCATCAAGTACACGCATATTATATTTATATTATGCGTGTACTTCATGCATGTACATCATAGAGTACACGCATATTTCATCAAGTAAATCTAAATTAAATGTCATTAATAAAGTACGCGCATATTGAACTGACCAAATCCATTTTTAAATGCGTGTACTTTATGTATTCTGTGTGTACTTCATAAAGTACACGCATATTTCATCAAGTACGCGCATTGATAAAATTTCTTTGGACATCAAAATGCGCGTGTATTGTACATAACGTGCGTATACAAATGTAAAGTACACATGAACATCAGGAAAAATGATCACGTATGTTTTATGAAAAATATGTGTACAGCTACACAAAAAACAAACTAAAAAATGAGACTTAAAAATAAATTACATTCATTTATGTGAAACAAATGGTTTATTAATTAATTTATTCAATCAAATGGTTAAAATGAATGAATTCAACAATTTTAAAAATACTCAAATGGATTCCTTACAAGTAGCCCTGTAATGACCCGTTTTACTACACCTCGAGCAAGTAACTTCCCTTACTATGATCTCACCAGAAGACTTTATTCTCTTATTTCTTGGCCTGTATGTCGGTCTCTTAGTCATTGGTGGAATGACATATGGATTTTCAGGAATAGGAATATTTAAGGAAATCAAATCAGCAAGAGGAACTATAGGTATCGAGTATGGTTTTCTGTAGAAAGATACCTTATAGTACTCCTCAATATAATCATAAATACTGGTCCCTTTCCTCCGCACAACACAAACAGCATGAGAACATGGAAAACATCTAATCTGCCAACTCTTACAAGAACAAGTCTGTTAAACGAAAATGTATTTAACTCCTAAATCAATTAGTTTAAATGTGACTATATACATATTAGTTTAATATAATATATTAATTTTACATTTTAGTTTAATATAATATATTGATTTTGATGATTCCAAACAAACCTTTATTTTAGTAGTATGTAAATACTTCTATATATAAATATCATTTGTCATAATATTATTTATTTGTTATATATATACATTTTTTAAAGACATGAGTTCATTTTAAGAGTGTAATTGAGATACATGTACTGTTTTTTTTTTATCATTTTTGTAATTATATATTTGATTCATATCATATTATCTCTTTTATACATATAACGTTTTTTTATTTTCTTAACGTTTTTTTATATATATCATTCCCAAATAAAAAAATAAAAATATATATTTACGTTTTTTTAAAACAGCAAACTAATTTTTATTATGAATATTTAAAATGTTTTTTTTTAATATCTATGTATATTTTTTTACTCACTGTTTTTTTATATATATTTTCATTTATACATATTTAGTTTTTTTGTCAATCTTTAAAAGATTTTTTATAACTTGGAAAGATAAAAGTACAATCAGTTTTTATATATATACGTTCAGATTTTATGATAAACTCAAATCTTTAAACTACTTTAATATTATATTTATATATAAGTACAATCAGTTACAAAGTTAAAAAGTACATGCTATTTCTTTTGTGTTGAAGATACTAGAACCTTATTTCCTTTAGTCTTCATCACCACTGCCATGTGCAGATAAATAAATGTTGAGTAATCTTGCTTTTGAGCATTGGACAACGTGTCTTTGTTAATATCTACATATACAAGATTTTGTTTGATATTTTCTTTATACATGTCCTCTCAATTGTAAAAGCTTTTTATCCATCCTGTCAAATCTATTAACTCCTTTTGAGCAGTGTTGCTTATGTTTGAGAAACAAATCTATTAAGCCTACATATATACTAAATGGACGAAAGTAGTTCAAAATAAAAATAAAGCAAGTATTTTTTTTTCTATTACTTCTACCCTTATATATGTTTATAAATAGATATGTATTATATTAGGTGTATTTTTTTTCAACGTACAGATTTTTTTTGGCTTACAAACTTAAGTTAACAGGTAAATCTTTTTGATTTTTTTTATATATAAACAATTTTTTTATATATATAATTACGTTTTATTTATATTGTATTTTATTACTTCTTTATATTATTTTTTTATTTTGTTACATATTAAATGTTCACGTTTTTTTTATAATCCTGTTTGTTCTTTTGTCCAATCATATATATAATAATATAATATATTTTTACGCATTGCTTTTATCTCAAAGTTCATGTCTAAGGAGATCATTTATTATTAACCTTTGTTAACATTTTTTTTTGAAAACATGTGTTAGTACACTGTTAATATATATAATGATGCCATGCTTTCTAGTTTTGTCCTACACCTGTTATGAGTTTAATTGGTTGCTTTGCCCGAATTATCCGAATAGTATTTAGGCTCCACTTCAGGATATTATCTCTATGTGTATATACCTGTTGGCGGTTTAGCCTTTGCAGGCCTAAGTGCCGTGCCTTTCCAGCTTTGCAGTGTGTCCCTTCAGTTTATTAAAAGTTTATTAAAAGCTGATATTGCATATGGAACGCTTTTGATATGATACACTGTGACGGTTTGTTTGCCCACGGTATTTCTAAAAAAAACAGAAATTGCTTTTGAATTTTCATTTAAAACGACGTCGGTATCATATTTTTTTTGGAAATATTTTAGTTTTTAAAAAACGCAAATTTTTTTTAAACGGCGTCGCATGTGTTTTGTTACAACGGTAACTTATATTACCTGTTTTAACAGTTGGCGAATTTGATCTTTTCAGCCTCACAAGTTTTCTTTATTCCCTAGCCAGTATGATTACTCAGAAGTCTGTCTTGGCAGACCTATTCCTTGGGCCCCACAAAGATTTATCAAAGATATTTTTTTATGGCCATTGTCTACTAACAATTGCGTTTCAAATTCAGTATATATCACATTTAATGCTCTCCAAATTTCTCTCTCTATCAGTTCACAATTAATGCTCCAAGTTGAAGATGATTTTAGCTCAAGCTTTCTCTAATGGTTATTTTTTTAAGGCTACAAAAGAAGACCACATTCAGTTGAACAGAGGCAGACATGAAAAATTAGAGAGCAACTAAAAATTTATTCAGCTCACATACAATCAAGAGAGCAACCAGAAATATTATTACTCAGCTCATACACTCAGTTAAAGAGAGTAACACAAATTTATTCAGCTCTATATATTTGAGACAGCAACAATCAATATACTCAGTTATTTGTTGAAGAAGAAATTTGAAGAGCACAAGAATTATTATTCTGCTACAAAAATTTCAAGAAGAAGACTAGTGCCAAAAATCAGATTTATTGTAAAGTCTCACTCAAGAAGAAACTCGGATCAATTTGTATTTTAGAGAGTTTCGACATCCAAACTTTGTACTCAACATTCGGATTTGTTTGAAGCAGGAATTTTAGCTTCGGTTGTACTTGGAGCCGGTATTTGCTTCAAGTGTCTGTAAATGGTGGTTTGATCCTACCGTACAAGTGGATCAGGACTAATGAAGCGCGGGAGACGGTTGCTTGCTCTTGGCGCGTGGACGTAGGCCGGGTTTTGGCCGAACCACGTTAAAAATACGGTGTCATTTATTTTTCAGTACTTATATTTATTTACTTGCTTGTGTGTGATTGATTATTCTTATTTTAAGCTCGTTAACTTGCTATTTAATTAACTCTGAAAATTTGATAATTTTATTTTAAGACTGAAATATTTATTTTCGTAATATTTAATTAATTTCAGAATATTATTTTTTATTAATTACGAAAATTGTTTATAACTTTATTTGGATCTTATAATCTTGAAATATAACTTGTTTAATTTATTGAGAGTATTTATTTGATATTCTTGTGTGAATCACTTTAGATTAAATCCAGTATATAAAATACGAAAATTGATTATTTATTTATTGGATGTTGTAATCTCTTATTTAATCAATTGGAAGTATTAATTTGATAACTTATTTATTGTGTGTTATAATCTCGGATTTATATTGTTTAAATTAATTGATTACATTTATTTAATCATTATTGGTTTAATCATTTAAGATTTATTTACTCTGAAATTTGTATTTAGAGTTTTAAATTAAATACTTTCTAAAATATTAATTTAACCCGAAAAGTTTGTAAATACTCAATTCACCCCCCTCTTGAGTATTTGTCTGGGCAACAAAGTCGTTTCTCCTAAGTCAATTGTTGCTCGCACTTCTGAATGAACTTCAAATACATTTTGACTTGAGTGACTAATAGTCCAATGTCGGCTTTTATTCCAATTTTCATTCAGTAACTTTTGAAAAAAAGGACATAGCTCATTTGTCCAAGTGTTAGACTCAACAAGTTTATTTGCATTGAAATTCATAATCTTCACTCTTAATTTATCAAGCATATTCATTACTGGTAAATGCTTTTCCTCGAATATCCATGAATTGAATGACTCCGCAACACTAGATGCCATGTCACCATACCGTTTACCAGGAAAATATGCACAGGACCAATTCTCGGGAGGCAAACTATCAATGAAATCGGTAATAGCAGCTCCTCATTCCTTCTTCAATGCTTCAATATTCTTGTGAAATACATCTACTGAGACAGCATATGCACAAGACAAAAAATCTTTAACAATTTTCTTTCGAAATCCAGCACAATTCTCACGAATTTTCTTTTTTATATTCCCTTGTGAATGATGTATACAGTAGGAATGTGCGGACAACGGGAAGACCCTAGAAATAGCTTTAAGTAATCCATTGTTTCGATCTGATATAAATGTTATGTTTCAATATTGCTCAACTACTGCACTATGCAAATTGACAAGAAACCACATCCAGTTATCTTCGATTTCAGAATCAATAACAACATATGCAACAGGAAAAAGGCCTAAAATATAAAAATATACCAAAATTAAAATAAATAACATATCCATGTACAACACTTTGTAAATTGATGCTGCTAGCGCAGACCCTAAAACACATGGGAAATATATTATGTGTTTAATTTAAATTGTTTGTAAATAACAAGACAAAACATAAAAATGTACCGTACACATGATAAAGATAAAAAGACATGCACGTTTACTGATGCGACTGAAAATGTGTCTCAGAAATGCGTTCACTCTAGGCTCAAGTGTAAGCCTGTCGCTCAAGTAATAATCCGACAAGTCGGGTATCGATCCTCAGGGAAAAAGGACAACGAAGTTGTGACGACGGGAAAGACGGAGGAATCCTAACCTTGACTCTAAAAATAAAGGGGAAATGATTTAAATTTGGGAATGATTATAACTAAATGCAAATATGAAATTATAAAAAAAATGCAACTACACTAACTTACCTAAATTATGAATGAAGGATGATTTGCCACTTTTTGCTTTAAATGATGAGAAGAATAGGACGGGAATACAATCCTCCAACCTTAGTGTAGTGCGGATATAATACTAATCTTAAATTTATCTGATTGATTTGACCCGGAATTTAGTACTCCCAAGCATTACGTATACGAGGTTCAAGCCCGCGTCATACTTAATCTGAGGATGAGTAAATCGGTATCGTGATAGCAGCATTCGAATTGCACTCTAAATCATCACGAGTACCCGGAGGCAAACGAGATATAAAGATCTACAATCGTTGTGCAACTACGCAATACGATCAAGGTCAATCATTAAATTCAGCGGATTAATTTTATACACACGCACTAACGCATCAGGCTGGGTTCATGCATCCCGACCCTGGGAAATCTAGCCTAACATGTTGAAAAGGACGAAAACAAGGATTAATGTGCAGGAACTCATAATTACTCTAAGAAAAATAATAATTAGATGCAGAAAAGAATTAGAATTAACAATTAATCACTAATATTATCCAAGCACTAAGTGAAACAATGAAAGAAACATATACTCACAGAAATCACTGAATAAATTCTTCAATCCTTGAAATAAATCTGAAAATGTTAACTAAGCTAGGGTTTCTGAAAAAGAAGAGGTAAAACCTATTAATTCTTCGTGTCAATAACAATACTAAATCGGGTCTTTTATACCCTACAATAATATCGAAAGTCAGCTGCACACTAGGAGTCTTTTTAGGAAGAGAAAAGATTTTCAGATCTCGAAGACCGGATCGGTTCGGGTCTTAGGCGGACCGGTCTGCCCCCAAGGCGGATCGGTTCTTTTTATTTTGGGGCGGACCGATTCTTTTTATTTTTGCCTCCTTCGGTTTGTATGCGATCCGGGGTCCTCTGGAGTTTGGCAAGGCGGACCGGTCCGGGGTAGGGGCGGACCGGTCCGGCTATTTGACTTTCTGGCTCCTCTTTGACTGCTCATAACTTTTGTTCCGGGATTCCGATTGGGGTACCGCTTCTTCCTTTGTGCTCGTGAATGAGATGTCTTTGACTCCCCTTTAGGTACCTCATCCGAATTCCGTGTAGAAATTACGCTTTTGCCCTTGAGACATTTCCTTCTTGCTTTCTTGATTCTACCGATTTCCTTTTTTCGTTTCTTGACATCAAATACCTGCAAAATCACTACAAAATACCAGAAACTCGGTGTACTCATTAGGATCAGTCAGTAGCACAGTTATGAGATAAATCCAATTCAATTACGTTGTTCGAGGTGCTAAAAGTAGCTAAATCAAGGGATAAATTAGGAAGAATTTATGTCTAATCAAACCCCCCTAACTTAGAACTTTGCGCGTCCCGAGTAATGTAAAAGATTCCTAGCGTGGCTCAACTCTTTAAAAATCATTTTATTGTGATAAAATACCTTTTTCGCGGGCAAGCGATTGCATTTAGCATGTGCAACAAGCCGTTAAACCCCTAGGTTACCCTAGCAGGACGAGTGCTGTCTCGTGAGGGTTTGCAGAGAATATACCCACAAAATTCGACTCAAAGAGAATTCAAAATATGCAAAAATTATGCAATTCAAACTTTTCTAGAAAATAGTCATCATCAAGTCATATTTACAAGTCTCAACCCGTGGTGTGTGTGTGTGCGTAGCCAGAAATATAACCGCTAATTTCCACCGATTGATCATTACGTTACTTCTCCGAAAATTCGTTTTGATTTCAATTTCTCACGGAATGCTCTCACAAATGAATCTCTCGGATTATGGCTATTCTCTTGGTATGCGTGATATAAAGAGTAAATGTAATGGAAGCAAAATCACGCATACGGTTAGAAAGACGGAAATTTTGTAGTGAAAGGACCTCATCAAAGGATTACGGTTTTAAAAACGGGAACATTACTTTTATTTCGCGCACTTAATCTCCTTTATTATCTTTTGGTGTATTAGTTCTCCACGCGGTAACCAACTTCGCAATTTAGACTCGGTTATGACTTTTTTGGGTTTTGAGGTATATGGGGTAAAATGACAATTATCGGGAAGGTTGGAATTGGAAAAGTCATTAATGATGTCCACTTGTGCTTTTTCCGGGCTATTGCTCAATATATATATTTTTTTTATTATTATTTTTGTTGAGCATATTTATTTATTTCTTTCCCCTTTTTATGCACTTTCCGGACTTAAATTCTGAATTTTCTCATTTTTCACAATTCCGGCTATTTGGGTTTTTTGGGTTATCAAACGAAAGGGACAATTTGTTTGGCTGAAATTGGGTTACAAAAGGGGTAATTTTTCGCTACTTTTTCTGGCCAATATTTTTGGGTGACAAACGAGGGCCTAGGCCTACTTCATAGTCCAAAATACCAATTGCGTTACCATATGCGCTTCGAGATGAATTCAAGTTTAGAGATCAATTTGACACGTTTTTTCAAAGCAATATTACACACATTTTTCAAAACCGATCAAAATGAAAGGATTGAGATCCTTGACAACTTTTTAGGCGCTGAAAAGAACTTTGAGTTAACAATTAACTCGAATTGATTTAAAAACTCGCAAAAAGTGATAGGCTAGAATCTCACCGGGTTTGTTAATCTCCACACTTATTCGTTAAGTCGTCAATTTTCGCTCAATTTCCATCTTTGGTCAATTTTGGCTTTGTGTACGTTGAATTTTACAACTTGAGACTTCAATTCGACTTTTAATGATATTTTTTAAAAATTTGAATTCCAATTTTTTTTTATTTTGAACAAAAATATTTTTGGGTTTTTCAAAATTTTATGATATTTTATTTTTTTTAATATTTTTGGGCATTTTGGAAAATTTGTGAAGTTTTAGAAATACGCACTTGTGACCCCCCCTAACTTAGACTTTTGCATTGTCCTCAAGCAAAAAGGACTAAAGTCTAACTCAAAGCGAATAAAAAGTGCGGAAAAATAAAACAAACAAATAGAGAAAATGCAGTTTTTATTACAACACGACTGTGTTACATGTGCAGGGGAAAGCATACAACTGTGAATAGGGAAAAATAAGAAAAAAACTGCCAACACCATATAAAGCTTCACCGGGGTGGGGGATGGGAGGAACCGGGCGCGTTGGGGTCATAGGGGTTCTGGTAGTAGGAAGGTAGTGGCTCATTAGGATCCCCTATGCGCCGATAGATGTCCGCTTGGAAGCGGAGAACGATGCTCATGTCGCGCTCGTAGTTGGTCTGAAAGGTGTTGAAGTTGGTCTCAAGCGCCGACATACGCGCGGATAAGTCCGTGCCCTCCCACTCGAAATCTGGGTCGTCCTCCTCGTCCGCCGACTCTTCGTCCGGACCGAGATCCCCCATCTCAACGTCCTCACCAGCTGCCTCTACGTCGTCCTCTTTGTCGCTCGAGGCAGCCTCCTCTTCGACATCATCACCCCGCCTATCCCGGAGGACGGCTAGCTGTTTGGCGCTTTTGGTGCGGGTCCCTTGTCCGAAAGGACTGGGGAGGCGCGTATGGTCGCTCGGTGCCTCTATGCTAGCATCCTTAAGGATGAACGTGATCAATCGGGCATAAGGAAGGGGGCGACGCCCTTCTCATCCAAGGACACGTTAATGATGTCCACGTATAAGGTGCGACCCAAATGGATGGAATTTTGGGGGTCGAAGAGATGATATGTGAGGATAGCTTGCCGAGGCCGCATGGCAGCGTCATTGGACGTTTGCAATAGGTTAGCGCACACAGTCTGAAATGTAAGGCGCGCCTTCTCGTTGAGGCGTCCAACGGCGACGGTTTGCCCCGCCCAAGCCACGTTCGGTGCAATGCGGGCCATGATAATGTCCTTGTCGACCGGGGGGACATTTTGGGGATAAATAAATTCTTGGACATCCGGGACATCAAACTCGATCAACTTGGCCGTGAGACGGGCTAAGGAAAAGGGTATGGGAGCCCCATCCACGAAAGCTTCGGCCTCGAATTGGCCCGTCCGGACGAGTGTACCATAGAATGAGCGGACTTCGATTGCCCAAACCGCGTCGTGAGGTTGGTTGAGGAAACGACACCAATCCTGGGCCATGAAAAGGGCGGTGACGGAGTTGGGCAGAGCTTCCCATTGGACCGCGCGCTCCATATGGAGTTTACGGCCCAAATTGAAGTATTGAGCGCACCATCGCTCCTCTTGGCGGGAGCGGTATTCGCCGTGATCGGAGGGGTGGATCACGGTGGAGTCGTATTTGGTGGGGGCAACATGGGGTGCTATGGAAATAGGAGGGAGGTAGTTGCTTGAAAAAACTAGAGAGGAAGAAGAGAGTATTTGGGTTGAAGGTGTGAGGAGAAAGGGAGGATTGGAGGTGTATTTATAGTGGAAAGGGGAGGGGAGGGGTTGGTTTTGGAGGGAAAGGGTTTGGAGGGAAAAGGGGATGAATTTGGGAGGGAAAGGTTGGGTTTGGGAAGAGGAAAAATGGATTGGAGGGAATGAATGGGATTGGGGGGAAAGGGGGGTGAATCTTGGGAAGAGGAGGAGGCAGGCTGCAGAAGGCGGACCGGTCCAGGGTAGGGGCTGACCGGTCCGACCCTTTGTATTTTCAAACCCTCGACAGGCGGACCGGTTCCTTTCAAAATAAAAGGAACCGGTCCGGGGTCGGACCGGTCCGCCTGAAAAAGGAACCGGTCTGCCCAGGGTTTTTGGGCTGGACTTCTTTTACTTCGATTTTGAGCTCTCTTCTTCAAAAAATTTCACGTTCCCGATATCCTCTCTATCCAATTGAACTAGGACCCTCTCGATTTCACTGGTGAACACCCTTTGACTCATAATTCCCAAAACACACGAATGCTTCTCCCGAACGCAACCTAGTCCTAACGACTCTCAAAACACACACGACTCTCACACACACGACTCTCACCCCATACGCGTCGGGGGTGCGATGACCTCACTTCAACAGCTCACTCAACCCCGTAAACAGGGTCCGACAACCAGACAGTGTCGACTTCTTCTGCACACGCCTCTAGATATGGATTTTGGCGTTGTCCATTCACTTTGAATGTATTTCCCCCTTTTAAATCGTCTAGTTCAACAGCTCTGTGGGGGAAAACATTCTTCACGACGAATGGGCCAGACCAACGTGACCGCAACTTGCCTGGGAAGAGGTGAAGCCGAGAGTTGTAGAGGAGAACTTTTTGCCCGGGGAGAAACTCTTTTCGTCGAATGATGCTATCATGAGCGAGTTTCATCCTCTCTTTAGAAATTTTGGCATTCTCATACGCATCATTGCGTAGTTCTTCTAACTCATTCAATTAAAGCTTGCGGGCTTCATCGGCCTTGTCCATGGCATAATTCAATTGCTTAATCGCCCAATACGCCTTGTGTTCGATCTCAACAGGAAGATGGCAAGGTTTGCCATACACAAAGCAGAAAGGGAACATGCCGAGTTGATTCTTGTATGCGGTACCGTAGGCCCATAGTGAATCGTTCAATCTAAGGGACCAATCTTTCCGGGTAGGATTGACGGTCTTTTCAAGAGTGTTCTTAATTTCCCGATTTGCTAGCTCGGCTTTCCCATTCGTTTGTGGGTGATATGTCGTTCCAACCTTGTGAACGACACCATACTTTCTCATAAGCTTCTCGAATGGTCTATTGCAAAAGTGCATACCATTATCGCTAATTATTGCTTTCGGTGCACCGAAGCGGGAAAGTATGTGTTTCTGCAGGAACTTTATCACCACTTTGTTGTCATTAGTCTTGGTAGCTATAGCTTCCACCCATTTAGAAACGTAGTCTACCGCGAGGAGGATGTATAGGAAACCAAAGGATGGAGGGAAAGGACCCATGAAGTCAATACCCCAACAGTCGAATATCTCAATGATGAGTATAGGGGTAAGAGGCATCATGTCTCGTCGAGTAATGGCTCCCATCCGTTGACACCTATTGCATGATTTGCAAGCATCGTTCACATCCCGAAAGATTGTGGTCCAATAGAGGCCGCATTACAGGATTTTAGCAACCGTCTTTTTCGTCGAGAAATGACCTCCACAAGCTTCCGAATGACAAAACTGGATAACTTTTAGGATTTCGTCATCCGGTACACATCGTCGGATGATTTGGTCTGCACAGTATTTAAAAAGGAATTGATCATCGTAAAAAGACATGCGCGACCAGGTAAGAAACCTCTTCTTATCTTGCGGTGTCCAGTCGGGAGGGACGGCTCCCGTGACAAGATAGTTCACTATGTCCGCAAACCAGGGATATGAAGAGGTAGCGAAAAGCTGCTCATCCCAAAAATGTTCGTCTATGGGTACGGGATCACTAGGTACGTCGGACGAAAGCTAAGATAAATGGTCGGCAACGACGTTTTCTACTCCTTTCTTATCTTTGATGGAGAGATTGAACTCTTGTAGGAGTAAGATCCACCTTATGAGGCGCGGCTTAGCGTCTTTCTCTGCAAGTAGATATTTTAAAGCCGCGTGGTCGGTGAAAACAGTAATAGGAGAACCAATGAGATAGGACCGGAACTTATCGAGGGCAAAGACTACCGCTAGTAACTCCTTCTCCGTTGTAGAGTAGTTGAGTTGAGGTTCGGTAAGAGTCCGGTTGGCGTAGTAGATGACATGAGCTTGCTTATCTTGACGTTGTCCCAAAACAGCCCCGATCGCGTAATCGCTGGCATCACACATAAGTTCGAATGGTAAGGACCAATTCGGAACTTGCATGATGGGGGCGGACACAAGCGTGTTCTTCAATTTGTCAAAAGAACTTTGGCATGCTTCAGTCCACTCAAATGGGGAGTCCTTCATGAGTAAGTTGCTTAAGGGTCTAGCGATGGCGCTAAAGTCCTTAATGAACCTTAGATAAAACCCCGCGTGACCCAAAAAGGAGCGCACGTCTTTCAGCGATTTCGGTGGGGGAAGGTCAGCTATGACATCTATCTTTGCCCTATCAACTTCTATTTCGTTGGATGATACAATGTGGCCAAGAACTATTCCCTCGGTGGCCATGAAATGGCACTTCTTCCAATTCAACACTAAGTTATTTTCCACGCATCAGGTAAGTACTTTTTCCAGTTTTTCTAGACAATGATCGAAAGAGGTGCCAAAAACGCTGAAATCGTCCATGAACACTTCGAGTCCTCTCTCGACCATGTCGCTAAATAAAGTCAACATGCACCTTTGAAAGGTCGCGAGTGCATTACACAAGCCAAATGGCATACGTTTGTAGGCAAACGTGCCAAAAGGGCAAGTGAAGGTCGTCTTCTCCTGGTCAAGTACATCTACCTCAATTTGGTTATACCCGAAATAACCATCAAGGAAGAAATAGTAAGGGTGGCCCGCTACTCTTTCAAGCATTTGATCAATAAATGGCAAGGGGAAATGGTCTTTCCTGGTTCTCGCATTGAGTTTCCGGTAATCAATGCAAACGCGCCACCCGGTGGTGGTACGTTGGGGAACTAACTCTCCCTTGGCATTCTCAATCACAGTCATACCCGACTTCTTCGGGACGAATTGAATAGGGCTTACCCATTTTCTATTCGAGATTGGGTAGATGATCTCGGCA
Organism: Sambucus nigra; assembly: GCA_949130495.1. Taxonomy (NCBI): domain Eukaryota; kingdom Viridiplantae; phylum Streptophyta; class Magnoliopsida; order Dipsacales; family Adoxaceae; genus Sambucus; species Sambucus nigra. The sequence goes on along the minus strand of OX422209.1, from coordinate 90,186,513 downwards.
TTCAACAATTTGATTATTTCGGTTCTCACAACTTCTTTCATGTTGGGATTCAGTCTTCTTTGCATTTCTCTATAAGGTTTGACATCCTCTTCGAGATGGATCTTATGAGTGCAAATTAAAGGACTTATCCCCTTCAAATCAGCTATGCACCAACCAAAAGCACTTTGGTGCTTCCTCATAATTTTCAATAATTTACCCTTCCGCCCTTCATTTAGGCTAGAGGAGATAACAACAGGAAATGTCTCATCCTCTCCTAGATATGCATATTTAATATGGGAGGGAAGTTTCTTTAACTCGAGGGTTAGAAATTTTTCACTGGAGGGAACCATGTGCGTATCCCTCAGTAGGGGTGTTCAGAAAACCGATTGGACCGGCGAACCGAACCGGACCAAACCGGACCGCATTAATTTTTCCGGTCTTTTTTTTTAATCGGTTCGGTCCAGTTTTTTTTTTGGCAAAACCGGTCTAACCGGTCCGGTCCTTGGTCTGTCACAAAAAATAACCGATATGGACCGGTCCGGACCGGTTACATATAAATATATATATTTTATTACATTTGATCCTAGGAAAAAAATTAAGGACAAATTCGTCATTTTGAAAACTAAATTAGAAAACCCTAACTATAACAACACTCACTCACTCATCCTTTCATCTCTCTCCTGCAGCCGTTCTTTTCTCTCTCTCACAAGGATAAAGATAAATGGTATGCTGTTAAAGATACAAGGGAGCCTCCTCGCCGCCCCTCGTCTCCTCTCAGCCTCCTCGCCGCTCTTCTTAGCCTCCATCTTTACGGTATGTTGTTAAAGATCTGTTGTTTCAATCTGCTCCTCTATCTTTATGGTATGCTGTTAAAGATCTTTACGACTTCTTATTTTCGATCTGCTGTTTCTTCCAACTTGATGTTATATATATATATATACAACAATTAGAATAATAGTTAAAATATATATACAACAGTTAGAATAATAGTTAGAATATCTGTATAACAGTTAGAACTTGGAGCTGATTGTTAAAGGGTAGTTTCATTGTTAAAGGGGGCTGATTGTTAAAGGGTAGCTTCATTTCAGTAGTTTCATAACAGTTGGAACTTGGAGCTATTTTATTTTAGATCAGTATGCTCCATCAGTTTGAACAGTTTTGAAGGGCAATTTTCATTTTAAAAAGATTATCTCAATAAGATTAGGACCGACAAGTTAGACCGAATCGACTATACAAAAAACCGGACCGACTAAGCCCGAAAAACCGGTTTAATCGGTCCGGTCTTGGTCCAATTTTTTTTAGGACCGGTTTAATCGGCCCAGTCCTTAAATTTACTAAAAACCGGATCGAACTGGACCGCGAACACCCCTATCCCTCGGAGGTAATTCCTCGAATCTCGAAACCCAATTAACCTCTCTCACGTCCTCGTCCGACTTACTCTCATCGAGTAGCTCGTTCAACTCTTCAACCTCCCTCTCGAAGGCGGTGTACGTCCCCTCACTCTCGTGTCTCACCGCTAAACAGGATTCCAAAGCATTGCCACAATAATTCTCCTCAAAGTACTCCTCTACTATCTCATCTATGAGGCTCACCGCGTGAAGATCGTCTTCCTCCCCTGCATTTTGGGCTATGTGGAAGATGTTGGTATCCAAGGTCATGTTCCCAAATGTGAGTTGCATTCGCCCATTCCTAGTATTGATGAGTGCGTTAGCCGTAGCTAGGAAAGGGCGCCCAAGGATGATGGGAACATGATTACTCGAGTGGAAGGAGGGCTCCGTGTCTCAAATGACAAAATCCACCGAAAAGTAGAAAGTGTCAACTTGAACGATCACGTCCTCGACTATACCTCGTGGGATCTTCACTGTTCGATCCGCTAATTGGAGAGTGACCTTCGTGGGCTTGAGGTCGCCCAAGTCAAGTTGCCTATAAATGGAGTAAGGGAGTATATTTACGCTTGCTCCCAAGTCAAGTAAGGCTTTTTCAATTTTATTCTCCCCAATGATGCAGGATATGGTGGGTGCACCGGGATCTTTGAACTTAGGCGAGAGTTAATTTAGTAGGATGGAGCTCACATTTTGTGCTAGAAAGACGTTCTTCTTCACTTTCATCTTTCTTTTAACCGTCAGCAGGTCTGTGATAACTTTGCCATATGCTGGAATTTGTTTAATGGCCTCAAGGAAAGGTAAATTAAGCTTGACTTGCTTTAGCACTTCTAGCACGTCATCACGTGGGTTTCCTCTGTGGGAGGGAATCAACCTTTGAGGAAACGGTAATGCGGAAGGCGGTTTCACTACTACCTCTGGCCCACTAGCAGCTTCTTGGTCACTCTCATTCAAGGGGACATCTTCGGCCTCTTTTGTGCAGGGCGAAATCTCCTTGGCGTTCGTTGTGTCGGGTGGGGGAGGTGATAAATCAACAACTCTCCCACTACGAAGAGTGGTTACAACTTGACATTGCTCCTGATGTTCAGTGGAGGTGGAGCTAACGCTAGGTTGACCTTGGGGGGGTCGTTGGCCTTGGGCAGGAAACTTGCCCTTCTCTTGAACACTCAATGAGGATTGTATTTTAGACAGATTCGCATTTATGTCGCCAATCAGACGATCATATTTGGCATTGGTTGTGGTCTGGATTGCGATGAATTGATTCATGGTATCCTCGAGAGTTCTCCGCTGTGGTGGAATATAATTTCCTTGAGGTGGCGGTGCTTGCACATGTCCTTGCATGTGTGGAGCTTGTTGAAAGTGTTGTGGTGGAGGAGGGGCAACATGCGAAGGAGGGTTCATTGCGGCATGTTGTTGCCCATAGCTAAAATCGGGATGATTTTTCCAAGAAGGGTTGTATGAATTCCCGTGCGGGGCACCGAAATTACCCTTAAAACCTCTTATACCACTAACTTGCTCTTGAAGCATTGCTTTGTAGGCGGGTATCGTCGGGCATTCTTCAGTTGAATGTCCCGCCTCACAAATAGCACACACCTTTACGACTGGGTTTGGCATGGGTCCAACTGATCCTTTTCCATATACCTCGCACAGATCTCGAAATCCTATCTCAAGAGTCTCTAATCGGCTATCCGTCATAGAATTCTTATCTACATGGAATAGGCCGGATGCTGACGGAGTAGTGGTCGCTTGTCTATTTCAATTTTGAGTGTGGGGATCAGAAGTGTCCCAGGATTGGGTAGTCTCGGCGACATACCTCAAGTGAAGCTCAGCATCCTGGGCATCTAAATCGATAAACGGACCACTTCCCATTGTTTCAACAAGTTGTTTGGAGTTAAGATTCAAACCGTTATAGATAAAAGAGATGACTTGCGCTGAATCAAATCCATGATGGGGGCATGAAGCAACTAACTCATTGAAACGTTCATAACATCGATGAAATGACTCATGTTCAGCCTGTCTGAATGACTGAATTTGAGCCTTTATGGAGATTGCTCGATGTGGTGGGAAGAATTTCTTGAGAAATTTTGACTGTGGCTCATTCCAGGATGGAATCGAGATTGGAGGTAAAGACCATAGCCAGGCCTTAGCTTTATCTTTGAGCGAGAAAGGGAAGAGTTTGAGGCGGATTACCTCTTGTGTGCAGGTTTGATCATTTAGAGTATCACACGCGTCCTCAAATTCCCTAATATGGACGTATGGCTTTTCAGAATCCATACCGTGGTAATGCGGTAGCATCTGGATCATCCCATTTTTGAAACAGAATTGCCCGGCATTATACGGGAGTATAATGCATCCCGAAGTGACAGTACGCTCGGGATATAAGAATTCTCTAATCGGACGGTATGGGGTCTCTTCCTCATCGGCGGGTGCACTGCTGTGTTGTGACATCTCTCCTTCACTTATTGACTCGGTGTTCTCACTGGGCGTGCTCGAAGTGTGTCCTAAGAAGGGGAAGGGAGTGTTATCGGAGATTGAGTGCGACAGTGTGGGAGGTGGGATCCAGAACTGTGGGGCGTTTGGAGTGTGGGGACTATCAGGATTATACTCAATAATTGGATTTTCGTGAATGTTGGTTGGAGTATTACGGGGTGTGGGAGTGGTTTCAGAATTTTGCATTAAAGCTTAGGATAGATGATGGTGAATCTTTTTGTGCTTTTTAATTTTTTTTTTTTATATTTTTGGATTTTTAGAATTTTTGGTCAAAACTTTGGATTGACTCAATCTAATCCTAAGTCTACCTAATTCCCCGGCAACGGCGCCAAAAACTTGACGCGACTGAAAATGTGTCTCAGAAATGCGTTCACTCTAGGCTCAAGTGTAAGCCTGTCGGTCAAGTAATAATCCGACAAGTCGGGTATCGATCCTCAGGGAAAAAGGACAACGAAGTTGTGACGACGGGAAAGACGGAGGAATCCTAAGCTTGACTCTAAAAATAAAGGGAAAATGATTTGAATTTGGGAATGATTATAACTAAATGCAAATATGAAATTATAAAAAAAATGCAACTACACTAACTGACCTAAATTATGAATGAAGGTTAATTTGACACCTTTTGTTTTAAATGATGAGAAGAATAGGACGGGAATACAATCCTCCAACCTTAGTGTAGTGCGGATATAATACAAATCTTAAATTTATCTGATTGATTTGACCCGGAATTTAGTACTCCCAAGCATTACGTATACGAGGTTCAAGCCCGCGTCATACTTAATCTGAGGATGAGTAAATCGGTATCGCGATAGCAGCATTCGAATTGCACTCTAAATCATCACGAGTACCCGGAGGCAAACGAGATATAAAGATCTACAGTCGTTGTGCAACTACACAATACGATCAAGGTCAATCATTAAATTTAGCGGATTAATTTTATACACACGCACTAACGCATCAGGCTGGGTTCATGCATCCCGACCTTGGGAAATCTAGCCTAACATGTTGAAAAGGACGGAAACAAGGATTAATGTGCAGGAACTCATAATTACTCTAAGAAAAATAATAATTAGATGCAGAAAAGAATTAGAATTAACAATTAATCACTAATATTATCCAAGCACTAAGTGAAACAATGAAAGAAACATATACTCACGGCAATCACTGAATAAATTCTTCAATCCTTGAAATAAATCTGAAAATGTTAACTAAGCTAGGGTTTCTGAAAAAGAAGAGGTAAAACCTATTAATTCTTCGTGTCAATAACAATACTAAATCGGGTCTTTTATACCCTACAATAATATCGGAAGTCAGCTGCACACTAGGAGTCTTTTTAGGAAGAGAAAAGATTTTCAGATCTCGAAGACCGGACCGGTTCGGGTCTTAGGCGGACCGGTCTGCCCCCAAGGCGGATCGGTTCTTTTTATTTTGGGCGGACCGGTTCTTTTTATTTTTGCCTCCTTCGGTTTGCATGCGATCCGGGGTCCTCTGGAGTTTGGCAAGGCGGACCGGTCCGGGGTAGGGGCGGACCGGTCCGACTATTTGACTTTCTGGCTCCTCTTTGACTGCTCATAACTTTTGTTTCGGGATTCCGATTGTGGTGCCGTTTCTTCCTTTGTGCTCGTGAATGAGATGTCTTCGACTTCTCTTTAGGTACCTCATCCGAATTCCGTGCAGAAATTACGCTTTTGCCCTTGAGACATTTCCTTCTTGCTTTCTTGATTCTACCGATTTCCTTCTTTCGTTTCTTGACATCAAATACCTGCAAAATCACTAAAAAATACCAGAAACTCTGTGTACTCATTAGGATCAGTCAGTAGCACAGTTATGAGATAAATCCAACTCAATTACGTTGTTCGAGGTGCTAAAAGTAGCTAAATCAAGGGATAAATTAGGAAGAATTTTTGCCTATTCATTTACATTCCAATCTTTTGCTTGGCTTTATTATTAACAACACTAACATCAACATACACGAATAAAAATGTAAAGTACAAGTGAACTAAACAAAAACATGCAAAGGTACTTTACATTTTTAACGTGTACTTGGCTTTATTATTTCTAAATAACAACACCTATCATCAAAGTACACGCATAAAAATGAAAAGTACACGTGAAATTAAGAAAAACATTCACGTGTACCTGACATGTACTATGCGTGTACTTTAGTTTGTATTCAACATTACAACATCATCATCAAAATACACGCATAAAAATGAAAAGTACACGTGAAATTAACAAAAACATTCACGCGTACTTGACATGTACTATGCGTGTACTTTACTTAGTATTACACATAACATCATCATCATCAAAGTACACGCATAAAAATGAAAAGTACACGTGAAATTAAGAAAAACATTCACGTGTACTTGACATGTACTATGCGTGTACTTTACTTAGTATTACACATAATAAGATATATCATGAAAATACACGCGAAAAAATGAAAAGTACACGTGAACTAAAACAAAGATATTCAAAGGTATTTTATATTTTTATGCTTGTATTTTGATGATATGGAATGGAACAAACAAAATGTCAATGCAATACACAAAATAAAATATTTACAATTAATTTACCATTGTTCTCATTCCTTGCAATAGCTGATAGTATTGTTCCACGGTAATAGCTCTTCAAAAATGCACCATTAAGAAATAAAATAGGTATGCAGTATTGAAATCCATAAATACATCCTCTAAACATTACAAATATTCTCTTGAATTTTTTACTCTCATGTTCCACGTAAAGGATGCAATGCGACCCAGGATTATACTGCAATAGAAGGTCATGATAATTATTCATTAATGCATAAGAAACCTTTTCATCACCATGTATATCAACAACAACCATCTCTTTCGCACGTCGTGCATGTTGATAAGCTATAGTAGGACCATAATTCTTCTTCATATCTCTAACTACATCAATTGGTCTCAATAGCGGGTTATCTCTAAGATCATCAGCTACCAATGTTGAAACCAACTTGGAGGCTATCATTTTGGCTAACGGATTACGAAAGACACCTCTATATGTATGCTCATTATTCATTGCACGTATGTAAAAGTATCCATTTATTGTAGATAATAAAGCATGAATTTTCCACACGCTATTCTTAGTAGTCTTTTTAGAGCATTCAAACGTCACTCGAGTTTTATCATTCTTCAAATACACATACTTGAATCCAACCTCAACGGCATACTTTCGCAATTTATCCCCAAATTCTATTACACCTCCTTTAAAACACCGTTGTTCATGACTTATATAAGTCTTCAAATCATTCGAAAGATAGACTTTCGACTTACTTGGCTCCAACCTCCAAGATAAAAGTCATTTTCAATGCAACTATTAAAATCATTTGCAGTGCCTGATGATAAAGACTCTAACCTCTGTGTATATGTATCACCATTGTCAACCCTCTCAGAACTTGTATTACTGCAGTCAACCCCTTCAAAAATTTGATTGGAGCATTCAACCCGTTCACGACATGTATTACTTGGAAATGGTAATGAATCAATGACATATATCCAAATGAAATTAGCTTTCATGATCAATTGGGACCGCAACATACGACAAACATCGTTGTCACAAACCAACATGAACCGACATTCATCACCAAATGAATACCTCAATGAAAAACTCCCACTTCTCAAATTAGTAAACCTAATACACAACTCATTGCATATGAAATCTAACGAGCTATCTTCAAATTTTTCAATACAAGCCATATTATCCAAATAACAACACCTTGCTATTACACTACTTACCATAATGTCCTGCAGTAAAACAGAGACGAAAAATATTTACTTCAAGGTCAACAATTCTAAAAATATGTACAATAATTTAATGCATGAAATATCAAAATATTTATTTATAATTAATATAAAATTATAGGCACTATTTAAAAACCTATACATGAAGCAATAAAGCAGACACATATTTAAAAAAAAAATAATCACGTCTACTTTATAAACACTGCGTGTACTCTAAAAACTGATATCGAACTGGTTATTTCCGTTGGCGCGGACCTATATCAATAAGTGATTCAATACCAAATCAAAATCAAGGACTCTTAAAATTAGAATGAAACATCAATAATATTCATTCAGCACATTCAACTAATAATTACAAATATTGATAAATATAACTTATATATGAAGAATCCAAACATAAATGCATAAAAAACACAAAATCAAAACATAAACATATATAACATATAAAAATCTATTCAATTACATGAATGAATATTACAATGAGTCTCTTGAATCAAAACAAATGACATACACTTATTGTAATCGATCAAAAATAGAAAAACCAACTGCGGATAAAGATAAACTTACAAATGATAGAGCCAAGTGATACAGGTAAAATCGATTAAGAACACTGTAATCGATTATAGGACAGACCAAAAAAGCATAAGATTGATGTTATTTTCGATTGAGAATAGTCGTTAGTTGTAGAGAAAACTCTAATAGCCGATTAGGTTTATGATTTTCTTTTAAATTGGCAGTATTTATATGTTGGACCTAATCGTTTAAAATTTGGTTCACCTGTTTTTTTGTCCAAAATTGTTAGTCCAATGACTTGACCGTAAAAACCTATTTTTTTAATAATTCATGCCCTTGACCCTCCAAGAAACGAATGCGTGAAAATTGAAAACCAGGTATTTGTGTGAACCGAGGTGAGAGACAATAAAGTTATGGGAGAGGAGGCCATTAATCTCTACAAACCCTCTCATCTTGTATCAAAGCCAACCACAAATTCAACACAATAAGATATTTGGGGATCTGAGATATGTGTGAAATCCTAGTTCTCTCGTTTTATTCAATTTTATTTTTGTTTGTCTTTTAAGAATGGTTCTTGTTCTACTTTGAGTTAGTTTCTTCTTGTAGGTGGAACTATTATTTTTCACTTAAATTCAGTTTAAACCTATATATCAACACAAAGCTGGGAAAAAATATTTGATTTGCTCACTATATTCCTCATATATATGTTCCGATTTGAACATGTATATACAAAAAATTATGAGAAATCAATTTTCAAGTCTTTATGAGTTGTGTAGATGTATCCAACTTAAGTTATTTTGTTGTTTAAGTTAGTATGATGTTTTTTATGTTTAAATTTCCCTTAATATTTGGCATAGTTTCATTACTTACGTTTGCAAACCTTCTTTGCTATTTTATTTATTTTCCCAGTTTGTATGTATTCGTTTTAGAATTCTTAAACCAGCATTTCATCAAGGTTTGTAATATTCAGCCGAAATAGAAAGAAGGTTTGTATTATTTTTAATAAATAAACATTCAATTTATCATTGTGATTACTATGGGAGCCTATTTTTTACAAGTCCATGAGAGTAGACGACCAAGATAACTTGAGTTATTTTTCCCGACCAAATTATAACTTAATTTTTACACATGCAATTTTGTTAGAGGAGGATACTCACAGATATGGTCAAGTCAGGTGTCAAGGATCTCGGTCGATATATTCAAGCACCTCATGGCCAATCCACGAACTATAATGGAGTTCCTTAAATAACTCAAACTCTGTACCAAACATATATATAAATTATACACCTTGACCCCGGCCAAAGGGATGAAATATTGTAATCGTTAAGAGACACTTAATAAGATCAAGTAACATCTCCGTGGACATAGGTAAATTGTCAAACTGCGTACATCGTTGTTGTGTGTGATTCCATTTGCTTTCTGCCTTTTGTGATTGTTTTCATAGATCCTCTATTGTGAATTTTTCTGCACTCGCAATTGGCCAACATTCAAACTCAAGGTTTCGCCAGGAAAGGCAACCCTCATAAGAGAGCCATGGGCCGCCAAGGTCCACTAAGATTTTTAGGCTAGTCGATGCCTACGAAGCCAAACTTTGAGAACAAGAAGAGGCGATGCATCGCCAAGAAGAATAGAATGCTCACATTAAGAGGAGACTGGAACGAATGGAGAGATATCTCCCCGAGAACACAAGGCAGCGTCGAGACATGACTTCAAGCCCTTAGGGGGAAAACTCTCCAAGCCGAGGAAGGAGCCCTAAGCATGACCAAAAGAGAACTAAACGTGACAGGTCAGAGCGAGCACGATCAGATCATGGCAAGTCAGAAAAGGCGCCACTAGAATAATGATCAACCAATTGAGGATTAAGGATTTTGGTCCGTATGGAAATAGATTAACACTCGACACATCGAGGAGCCAGATCAACCAGGGCTCGCTATATGAGCCCTCAACTCTCAGATAAAGACCCTTTTTTCAAGGGAAATCGAACGATAGGAGCCCCCCAAGAAGTTCGTTCTCCCCAAGTTCAAGATCTATGATGGGAAAATAGACCATGTAGATCATGTCAGGCAGTATCGGTAGGCAATGACTTCATGGAGCCACAATTATACACTCATGTGCAGGATCTTCCCTTATAGCCTACACGATGTATCAAAAAAGTGATTTGAAAGGTTTCCCTACAAGTTTATTAGGACTTTTACAGTACTGGTAGAGGCTTTCACGACAAGATTCGTAACAAGCATCTCCCATTCCAAGCGAATGGATGCACTACTTACTATGAATAAGAAGCCACAGTAGAACCTCAAGAATTACAGAGAGAGATACTAGGAAGCTTTTAACGAGATCGAGGACTACTCGGAGCATGTTGTAGTAGCGTCCTTCAAAATGGAATTGGAGACCGCCTCTCTACTTCACCAATCCCTCACCAATAAGGAAGCCATGAGTATCGATGATCTTATGGCTCATATCGAGAAGTACGCCAATGTTGAAGCTGTGGTCCATTATAGTCGAGAAAAAGCGAACAAAGGGACATAGAAGAATGACACCCAAAAGAAGGGAAGCAAGAATGGGGGTAAGAATGGCTCCAAATGTGGAAACAAAAGTTACCCCTCCAAGGCATTCTAGGCTATTAATACAGTCTTCAAGGAACCTATCTATAAAATCCTTAGCAAGATCAAAGATGAACCTTTTATTAAATGGCACAAGAAGATGGGCGGCGACCCAACTAAAAGGAATAATGTGCTGAGATGCGCGTTCCACAAGGAGGGCGGTGACAGAATCGAGAATTACAAAGCTCTGAAGTCACATCTATAAGAGTTAGTTCAGGAAGGGTACCTCAATGAGTACGTTGAAAAGAAGGCAGAAAAGGTCGCCGCCAATGGCCATCAAAAGCCAGATAATGTCCTCAATGAGGATACAGAACACGAGTTTATAGTAATGTAATACCCTGTATTTTTACGTATTTATAATTTAATTAAATGGGTAATTAAATAAAAAATACGTCTTAATTTAAATTACGTGAGCAGAGTAATTTAATATGATTTAATAATAATTATGATTATTAAGCGTAAATAATAATTGTGATTATTAGATATTAATTGAGAGTTGGATAATGATTAATATTATGATTCAAATTTACTAAGTGTGAATAATAAATGTTGATGGTTAATTTGTACGACATAGCGAGAGATATGGACGTACTTGATTATACATCAACCAAGTGTCGCGTATTGACTAAATTGAGGAGGAGATAGGAAAAATATTTTTAGGTGGCTCAAATGATAATTTTGAGGTCACAGATGATTCTGAATGGGTTGAATTAGTTAAAATAGTATACCCGATGGTACTAGTCGAGTACCGGGGCATTTTTGGGCTAAGCCGGGACTGTACGGGGAGTTTTAGTCTTTTGGCATACGGGGATGAGGAGACTTACGAATTTTAGAGTATTCTATTAGCAGATTAAAAGTGGGGTTAGGGTTAGAAACCTCACAACACAAAGGAAAGACATTAGAGAGAAGATAGATTATTCTCAAAGGTTAAGGGCAAATTGGTGAAGAATTCAAAGCCTTCTTGCACCACAAACTAGTTAGGAAGGAAGATTGGAGGAGAAAGGTAATCAATCACCACCAACAATCACAAAATCAGATCATATCTGAATAAGGCAAGTGGTTATTTGCAAATTATTTTGCGTTATAATATCGATGCGTAGGATTTATGTATAAACGATTTTGATTAATATTCTTGGAGAAAAAAAATTGATTAATTGCCATGTTTGGGTAAAAATAACATGTAGTTAGATTTATATCTGTGGAGGATTGAAAATCGGAGGAACCATTATTATTAATACGAATTAAAATATGGGTTTATGATTTAGAAAAATTGGAAAAACATATTTTTAGGGTTCTTGAATAATTAGAGGATTTGAATTATTCTGGGCTAAATTATGAAGATTTATGATGTTTAAATCATTGGAAATCATCCTAGAGTATGTAGGAATGGTTATAAAGCATTGGTTTCGAGTTTGGTGTGTTATCATATAAGATGGATAATTGAGAATGGTGAGAAAACGCATGAGGAAGACGAACTGCACTTGCACCTGCTCGATCGATCGATCGACCCTTGAATGTCGATCGATCGATGGTCCTAGTCGATCGATCGACCCAGGCTGATTCTGGGATCTTTTGTTGGTTGAGTTCTAATCGTTTGACAATGATTAGGGGAAACCTTAGGGATAATGTTGTACCTATGTAGAGACTTAGAGAGTACCAGTATGTGTATAGTGGAGGTCCGTTAAAATCACAAAGTGCGAGATTAGAAGTGATGGACCGAAGAGGATAAACCGATCAAGTAACGTATAGGAAATTTTGGGATTTGAGTTACGGAAAGAGTAAACGTAATCCTCGGGGGTATATCAGTAGGTTAGAGATAGCTTAACTACTGAAATGAATAGAGGGGTAATTAGGACCCTTAGAGTTATGTGAATACTTAATTAAAATACGATAGTGAGATAAATCATAAATAAATAAGTACGGTGAATATTAAAGAGAAAATATTACGTACGAACACTATTATTAGGTTGTGTGTATACCTACTGAATTATATAGATACTTAGGTGGTGAGAATACCTAAAGTATAATTGCCTATATTAGGGTCGAGGTAGGATTCCGAACTAATATATGGAAATAGTACATGGGGTTGAGGCTTATGATTTTTTTTAAATTGGCAGTATTTATATGTTGGACCTAATCGTTTCAAATTTGGTTCACCTGTTTTTTTGTCCAAAATTGTTAGTCCAATGACTAGACCGTAAAAACCTATTTTTTTAATAATTCATGCCCTTGACCCTCCAAGAAACGAATGCGTGAAAATTGAAAACCATGTATTTGTGTGGACTGAGGTGAGAGACAATAAAGTTATGGGAGAGGAGGCCATTAATCTCTCCAAACCCTCTCATCTTGTATCAAGGCCAACCACAAATTCAACACAATAAGATATTTGGGGAGCTGAGATATGTGTGAAATCTTAGTTCTCTCGTTTTATTCAATTTTATTTTTGTTTGTCTTTTAAGAATGGTTCTTGTTCAACTTTGAGTTAGTTTCTTCTTGTAGGTGGAACTATTATTTTTCACTTAAATTCAGTTTAAACCTATATATCAACAAAAAGCTGGGAAAAAATATTTGATTTGCTCACTATATTCCTCATATATATGTTCCGATTTGAACATGTATATACAAAAAATTATGAGAAATCAATTTTCAAGTCTTTATGAGTTGTGTAGATGTATCCAACTTAAGTTATTTTGTTGTTTAAGTTAGTATGATGTTTTTTATGTTTAAATTTCCCTTAATATTTGGCATAGTTTCATTACTTACGTTTGCAAACCTTCTTTGCCATTTTATTTATTTTCCCAGTTTGTATGTATTCGTTTTAGAATTCTTAAACCAGCATTTCATCAAGGTTTGTAATACTCAGCCGAAATAGAAAGAAGGTTTGTATTATTTTTAATAAATAAACATTCAATTTATCATTGTGATTACTATGGGAGCCTACTTTTTACAAGTCCATGAGAGTAGACGACCAAGATAACTTGAGTTATTTTTCCCGACCAAATTATAACTTAATTTTTACACATGCAGTTTTGTTAGAGGAGGATACTCGCAGATATGGTCAAGTCAGGTGTCAAGGATCTCGGTCGATATATTCAAGCACCTCATGGCCAATCCACAAACTATAATGGAGTTCCTTAAATAACTCAAACTCTGTACCAAACATATATATAAATTATACACCTTGACCCCGGCCAAAGGGATGAAATATTGTAATCGTTAAGAGACACTTAATAAGATCAAGTAACATCTCCGTGGACATAGGTAAATTGTCAAACTGCGTACATCGTTGTTGTGTGTGATTCCATTTGCTTTCTGCCTTTTGTGATTGTTTTCATAGATCCTCTATTGTGAATTTTTCATCACTCGCAATTGGCCAACATTCAAACTCAAGGTTTCGCCAGGAAAGGCAACCCTCATAAGAGAGCCATGGGCCGCCAAGGTCCACGAAGATTTTTAGGCTAGTCGATGCCTACGAAGCCAAACTTTGAGAACAAGAAGAGGCAATGCATCGCCAAGAAGAATAGAATGCTCACATTAAGAGGAGACTGGAACGAATGGAGAGATATCTCCCCGAGAACACAAGGCAGCGTCGAGACATGACTTCCAGCCCTTAGGGGGAAAACTCTCCAAGCCGAGGAAGGAGCCCTAAGCATGACCAAAAGAGAACTAAACGTGACAGGTCAGAGCGAGCACGATCAGATCATGGCAAGTCAGAAAAGGCGCCACTAGAATAATGATCAACCAATTGAGGATTAAGGATTTTGGTCCGTATGGAAATAGATTAACACTCGACACATCGAGGAGCCAGATCAACCAGGGCTCGCTATATGAGCCCTCAACTCTCAGATAAAGACCATTTTTTCAAGGGAAATCGAACGATAGGAGCCCCCCAAGAAGTTCGTTCTCCCCAAGTTCAAGATCTATGATGGGAAAATAGACCATGTAGATCATGTCAGGCAGTATCGGTAGGCAATGACTTCATGGAGCCACAATTATACACTCATGTGCAGGATCTTCCCTTATAGCCTACACGATGTATCACAAAAGTGGTTTGAAAGGTTTCCCTACAAGTTTATTAGGACTTTTACAGTACTGGTAGAGGCTTTCACGACAAGATTCGTAACAAGCATCTCCCATTCCAAGCGAATGGATGCACTACTTACTATGAATAAGAAGCCACAGTAGAACCTCAAGAATTACAGAGAGAGATACTAGGAAGCTTTTAACGAGATCGAGGACTACTCGGAGCATGTTGTAGTAGCGTCCTTCAAAATGGAATTGGAGACCGCCTCTCTACTTCACCAATCCCTCACCAATAAGGAAGCCATGAGTATCGATGATCTTATGGCTCATATCGAGAAGTACGCCAAGGTTGAAGCTGTGGTCCATTATAGTCGAGAAAAAGCGAACAAAGGGACATAGAAGAATGACACCCAAAAGAAGGGAAGCAAGAATGGGGGTAAGAATGGCTCCAAATGTGGAAACAAAAGTTACCCCTCCAAGGCATTCTAGGCTATTAATACAGTCTTCAAGGAACCTATCTATAAAATCCTTAGCAAGATCAAAGATGAACCTTTTATTAAATGGCCCAATAAGATGGGCGGCGATCCAACTAAAAGGAATAATGTGCTGAGATGCGCGTTCCACAAGGAGGGCGGTGATAGAATCGAGAATTACAAAGCTCTGAAGTCACATCTATAAGAGTTAGTTCAGGAAGGGTACCTCAATGAGTACGTTGAAAAGAAGGCAGAAAAGGTTGCAGCCAACGGCCATCAAAAGCCAGATAATGTCCTCAATGAGGATACAGAACACGAGTTTATAGTAATGTAATACCCTGTATTTTTACGTATTTATAATTTAATTAAATGGGTAATTAAATAAAAAATACGTCTTAATTTAAATTACGTGAGCAGAGTAATTTAATATGATTTAATAATAATTATGATTATTAAGCGTAAATAATAATTGTGATTATTAGATATTAATTGAGAGTTGGATAATGATTAATATTATGATTCAAATTTACTAAGTGTGAATAATAAATGTTGATGGTTAATTTGTACGACATAGCGAGAGATATGGACGTACTTGATTATACATCAACCAAGTGTCGCGTATTGACTAAATTGAGGAGGAGATAGGAAAAATATTTTTAGGTGGCTCAAATGATAATTTTGAGGTCACAGATGATTCTGAATGGGTTGAATTAGTTAAAATAGTATACCCGGGGGTACTAGTCGAGTACCGGGGCATTTTTGGGCTAAGCCGGGACTGTACGCGGAGTTTTAGTCTTTTGGCATACGGGGGTGAGGAGACTTACGAATTTTAGAGTATTTTATCAGCAGATTAAAAGTGGGGTTAGGGTTAGAAACCTCACAACACAAAGGAAAGACATTAGAGAGAAGATAGATTATTCTCAAAGGTTAAGGGCAAATTGGTGAAGAATTCAAAGGCCTCTTGCACCACAAACTAGTTAGGAAGGAAGATTAGAGGAGAAAGGTAATCAATCACCAACAACAATCACAAAATCAGATCATATCTGAATAAGGCAAGTGGTTATTTGCAAATTATTTGGGTTATAATATCCATGCGTAGGATTTATGTATAAACGATTTTGATTAATATTCTTGGAGAAAAAAAATTGATTAATTGCATGTTTGGGTAAAAATAGCATGTAGTTAGATTTATATCTATGGAGGATTGAAAATCGGAGGAACCATTATTATTAATACGAATTAAAATATGGGTTTATGATTTAGAAAAATTGGAAAAACATATTTTTAGGGTTCTTGAATAATTAGAGGATTTGAATTATTCTGGGCTAAATTATGAAGATTTATGATGTTTAAATCATTGGAAATCATCCTAGAGTATGTAGGAATGGTTATAAATCATTGGTTTCGAGTTTGGTGTGTTATCATATAAGATGGATAATTGAGAATGGTGAGAAAACGCATGAGGAAGACGAACTGCACCTGCACCTGCTCGATCGATCGATCGACCCTTGAATGTCGATCGATCGATGGTCCTAGTCGATCGATCGACCCAGGCTGATTCTGGGATCTTTTGTTGGTTGAGTTCTAATCGTTTGACAATGGTTAGGGGAAACCTTAGGGATAATGTTGTACCTATGTAGAGACTTAGAGAGTACCAGTATGTGTATAGTGGAGGTCCGTTAAAATCACAAAGTGCGAGATTGGAAGTGATGGACCGAAGAGGATAAACCGATCAAGTAACGTATAGGAAATTTTGGGATTTGAGTTACGGAAAGAGTAAACGTAATCCTCGGGGGTATATCAGTAGGTTAGAGATAGCTTAACTACTGAAATGAATAGAGGGGTAATTAGGACCCTTAGAGTTATGTGAATACTTAATTAAAATACGATAGTGAGATAAATCATAAATAAATAAGTACGGTGAATATTAAAGAGAAAATATTACGTACGAACACTATTATTAGGTTGTGTGTATACCTACTGAATTATATAGATACTTAGGTGGTGAGAATACCTAAAGTATAATTGCCTATATTAGGGTCGAGGTAGGATTCCGAACTAATATATGGAAATAGTACATGGGGTTGAGGTGAGTATTCCGAACCACTTCATGAAATGAATTTGGGATCGAGGTGAAATTTCGAACCGAACTCTTACTTGGTATTGATGGACCATTCCGAACCAAGAGTCCTTGATGCGTGTTAAGAGAACATATTAGTAATAAATGAATTTATAAGTATATGATGTGTGTGAAATATATATTGTATTAATAATCTACTTGAGCGAGTTAGTAAATAATGAGATGTCGCGATTACATCTCAAAGCAAATTAAGTAGGTAGACTTATGGTGAAAGATAACAATGCGTGAGCAGTTATCTAAGTATATAATTCATGGGATATGGTTACTATTACATACTAAGTGGGCGGAATGGGAACTTAGTAGCATAGATGAGTTCAGTTGAATGCCACAGTTCAGTTAGCTTGAGTAGTATAGCTAGGTAGGCTGGGTACGGGACGTTAGGCGTGTAACTCAAGGGATTGTACGCGAAATCTTAACATGTGTAATCAATAACTCATCTTAATGTGATAATCACTTGCAAAATATTTTCAAAACGTTTTGAGTACTAACTCTTGCTATTAAAAATATTTTCAAAACCTTTTAGGTGTCCAGACACAAGGACGCCAGACTTGAAGATTCTGTTCAGGGACTCGAAGCTGCTACTTTGTGGATACTGACAGGACTTTGCATAGACGCTTCATTTATTCAGATCTAGTGTAGGATCTCATTATAGTACTCTCTATTGGGACATGTTGACCACATTCTTTATTCATATTTTAGTTTTGGATTATGTGGATTTTAATTAGCAGTTTTGGATTTTTAGCCGAATGTTGACTCGGCAAGATTTTATCCTTTATATATTGCTACATGGTTTGATTCATAGTTTATTGTGAATGGTTATTTATTAATTTCGCATGAGTATTTTCGTCTTGGGTTAATGAAAGATAAAATTTGGCACCGGTCTAATTCCACTTAGGTGATTAGTAATTAAAAAGTTTTTTGACAGTGATGCTAAGAATGAACCAACTGAGAAACCTGTTTTAATTTAATTTAGGACTGATCACGCGAGATTTAATTAGGCAGGGTGTCACATAATCCATGGGGCATCAAATCTCAAACAGATTTAGGGCAACGCCATTCGAATGAAACTCAAGAAGGTGACTGCTATAATGGAAGCTTTTCAGATCGACCCTGCCATAGCTCAAGTAGGAAAGCGTTACCGACCAAAAGACGTTGATTACACGAAGCACATCGTGTCTATAAATAAATACTTGGTTGGGGTAAGGACCCCACACCATGACGCATTAGTTATCACACTCAGGATTTTTAGCTGGGATGTCGACAAACTACTTGTGGACCATGGGAGTTCATCCGAAGTGATGTATCTGTACCTGTTCCATAAACTAAAATTGAGGAAGGATCATTATGTCGTTGGCAAAGATCACATTGTCAATCACGGCAGGAAATATCTCGAAGTTATTCGAGTTCTTAGTTATGGACATTGGGTCCCCGTATCATGCTATTTTGGGCAGAGGTTGGCTCCATGCCATGAAAGTCGACCCATCCACTTATCGTCAAAAGCTTAAATGCATCACAGATCGTGGAGTGGTTGATATCCACGACGACCAGATGGCTGCTTGAAAGTGATTTATTACATCCATCCGCCCAAAGAAAGAGAAAAAGAATAAGTATGAGAGCGCTCAGGAAAAAGCCCAGAAAGGGCATGTTCTCTCCAAATATTAACTACGGTATGATCGATCATGGGAGGAGACTAGGGTCCACCCCGCATACAGGGTCGTTGAAAGCCTGGAAGAAGTTGTAGTCAATGACAACTTAACAGAAAGGAAGTTTTTTATTAGATCCGCTCTTATCGATCAAGAGAAAAGGGATCTGGTTGCACTTCTTAAAAGCAACATAAATGTTTTCGCATGGCAGTCTTAAGATTTTCCTGGGATTGACACTAGTTTGGCGTGTCACCGCCTACATGTCGATCCTTATTTTAAACCCATTAATCAAAAACCTCATAGATAGTCACTCGAGAAGGCTAAGGTAGTGGAGAAAGAGGTAGGGAAGTGACTTGACGCAGGATCCATTAGGGAAGTTCAGTTCCATGAATGTTTATCCAACCTAGTGGTAGTACACAAAAGCAATGGAAGTTAGAGGGCGTGCATCGATTTTATCAACCTTAACCGGGCATATCCTAAGGATAGCTTCCCTATCCCAAAATTAGATCAACTAGTCGACGCCACAATAACACATGAAAGGATGAGCTTCCTTAATGATTACTCAGGATATCATAAGATCCCCCTACACAGGCCCGACCAAGAAAAAAACCTCCTTGATAACCTCAGTTGGTTTGTACTACTAAAAGCTCATGCCTTTTGGCCTCACGAACGCAAGGTCAACTTACCAAAGATTAGTAACTAAGATGTTTAGCGAACAGATGGGAGAGGCGATGGAAGTGTACATCGATGACATGCTCGTTAAAAGCAAGAACAAGATCGATCACCTCTCTGACCTAACAACAACCTTCGAAATCCTCAAGAAGTATCGGATGAAGCTTAATGCAAGCAAGTGTTCATTCGGTGTCGAGTCAGGAAAATTCTTAGGCTACCTAGTGTAACAACTCGCTTAATTAAATAACGGATAACCAATCCTTTATCCAATTAACTCGAATTATCCAGTTGGTTCATTCTTAGCATCATTGTCGAAAAATAATTTTCTTTTTTATCAACCACCTAGTAATCAATTAAGCTAGTGCTAAAATTTCCAATTGCAATTTTAAATAAAATTCCTTTTTTAACTATACCAACAATTTACAATATAAACAATTCCACAATAACGAATATTGAATAAGTATCATCACAACTTTATTAAGGTAACTGGAATAAACTTCCCAGTTTCAAATATCTCAATATAATATACCAAATAAAATCAAATGTATCCAAAATCGACAAAATTAAAACCACTGACTGCGATATAATGGAAATGACAACATGTCCTAAAAGAAATGACTAAAGAGTACAGGAATCAATAAAATGAAGCGTATAATACAAAGTCCACAACCACATCGAATAAATATCCAATCCTCTGTGTTGGGCGTCCCTGTTGCTGGACACCTGATATAGTATATACAAGAGAGAAGAGAATATACAAGAGAAAATGGGTCAGAGCCCAATTGTAAAAGATTTTAAAAATAGCAAGTGAATAAATGCTACAATTAGCAATTATTATATACATGTTAAATTCTCGATCTCTCTCTTGAGATTCTCACCTCTCATCTAGTGTGCACGCCTAACGTATCTCCAAATTATTATAGTTACTATTCCCACTTTCACTAGATTGTATCACTGTGTCAACTAACCATAGCCCTTATCTTTACTATGTATATTCTTTGCAATACATGTAATAAATATGTATTAATTCAATTCTTAATATAATTAAGTATTCTCAAACTTAGTTAATTTCAGATTCCACTATCTTGCATGTCTACTTAATTCACATAGTAAATAATATTGCAAGTATATATATAAATTCACTATATTATTTATATATACAATACTTCACCCTGAGACACAGCTGCGGTGCATGCATACTCTGATATCTAGTCCCAGTACATCTTGTCACTGTATAAAGGATTGTTGTTTCGGTATATCCCTCGAACCATAAATATCAAAACACAAGTATTAGAGGCGATCATAGTCCTAAGCCTTTGGGCTACGCACCAAAATGACCGTTCAATACCATTATTTTCACTAATGACAATCCAACCTAAGTCCTATGTTATGAGGTAACAAGTAAAAAATCCCCCATAAGGCTTATCAGGATATGATTTCCCTCAACGCGCAAACCTCCTGTCGATAGCAAGTAGGCTAGGTATGTCATACACATAAATCATTATATAGGTATTCATTTCACCTATTTACATATCATTAGGGCAAACGCACAACCCATATAATAAATAACATACGTAGTATATTTTATCTCTCGAATATCCTACTTATTTAAATTATGACTTTACTTCTTAAGGTATCTTCCCGAGCTTTTCTCACCACTCGAAGTATATCGTTTTATTCCTCAAATAAATTCAGTAGGTAAACACTTACCCCCTACTGGTCTATGTCCGTATCATCCCAGAATTTTCACGAATTTAGTAATTTTCCAAATTAGCTTTATTCACTGATTATCCCTAATTTAATTTAACCCCATAATTAACTTCTTAGGGTCAAGTTCACAAATATAATATGGCCTACTGGTGTCCCATATATTCCCCTTTTCATTAAAATTAAGTCTCATTATTAAATCAAGAATAATCCCATCGAAATAATTATAAAAGGGAAAAATTATCAAATTCTGGGCATCCAAATCAATTCGGCCTGGTCCAAATCGATTCGCCCTTGCCTACGAATCGATTCGGCAGGGTTCGAATCGATTCGCCTCTACTGGTCTGCAAAAATCTGCTTGTTTATGGCAACGGGTTCTCAACATTTTAAACACCCAAATCACTACCAAATGATCTAAAACTCCCAAAAATTCATCCCAATTGATATACCCAAGTATGTACATGATGTATAACATCAAAACATATAAAAATCACCATGGAGTTTCGATTAATCATGCTAATCTTATTTTAAATTTAGAAAATCTGCATTATATAATTCTTTCTCGAGAACACATATAAACCCCAAATTTATTTATCAATTAAGCCCAAAATTCATGGTGTTAATTCTAATTTCATCAAATGAATAATCTTAAATGATTTCCATTTCTAGAATTACATCAAAATCATCAAATTTTCATCTTTGATTTATAGTTTTCATGGATGTTTATCTCTTCTAATTTAGCATGGATATTATACTCACCAATTGGAACAATAATTACACTTACCTTAATGTGTAGGTCTAATCCTTTGGAGAAGATATGTGTAGGATGTCCCCTCCTCTTTTTTGATCACTTTTTCGGTGGTGGTGTAAGGTGGTTGTCCCTTGGTTTGCTCTCAAAACCTCTTCCTCTCCTTGGAAAAACATCTCACTCTCCTCAAATACCTTTCCTTTGTTTTTGGGTGAATGAACGTAAGTTCTCTAATATATCCACTTATATAATAAAACCCAATTTTCGTAGTTACTATTCACCTCCCAACTAAAATAACCAAAATACCCCTTTAGGGTGTCATTTTGGTTCCTAAGTGACCCAAAACCTAAATCAAACCCCCGGGTAGACTTTTCTGCCTATTTCGACCCTTTCGGACTCAACGGTGCACTCGAAATAACCATTTGGATGATATGGAAATAACTTACTTTTCATTCATCAAAATTAGTCCCGACATGTCTCATACGCGCGTCCCGACATAATTTCCATAATTCGCGTATTATTCACTCGCGACCATATAATCATTTATTACTTTGAATCACAAAGTAATATTCAATATCAATCATATATTACTTTATTCTCTAGTAATATTCATTCCGAATTGATTCCAATTATTATTCATAATTAATCCCCATTTTACTTTTAATTAATCTCATATTAAAAGTCATTAAAATTACGGGGTATTACACCTAGTGTGTAAAAGAGGAATCGATGTCAACCCAGATCAAATCGTCGCTATCACAAGGGTACATTCTCGCCATTATCTCACTTAGGCCTAAGGAAGTGTGACGACATGACCTAAAAGGTGAAGTGAGTGGAATGAGACTGCTGAGGCATATTGGACTGGGAGAATGTTAAAATATATGAAAGGCGGAATGCCAACACTTAAACCTCATTTAGTCGGTTACACAAGCCTAATATGATTCAAACTATGTATGAGTTTACCTAAAGCTAAAAATCGGTCAATAATGTCATTTTGGTCCATAAAGTACTAAGTTACCTTTGACCTGAGCTAGAGCGGGTTGAGGTGCACATCTTGGAGGCATTTAAAATGAGAGAGATTATCTCCATCGGTATTCAATTTAATTATCACATAATGGCAGAAGTACGTATGTGCGCAATAAGAATGCAACAATCCTAATGATAGGGCTCTATATCAAAGGACGCTAAGCATAAAACATAATAAACCGTACAGATCCTAAAGTCTCTAGAACTTGATGCTCTGATACCACCTATAATAACCCGCTTAATTAAATACCGGGTGACCAATCCTTTACCCAATTAACTCGAATTATCAGTTGGCTCTTTCTTAGCATCACTGTCGAAAAATAATTTTCTTTATTTATTAACCACCTAGTAATCAATTAAGCTAGAGTTAAAATTTCCAATTTCAATTTTAAATAAAATTCCTTTTTTAACTATACTAACAATTTATAATATAAACCATTCCACAATAATGAATATTGAATAAGTATCATCACAACTTAATTAATGTAACTGGAAAAAACTTTCCGGTTTTAAACATCTCATTACAATATACCAAATAAAATCAAATGTATCCAAAACCGACAAAATTAAAACCACTGACTGCGATATAATGGAAATGACAAGAATCCTCTGGCAATATGCCCTAAAAGAAATGACTACAGATTACAAGAATCAATAAAATGAAGCGTCTAATGCAAAGTCCACAACTCCATAGCATCCATAGCGAATAAATATTCAATCATCTATGATGGGCGTCCCTGTGGCTGGACACATGATATAGTATATACAAGAGAGAATAGAATATGCAAGAGAAAACGTGTCAGAGCTCGATTGTAAAAGGTTTTAAAAACAACAAGTGAATAAATGCTACAATTAGCAATTATTATATACATGTTAAATTCTTGGTCACTCTCTCGAGATTCTCACCTCTCATCTAGTGTGCAAGCCTAACATATCTCCAAATTATTCTAGTTACTATTCCTACTTTCACTAGATTGTATTACTATGTCAACTAACCATAGCCCTTATCTTTCCCATGTATTTACTTTGCAATACATGTCATAAGTATGTATTAATTCATTTCTTAATATAATTAAGTGTTCTCAAACTTAATTAATTTCAGATTCCACTATCTTTCACGTCTACTTAATTCACATAGTAAATAATATCACAAGTATATATATATATATATATATATATATATATATATATATATATATATATATATATATATAATTCTTCACCCCAAGACACAGATGCGGTGCATGCATACTCTGTTATTTAGTCCCAATACATCTCGTCACTATATAAAGGATTGTTGGTTCGGTATATCCTTCGAACCATAAATATCAAAACACAAGTATTGGAGGCGAACATAGCCATAAGCCTTTGGGCTATGATTAGGCATTAATTCTTCCAATATTACTCCCTAATTTAGTATCTTTTAGCATCCCGAATAATGTAATTGCTCTTGAATTATGTCGTTTCCATGCTACCGACCCTTCTACATAGTATTGCGCGTTTTGTGCTTTTTCCAGGTCATTTACATGTATTTATTGCTGAGAAAAGAAAGGAGAAAGTCAAAGCAAAATAATAAGTCAAAGAAGAAAAGTCAGAAGAGCAAAAGCATAATTTCCATCCGAAATCCGGAAGAAGACCCAATATGAAAGTTGAAGATCTCAATTCAACAAGGGCATAGGAGGAACCGACCTACAATTTCGAGTTTCAGGGAACAAGTTACGAGGTTTTAAAGATCCGAGTTATTGAAGAGAAATTGTAGAGAATTTAAATACCAAATGCGAACCGATCCGTTTTCCAAAATAATAGGACCAATCCGGACCCTTAAAACCTACTAGCCAAAATCCCACAGCAGACCGATCCTATTTCTTAGAAAAAAGGATCGATCCGGATTTGAATGAGGACCGATCCGCCACTGAAGGCCCGGACCGGTCCACCGAGGATAAATTTGATTTTCTTGTTATGATTTTTGAGTTTGATTCAGCTACAACTCTAAATTTTTCGTGATGTATTTAACCTCTAGTTATTGTTACACAAAGAAATTTGATTTTTAGGTTAGCTGAGTAGGAGTAGAAGGTTTTGCAGTAAAAAACCCTAGTTCTCCATAAGAATATTTTGCTGTAAGGATTTGAGTTTAATTTATGCAATTAAAGTAACACCTTTCCTTTCATATTCGATTGCTCATTAGTTTTAATTGCTAGTTTTGAATCTGAAATTCTCTTTTCAATTAGTTTATTTAGAGTTAATGTTTCATTTCTTAAAAACCATGTTTTTCTCTAAGTTAATCATGTCTAGCTGATTTTCTAAGGGTTGGGGGTGCATGAATGAACCCCACCCGATGTAATTCACGATAATGGAAATATACTTTTGAATTAAAATCTTAAATGAATTGTGTTGCATAATTGTTTCAACAGTCGTGGAACTTTTGATCTCGTTTGACCTAGATAACTGGGATGTTTAAGAATGTGACGTGCGTGTTGGTTAATCCGACACTACTTTTCTCGTCCTTTGCTTACATACTGTGCGGGCTATGATCCCTCATGTGTGTAATACTTGGGAGTACTAAAGACCGGGTTCATTTAAAATTCTAATTTCGAATCTAGTATCCTACGAAGTGAATTACTAGGGTGTGGGGGATTGTAAACCGACCTATTGTTCTCATTTCATAGTTAAACTTTTAGTCCAATTGTCATCAGCTTTTCGTTTAATTAACGTAGTTGCATTTTATTCATTCTAGTTTCATTAGTTAATCATTCTCAAATTTGCATGTAGTTGTAGTTGTTTCGTATTCCAAATCACCGAGTGATAGGCTTGCACTTGAGCCTAAATAACACGCACACTAGACACAATTTTGGTCGCGTCAAGTCTTTGGCACCGTTGTCGGAGAATTAGGTAGACTTAGGTTAGATCGAGTCAATCTAGAACTTTGACCAAAAATCAAAAAATAAAAATAAAATAAAATGAAATATAAAAATTTCATGTCTCAAAAGCCTTTAATAGAAAATCCTGAATATGCTCAAACTCCTCAAAATACTCCAACCAGAATCCACGAAAATCCGATTGTTGAGTATAACTCTGAAAGCCCCCCCACACCTCGCGTTCCATTATTTTGGGTTCCACTTCCTACTATTGAGAAATCTATCGGTAGTTACACCATGAGTCAACCATCGAGTCACACATCTAGGACACCGAGTGAGTATTTCGAGTCATTCGAAGAGAGCACGAGCGTGATGTCTGACGCAACGAGTTTCGGCATTGGCGAGGGAAATCTACCCTATCGTCCCATGAAGGATTTACTCTTTCCTGAGCGGACTGTCACCCCTGGTTGCATTTTACTTCCGTATAATGCCGGTCAGTTCAACTTTCACAATGAGATGATCCAGATTCTCCCTACGTTTCACGACATGGATTCGGAGAAACCATACCTGCATATCCTCCAGTTCGAGGAGGCGTGCAACACATTTAGTGACCAAGCTTGCATGCAGGATGTCATTCGCTTAAAGCTTTTTCATTTTTTCTTAAAGGATAAAGCCAAGACCTGGCTTTGGTCTCTACCCCCGAACTCCGTACTTTCCTAGAGAGATATGAAATCTAAGTTTATCTCAAAATTCTACCCACAGCACAAGATCAATTATGCCAAAACTCATATCCAAGGTTTCTGACAACATGATAATTAGCCTTTTGACAGGTGTTAGGAACGTTTCCCAGATTTGGTAAGCACATGTCCCCATCGTGATTTTGATAGACACCATGTGATCTATTTATTCCATAATGGATTGATACTAGCTTCCAAACAACTTGTGCAAACAATGTATGACATACCTTTTGGGGATTTAAACTCCTGCGATGCCTAGGCCCATCTCAAGTATGTCGCAGAGAAGCATGGGAGATATCTGATCCTAATACCCAAGTCCGACCTAGATAAATATGTATTGCTCCGACTGCATCCGATTTATACCATTTGGATAGTAATACCTTAAAAGACCGTCGATTCAATTAATGATTCTAGGTGATATAACTTGCACATGTATGACCTTGATGACATCAACATCAGTCATTCTAGGTGGATTTATCATCCAACATCGTATTCTACACACGATCCCCCTTTTCCAGGTATGAAATTCATTGCGTAATTTAAGCAATCTCTCACGATCAGTATCTAGCCTACCCACTGTGCTAAGTTTCAAAATTTCCCTTGCATCACTGTCATAACATCGAGTGGAAGACCTCACGGTCAAAGCGTACCCAAATTTTATCTTTAAATTTCTTCCTTATACGTGGTGATAGACTTTAATCACTTTATGTCGCTTATAAGAGCTACAAATTTAACTCCAATTTTGATTCCGAGTGTCGCTCCACTCCACTTGACACAATTGCCTTCGGATTTTTTACTTCCAGCTGCCTGTAACACTTTCTCTCTCCCTTCTTCGCATCTTCACCGATGGCTTTTCAAAAGAGTCTTTCTGATTTCCCCCTCGTCGACTATGCCAGGTTGTCCTGAAATCGTTCCACTGTCACCTACGACTGTGTCTGGGGAACCTTTTTGTTCCCGAGTGATGATTCCATTATCACTTGCTTAACTAATGTTCATGGTGACTTTTATCCCGTCCACCGTTCCCAAATTACTATATGTCTTCTGCTGGGTTTCTTCTCCTGTAATCCTTCTTACGACCCTCATTGGTCGTCCTATAATGTTTGGTGCTCGAAGCACACACGATTTTGTATAATGAGTCACATTCATTATAATTCATAGCAGGAGAACGTAAGTTGCATGCATAAGAGAATACAACAACCTATAGTAAGGCTCTACATCAAAAAATGCTACGCTGAAACGTGAAAAGCCGTACAAATCCTAAGGACACTAGAACCTGATGCTCTGATACCACCTGTGACACCCCGCCTAATTAAATACCGGGTGATCGGTCCTTTAATAAATTAAAATCAAAGTGTCCGGTTTATTTATTCTTAGCATCAGTGTCGAAAATAATTTTCATTTTTAATCACCTAATAATTAATTAAGCTAAGTGTCAAAACATTTTCCCAAATTAATTATACCCAACTAATCCATTATTAAATTCCATGCTTTAAGATATAAGCCAATTCCATTCGACAAGAATAAATACTGAACATGAATCAAATACTGAAATAAATGAGACTGGATAAAACATTCCAATTCAAAGTCTAAAACCAAAGTATCATAATACTCAATCCAACAGTAATGAAATGCTAATAAAAAAATAAAATCCCTGAAATAGTTAATATGGAAGTGGGCGACACATGCCCCCAATAAAAGATTTGAACTAGGAATAAAATGAAGAGATTGCATCATCTAATATCAATAACCTACAGCTCTCACAATAGCTGCAGCTTGTCAAAGGATCTACGTGCCTAAGTCTGGCAGTGACCCTGTGGCTGGGCACCTGGTATAATATATATATATATATATATATATATATATATATATATATATATATATATATAGCAAAAGAGATAAGAGATGCAAGAGACGGGTCAGAACCCGATGTTTTAAAAATGATTTAGCAAGTATTTAAAACTGCATTAAAGCAAGTATTATGTGCATGTTAGATATCGAACTCTCACATGAGATTCTCACCTCTCATCTATTGTGCATGTCTAACGTACATCTAATCCCACATAGCTATGCCACCTAGCCTAACTAGTTCGAAGTTGTACTAATACTAACTATACCCACCAGTAGTATTCTCGTATTGCCCACACACTACGCTATTAAATTTGCCTATGCCGAATAGATAATTAATATGTTTCTCATTTTCATAATAATTCTATTACATGCTTAAGATCTATATTATATATCAATGTTCTCATATCTACTAATTGAACACAGTAGAATTATTTACAAGTTCCTGTATATATAAATATAGTCACATCATCCCTATACATGTATATACTAATTATGTACCCCCGGGCTAAGACCCATTAGCAAACCTAACCATATTAATCCTGCACCCCCGGGTTAGCACCCATTAACGCACTCATTAATAGTATTCTTGCACCCTCGGGTTATCACCCATTAGTGCACTTAACAATAATATTCCTGCACCCCCGGGTTATCACCCATTAGTGTACTTAATAATAATATCAATCGATAGGCATACACACATCCTATTGAAATCGATAGGTTTACACTTAACCTAATCACGTATTTTCCACATGTTGAAGTCTTTTATTACCATTCGGAATATAATTCTTTCAAGTATTCGCTCTCGAATTTCTAAGATTAATACATCCCACGTATGTCCAAGTCCTGCGCCACACTTGCCTTCATATGACATCACTTCAAACCTCAGTGTACTACATTAGGGTTCCCGCATTACATGTCCCGAAAGGTGTCCTAAGGGTCCATAAATCAATTCTGGAAAAATTAGCAGGCGGTTCGGACCCACTAAGAAAGCGATCTGGACCCTTTTTAAAAACACACGATCCAGACCTTTTTAAATAAAATGATCCGAACCTTTTTTTGAAAAACGGTCTGGAACTTTTATGAAAAGCGGTCCGGACCGCTACCCTTTTCTACGCAGATTAACCCAGAAACGTTATCTTCACCAATTTAACAACCATAACCTCTACGAATCATTCCCAAACGCCGATCAACCATACTAAATCAATTTCCTAACATGTATGTATGATTTTCACTAATATAACATAATTAATTCGTTACTAATCACCAATATAATATGTAGTTCCCAAATAGTTAATAAAACCATTGTTTTTACAATCATCAGCCGAGACATAAAATTTCAAGATTTGTCTATAACAGAATGTCTTCTATGCTTGATTTCTAATCTACATACATAAACAATTTAACCTAAATTAATCTCACATTCAATTTATGTATGTCAAATCCCCAATTTTTGCCACCTTTATTAACAATACAAGGGTATTCCATTCTTACACTAACATGAACATGGGCATTGCTAAAGGAAAGTAAGTAATAAACACTTTTCTGATTATGAGGGTTTGATTCGTCGCTTGAAATTGGTATAGATGTGTTCTCCTCTTTCCGATCTACGCGTTGATGATGTTTTTGGTGAAAGATGACTGGTTTTGGCCTTGGAACTCCTATGAACCTCTTCTTCTCCTTCCTCTGGGACTCTCTCTTTTCTTTTATAGATAAAACCCTAACTGTAACTACGTAAGGGATATCAAATCACTCTAATTTTCGTCCATTAATTAACCCCAAAAATGCAATTTACCAAAACGCCATCCCGGGACGCCGATTAGGTCTAAGATTGCCCCGGGACCCAAACTAAACCTCCGGGTACACTATTTTTACTATCTTGACCCTTCGGACTCAATGGCTCACTCAAAATGATCGTACGAGTTAATATAAATAAATTCTCTTTATATTTCCATAAATTAGTCCCGACACGACTCACACGCGCGTCTGACTTAAATTACCAAATTGTCATATTTCTCACTCTCGACAATTATCAAAGTGCATAATCCCATATTATATATTCACACAGTAATATTCAATCAAAAACATATTATATATCACACAATAATATTCAATCAGTAAACATTAACCCTTGACACGCTACTTAATATATTTTAATGCGAATTAATTAATAATTAAATCTCACATTTTAATTCAATTAATCCAACAATAATAATTACTCCCATAATTATTTAAATCAACAAAAATACGGGGTGTTATATACTTCCCCCTTACAACGAAATTTCATCCCGAAATTCTAAAAAAGTATACTAGGTACAACCAACACTGTATATATGTTGCGCATCGCATCATTGCGTTCCTAAGTAAACTATCCCGTACCACCCATATAGTACGCTATCGAATACCCTTCGTAATGAACACTCCACATATGTTCGTTTTAAACTCCAGGTTACCCTGTCACGTAGGTTCTTGCCCAAACTTGACCATTTAAGTTTCACTACTTAAACTTATTTTAGATATTTACTATCTAGCCTTCGATTATTTCGTACCTTAATAAATTTCTCGCTCTTTAGTAACATACGATCTCATCTCGCAATGAATGTACACATGTAGGTTATTGGCGCAACATGTGTTACACACATTATATACCATAAATATCAACTCATTTTTGATCTTCGCAATAGGACCCGGACCCCCCACCTTTAACTAATGATCATGAGAGCAACAAGGTTTACCATACCATACCTCAACTGACAACATGCCCAAAATGAGCTTATATGAGTAGTTGTACACAAACTCCACTAGTGGAAAAAACTGCTCTCGTCTTCCCCTAAAGTCCAAGGGTATACATATAATCTATTCTCCTACATTCGATTAGTTCGCTTATTTTGCCCATTCATCTGAGGATGATAGGCCGTACTCAATTACACTGGGTACCCATGGCCTCTTGAACACTCTTCCAAAATCGAAAGGCGAAGGTCTTATCGTAATCGGACACGCTATCAAGCGGTATCCAATATAACCTCAATATCTTGGCTATAAAGGTCGGTGCATGCTGACTCATAGTATGATTAGTCTTAACTAACTTAACATATGCTACATCGGTCAACCTATCCATTATCACTTATATAGGATCGCAAATTCTCAATGAAGTAGTTACTTCCGTGAGAAAATTCTTGGGACTGTTGTCCCATTACTTCTTGGGAATCCTAATGGTTTCAGAAACCTCAACTGGTTTCGAAAGGTCCACCCCTTTCAACAACAGACAAGTGGTCCACTACAGAACGGATTAACAATTTCTCACTTCTTTAAATCTCGCTACCACTGATTATTTATAACCTGATGCATCTTATATTCTCTCAAATGTGACTCTAACTATGATCCATATGACTTTGCCTCACCGCGTGTCACAGGTCCTCCCCCGGCTGTAATAATCGGTTTCTCATGAGTCGTAAGCCTCTAACAAATCTAACGGGATAAACTTTAACTCCCCGAGCTAAAGTGTTGCCGAATTCACATGGCAATCACAATCTACTTCCTAATACAATACCATTCTCGTATACAATCAAGTCATGATATCTCCACTTCTATCTTCATTTGCCTCACCCCATACATTCTGAACAAAAACAAAGTCAAGATTCAATTATCTAGGGCTCCCATACACCCTATGCCTTGCGCATTTTTGCACCAATCAAATATATTCTCACGTTAAAGTGTAATTATCCACTCTCGATTATTCTCTTATATGTACAATTACTAAGTACGAATCTCATGTACTATCATCCAAACTTCTCTTCGACTCCCGACGTTTATTAGTTTCATGCGTGGGATGTCTTGCAAAGCGAAATCTAAACAAGGAACCCCCCCGATACACTATTAACTAACATTATCGGTCGTCGAGATCCGTAAGACCCCTAATCCATAACATGTACCTTCCCATAATCTCCGCATGTTGACATAAAAGTCTACCTATGTTTTTAAAACTATCATGAAACGTGGTACTATCACTATCCCGAGTTTTGGCGCTATATATAACAAGCTATATTTCATTGCGTGATAAAGGACACAATGCATCCTGAGTCACATCAGTATTTAAATACCTACACACCGGGGTCACATCTAATGAGACAACAAACTCACTGAAGTCTACGATATCATGAAGTTTTCACATATATATATATATATATATATATATATATATATATATATATATATATATATATATATATATGGCCAACCCTATTTCAGGTGGCACTTCACAAAAGTAATTTTACTCACCCGGAGTATCCAGCACAATAGTCTTCTAGCTTAATCTACTATCATTCAAACAGTCGATACTTATCACTACAAACTACCATAATAAGCTCTACCATGCTAACTCAACGCAATAGTAAATTATAGCAATAAAATATGCCTTTAGGGACCACCCGGATCACTCAAGGGCGACATCATAGAGCCCCATTACCCATAGTAAATATGTTTATAACCAAACTGTTAAAACTAACGTACCCACTAAACTAGACTAGAACGTGAACTTTGGTGTTAACAATTCATATATGTATTGTGATTCACTCATGTCACTTGACCTAATCCTTTTCTCACAAGGATGGAGCAAAACTTCATCAGGTTCGCCTGGTCGTAGGATCCCATCATGTAGTTTCCAACACAGTATAAGT
Source organism: Sambucus nigra (assembly GCA_949130495.1). NCBI lineage: Eukaryota > Viridiplantae > Streptophyta > Magnoliopsida > Dipsacales > Adoxaceae > Sambucus > Sambucus nigra. The sequence goes on along the minus strand of OX422209.1, from coordinate 90,153,234 downwards.
ATCTGCAATTTTAATACATCTAGTATTCCAGCCCATAGTTGCCCCCTCCTTGCTGTGGGAAAATTTATTCTGTTCTGCGGCTTACACACTCATCACTAAAACATTGACCTAAATCTCGAGACCTCAATTATGGCCTTACTGGCCACCCTATTTCATCCTGGGCCCCATCGACCCTGAAGTACAAAATGCTACTATTACCGAGGACTATGTTGGTCCTGCCTGAATCCACCACTCTTGGGTTGTAACTCCTTGAGCTCTATTCTCTTGACCTAATTCCTCCTCAGACAATCTCACTCCTCCAGTTGTTATGCCTAATTGACATGGTTTACTATCCTCAAATCTTATCGATTGTACTTCGCAACGTGGACACATTCAACATTGATAGTCCCACTCTCTATACATAGGGGAAACTTCCCGATCCATTTCCCGTCACTGGTCCAACTGACCATTTTAGAATGTCTTCTATGCTTGATTTCTAATCTACATACATAAACAATTTAACCTAAATTAATCTCACATTCAATTTATGTATGTCAAATCCCCAATTTTTGCCACCTTTATTAACAATACAAGGGTATTCCATTCTTACACTAACATGAACATGGGCATTGCTAAAGGAAAGTAAGTAATAAACACTTTTCTGATTATGAGGGTTTGATTCGTCGCTTGAAATTGGTATAGATGTGTTCTCCTCTTTCCGATCTACGCGTTGATGATGTTTTTGGTGAAAGATGACTGGTTTTGGCCTTGGAACTCCTATGAACCTCTTCTTCTCCTTCCTCTGGGACTCTCTCTTTTCTTTTATAGATAAAACCCTAACTGTAACTACGTAAGGGATATCAAATCACTCTAATTTTCGTCCATTAATTAACCCCAAAAATGCAATTTACCAAAACGCCATCCCGGGACGCCGATTAGGTCTAAGATTGCCCCGGGACCCAAACTAAACCTCCGGGTACACTATTTTTACTATCTTGACCCTTCGGACTCAATGGCTCACTCAAAATGATCGTACGAGTTAATATAAATAAATTCTCTTTATATTTCCATAAATTAGTCCCGACACGACTCACACGCGCGTCTGACTTAAATTACCAAATTGTCATATTTCTCACTCTCGACAATTATCAAAGTGCATAATCCCATATTATATATTCACACAGTAATATTCAATCAAAAACATATTATATATCACACAATAATATTCAATCAGTAAACATTAACCCTTGACACGCTACTTAATATATTTTAATGCGAATTAATTAATAATTAAATCTCACATTTTAATTCAATTAATCCAACAATAATAATTACTCCCATAATTATTTAAATCAACAAAAATACGGGGTGTTATATACTTCCCCCTTACAACGAAATTTCATCCCGAAATTCTAAAAAAGTATACTAGGTACAACCAACACTGTATATATGTTGCGCATCGCATCATTGCGTTCCTAAGTAAACTATCCCGTACCACCCATATAGTACGCTATCGAATACCCTTCGTAATGAACACTCCACATATGTTCGTTTTAAACTCCAGGTTACCCTGTCACGTAGGTTCTTGCCCAAACTTGACCATTTAAGTTTCACTACTTAAACTTATTTTAGATATTTACTATCTAGCCTTCGATTATTTCGTACCTTAATAAATTTCTCGCTCTTTAGTAACATACGATCTCATCTCGCAATGAATGTACACATGTAGGTTATTGGCGCAACATGTGTTACACACATTATATACCATAAATATCAACTCATTTTTGATCTTCGCAATAGGACCCGGACCCCCCACCTTTAACTAATGATCATGAGAGCAACAAGGTTTACCATACCATACCTCAACTGACAACATGCCCAAAATGAGCTTATATGAGTAGTTGTACACAAACTCCACTAGTGGAAAAAACTGCTCTCGTCTTCCCCTAAAGTCCAAGGGTATACATATAATCTATTCTCCTACATTCGATTAGTTCGCTTATTTTGCCCATTCATCTGAGGATGATAGGCCGTACTCAATTACACTGGGTACCCATGGCCTCTTGAACACTCTTCCAAAATCGAAAGGCGAAGGTCTTATCGTAATCGGACACGCTATCAAGCGGTATCCAATATAACCTCAATATCTTGGCTATAAAGGTCGGTGCATGCTGACTCATAGTATGATTAGTCTTAACTAACTTAACATATGCTACATCGGTCAACCTATCCATTATCACTTATATAGGATCGCAAATTCTCAATGAAGTAGTTACTTCCGTGAGAAAATTCTTGGGACTGTTGTCCCATTACTTCTTGGGAATCCTAATGGTTTCAGAAACCTCAACTGGTTTCGAAAGGTCCACCCCTTTCAACAACAGACAAGTGGTCCACTACAGAACGGATTAACAATTTCTCACTTCTTTAAATCTCGCTACCACTGATTATTTATAACCTGATGCATCTTATATTCTCTCAAATGTGACTCTAACTATGATCCATATGACTTTGCCTCACCGCGTGTCACAGGTCCTCCCCCGGCTGTAATAATCGGTTTCTCATGAGTCGTAAGCCTCTAACAAATCTAACGGGATAAACTTTAACTCCCCGAGCTAAAGTGTTGCCGAATTCACATGGCAATCACAATCTACTTCCTAATACAATACCATTCTCGTATACAATCAAGTCATGATATCTCCACTTCTATCTTCATTTGCCTCACCCCATACATTCTGAACAAAAACAAAGTCAAGATTCAATTATCTAGGGCTCCCATACACCCTATGCCTTGCGCATTTTTGCACCAATCAAATATATTCTCACGTTAAAGTGTAATTATCCACTCTCGATTATTCTCTTATATGTACAATTACTAAGTACGAATCTCATGTACTATCATCCAAACTTCTCTTCGACTCCCGACGTTTATTAGTTTCATGCGTGGGATGTCTTGCAAAGCGAAATCTAAACAAGGAACCCCCCCGATACACTATTAACTAACATTATCGGTCGTCGAGATCCGTAAGACCCCTAATCCATAACATGTACCTTCCCATAATCTCCGCATGTTGACATAAAAGTCTACCTATGTTTTTAAAACTATCATGAAACGTGGTACTATCACTATCCCGAGTTTTGGCGCTATATATAACAAGCTATATTTCATTGCGTGATAAAGGACACAATGCATCCTGAGTCACATCAGTATTTAAATACCTACACACCGGGGTCACATCTAATGAGACAACAAACTCACTGAAGTCTACGATATCATGAAGTTTTCACATATATATATATATATATATATATATATATATATATGGCCAACCCTATTTCAGGTGGCACTTCACAAAAGTAATTTTACTCACCCGGAGTATCCAGCACAACAGTCTTCTAGCTTAATCTACTATCATTCAAACAGTCGATACTTATCACTACAAACTACCATAATAAGCTCTACCATGCTAACTCAACGCAATAGTAAATTATAGCAATAAAATATGCCTTTAGGGACCACCCGGATCACTCAAGGGCGACATCATAGAGCCCCATTACCCATAGTAAATATGTTTATAACCAAACTGTTAAAACTAACGTACCCACTAAACTAGACTAGAACGTGAACTTTGGTGTTAACAATTCATATATGTATTGTGATTCACTCATGTCACTTGACCTAATCCTTTTCTCACAAGGATGGAGCAAAACTTCATCAGGTTCGCCTGGTCGTAGGATCCCATCATGTAGTTTCCAACACAGTATAAGTATCTGCAATTTTAATACATCTAGTATTCCAGCCCATAGTTGCCCCCTCCTTGCTGTGGGAAAATTTATTCTGTTCTGCGGCTTACACACTCATCACTAAAACATTGACCTAAATCTCGAGACCTCAATTATGGCCTTACTGGCCACCCTATTTCATCCTGGGCCCCATCGACCCTGAAGTACAAAATGCTACTATTACCGAGGACTATGTTGGTCCTGCCTGAATCCACCACTCTTGGGTTGTAACTCCTTGAGCTCTATTCTCTTGACCTAATTCCTCCTCAGACAATCTCACTCCTCCAGTTGTTATGCCTAATTGACATGGTTTACTATCCTCAAATCTTATCGATTGTACTTCGCAACGTGGACACATTCAACATTGATAGTCCCACTCTCTATACATAGGGGAAACTTCCCGATCCATTTCCCGTCACTGGTCCAACTGACCATTTTAGAATGTCTTCTATGCTTGATTTCTAATCTACATACATAAACAATTTAACCTAAATTAATCTCACATTCAATTTATGTATGTCAAATCCCCAATTTTTGCCACCTTTATTAACAATACAAGGGTATTCCATTCTTACACTAACATGAACATGGGCATTGCTAAAGGAAAGTAAGTAATAAACACTTTTCTGATTATGAGGGTTTGATTCGTCGCTTGAAATTGGTATAGATGTGTTCTCCTCTTTCCGATCTACGCGTTGATGATGTTTTTGGTGAAAGATGACTGGTTTTGGCCTTGGAACTCCTATGAACCTCTTCTTCTCCTTCCTCTGGGACTCTCTCTTTTCTTTTATAGATAAAACCCTAACTGTAACTACGTAAGGGATATCAAATCACTCTAATTTTCGTCCATTAATTAACCCCAAAAATGCAATTTACCAAAACGCCATCCCGGGACGCCGATTAGGTCTAAGATTGCCCCGGGACCCAAACTAAACCTCCGGGTACACTATTTTTACTATCTTGACCCTTCGGACTCAATGGCTCACTCAAAATGATCGTACGAGTTAATATAAATAAATTCTCTTTATATTTCCATAAATTAGTCCCGACACGACTCACACGCGCGTCTGACTTAAATTACCAAATTGTCATATTTCTCACTCTCGACAATTATCAAAGTGCATAATCCCATATTATATATTCACACAGTAATATTCAATCAAAAACATATTATATATCACACAATAATATTCAATCAGTAAACATTAACCCTTGACACGCTACTTAATATATTTTAATGCGAATTAATTAATAATTAAATCTCACATTTTAATTCAATTAATCCAACAATAATAATTACTCCCATAATTATTTAAATCAACAAAAATACGGGGTGTTATATACTTCCCCCTTACAACGAAATTTCATCCCGAAATTCTAAAAAAGTATACTAGGTACAACCAACACTGTATATATGTTGCGCATCGCATCATTGCGTTCCTAAGTAAACTATCCCGTACCACCCATATAGTACGCTATCGAATACCCTTCGTAATGAACACTCCACATATGTTCGTTTTAAACTCCAGGTTACCCTGTCACGTAGGTTCTTGCCCAAACTTGACCATTTAAGTTTCACTACTTAAACTTATTTTAGATATTTACTATCTAGCCTTCGATTATTTCGTACCTTAATAAATTTCTCGCTCTTTAGTAACATACGATCTCATCTCGCAATGAATGTACACATGTAGGTTATTGGCGCAACATGTGTTACACACATTATATACCATAAATATCAACTCATTTTTGATCTTCGCAATAGGACCCGGACCCCCCACCTTTAACTAATGATCATGAGAGCAACAAGGTTTACCATACCATACCTCAACTGACAACATGCCCAAAATGAGCTTATATGAGTAGTTGTACACAAACTCCACTAGTGGAAAAAACTGCTCTCGTCTTCCCCTAAAGTCCAAGGGTATACATATAATCTATTCTCCTACATTCGATTAGTTCGCTTATTTTGCCCATTCATCTGAGGATGATAGGCCGTACTCAATTACACTGGGTACCCATGGCCTCTTGAACACTCTTCCAAAATCGAAAGGCGAAGGTCTTATCGTAATCGGACACGCTATCAAGCGGTATCCAATATAACCTCAATATCTTGGCTATAAAGGTCGGTGCATGCTGACTCATAGTATGATTAGTCTTAACTAACTTAACATATGCTACATCGGTCAACCTATCCATTATCACTTATATAGGATCGCAAATTCTCAATGAAGTAGTTACTTCCGTGAGAAAATTCTTGGGACTGTTGTCCCATTACTTCTTGGGAATCCTAATGGTTTCAGAAACCTCAACTGGTTTCGAAAGGTCCACCCCTTTCAACAACAGACAAGTGGTCCACTACAGAACGGATTAACAATTTCTCACTTCTTTAAATCTCGCTACCACTGATTATTTATAACCTGATGCATCTTATATTCTCTCAAATGTGACTCTAACTATGATCCATATGACTTTGCCTCACCGCGTGTCACAGGTCCTCCCCCGGCTGTAATAATCGGTTTCTCATGAGTCGTAAGCCTCTAACAAATCTAACGGGATAAACTTTAACTCCCCGAGCTAAAGTGTTGCCGAATTCACATGGCAATCACAATCTACTTCCTAATACAATACCATTCTCGTATACAATCAAGTCATGATATCTCCACTTCTATCTTCATTTGCCTCACCCCATACATTCTGAACAAAAACAAAGTCAAGATTCAATTATCTAGGGCTCCCATACACCCTATGCCTTGCGCATTTTTGCACCAATCAAATATATTCTCACGTTAAAGTGTAATTATCCACTCTCGATTATTCTCTTATATGTACAATTACTAAGTACGAATCTCATGTACTATCATCCAAACTTCTCTTCGACTCCCGACGTTTATTAGTTTCATGCGTGGGATGTCTTGCAAAGCGAAATCTAAACAAGGAACCCCCCCGATACACTATTAACTAACATTATCGGTCGTCGAGATCCGTAAGACCCCTAATCCATAACATGTACCTTCCCATAATCTCCGCATGTTGACATAAAAGTCTACCTATGTTTTTAAAACTATCATGAAACGTGGTACTATCACTATCCCGAGTTTTGGCGCTATATATAACAAGCTATATTTCATTGCGTGATAAAGGACACAATGCATCCTGAGTCACATCAGTATTTAAATACCTACACACCGGGGTCACATCTAATGAGACAACAAACTCACTGAAGTCTACGATATCATGAAGTTTTCACATATATATATATATATATATATATATATATATATATATATATATGGCCAACCCTATTTCAGGTGGCACTTCACAAAAGTAATTTTACTCACCCGGAGTATCCAGCACAATAGTCTTCTAGCTTAATCTACTATCATTCAAACAGTCGATACTTATCACTACAAACTACCATAATAAGCTCTACCATGCTAACTCAACGCAATAGTAAATTATAGCAATAAAATATGCCTTTAGGGACCACCCGGATCACTCAAGGGCGACATCATAGAGCCCCATTACCCATAGTAAATATGTTTATAACCAAACTGTTAAAACTAACGTACCCACTAAACTAGACTAGAACGTGAACTTTGGTGTTAACAATTCATATATGTATTGTGATTCACTCATGTCACTTGACCTAATCCTTTTCTCACAAGGATGGAGCAAAACTTCATCAGGTTCGCCTGGTCGTAGGATCCCATCATGTAGTTTCCAACACAGTATAAGTATCTGCAATTTTAATACATCTAGTATTCCAGCCCATAGTTGCCCCCTCCTTGCTGTGGGAAAATTTATTCTGTTCTGCGGCTTACACACTCATCACTAAAACATTGACCTAAATCTCGAGACCTCAATTATGGCCTTACTGGCCACCCTATTTCATCCTGGGCCCCATCGACCCTGAAGTACAAAATGCTACTATTACCGAGGACTATGTTGGTCCTGCCTGAATCCACCACTCTTGGGTTGTAACTCCTTGAGCTCTATTCTCTTGACCTAATTCCTCCTCAGACAATCTCACTCCTCCAGTTGTTATGCCTAATTGACATGGTTTACTATCCTCAAATCTTATCGATTGTACTTCGCAACGTGGACACATTCAACATTGATAGTCCCACTCTCTATACATAGGGGAAACTTCCCGATCCATTTCCCGTCACTGGTCCAACTGACCATTTTAGAATGTCTTTCCCTCGGACTGGCAGTCTTAGCTCCCAATCGTTCTCCCATTGTCCCTTTAGCTATGCGGGCCTTTCGAAACTATAATTGGCCTCTATAACCCTGATTGATTTCATCGTTACTTTTAGGAAATTAATCAATTGAAATTATCTAAATGAATTCCGCATTGGGCATACTCTCATGTGGTGTTTCACTAACACTGTTAAGTTTAGTTTTACTTTTTGGCCAAATTATCTAACCCTCATGGCTCACTTCTTATGGAAGTACTGATATAACTTGCACATGTATGACCCTGATGACATCAACATCAGTCATTATAGCTGGATTTATCATCCAACATCGTATTCTACACATGATCCCCCTTTTTTAGGTACGAAATTTGTTACGCAATTCAACCTACCTCTCACGATCAGTCTCTAGCCTACCCACTGTGCTAAGTTTTAAAATTTCCCTTGCATCTCTGTCATAACATCGAACGGAAGACCTCACTATTAAATCGTTCCCAAATTTTCTCTTTAAATTTATTCTTTATACGTGGTAATTGACTCTAATAACTTTATGTCGCTTATAGGAGCTACAAATTTTACTCTAATTTTGATTCCAAGTGTCGCCGCACTCCACTTGACACAATTGCCTTCAGATTTTCTACTTTCAATGGCCTGTTACACTTGCTCTCTCCCTTCTCCGCATCTTCACCACTTGTTTTTCAAAAGAGTCTTTCTAATTTCCCTCTCGTCGACTATGCTAGGTGGTCCTGAAATCGTTCCACTGCTACCTACGACTGTGTCTGGGGAACCCTTTTGTTCCCGAGTGATGATTCCATTATTACTTGCTTAACTAATGCTCATGGTGACTTTTGTCATGTCCACTGTTCCCAAATTACTCTATGTCTTCTACGAGGTTTCTTCTCCTGCAATCCTTCTTACGGACCTCGCTGGTCGTCCTATAATGTTTCGTGCTTGAAGCACACACGATTTTGTATAATAAGTCACATTCATTATAATTCATAGCAGGAGAACGTAAGTTGCATGCGTAAGAGAATACAAAAATCCTATAGTAAGGCTCTACATCAAAGAACGCTTCGCTGAAATGTGAAAAGTCGTACAGATCCTAAGGACACTAGAACCTGATGTAATGATACCACCTGTGACACCCCGCCTAATTAAATACCGAGTGATCAGTCCTTTATTAAATTAAAATCAAAGTGTCCGGTTGGTTTATTCTTAGCATCACCGTTGAAAACAATTTTCATTTATAATCACCTAATAATTAATTATGCTAAGTGTCAAAACATTTTCCCAAATTAATTATACCCAACTAATCCATTATTAAATTCCATGCCTTAAGTTATAAGTTAATTCTATTCCGCAATAATAAATACTGAACGTGAATCAAATACTAAAATAAATGAGACATGATAAAACATTCCAGTTCAAAGTCTAAAACCAAAGTATCATAATACTCAATCCAAAAGTAAGGAAATGCTAATAAAAAAAAAATCCCTGAAATAGTTAATATGGAATTGGGCGACACATGCCCTAAATAAAATTTCTGAACTAGGAATATAATGAAGAGATTACAGCTTCTAATATGAATAACCTACAACTTCCACAATAGTTGCAGCTCGTCGAATGATCCACGTGTCTAAGTCTGGCGGTGACCTTGTGGCTAGACACCTGGTATAATATATATATATATATATATATATATATATATATAGAGAGAGAGAGAGGCAGGCTCCTATGCACACTAAGTTTGCACACTAAATTTGCACATTACCTTTTAAAAGTAGTAAAAAAAATATTTTTGAGTTGATTTTTTTTGTGTGATATTTAAACATTTCAAGGAACCCGTATAAAAAAAATCAGCTCAAAAAAACTTTTTTTGCTATTTTTAAAAAATCGGTCAAACTTTCGCAGTTTTTAAGCCCTTTAAAAACTGCGAAAGTTTGACCGATTTTTTAAAAATAGCAAAAAAAGTTTTTTTGAGCTGATTTTTTTTATACGGGTTCCTTGAAATGTTTAAATATCACATAAAAAAATTGGTGTGCGCCAGCACTAAGTTTGCCTACTTTTAAAAGGTAATGTGCAAACTTAGTGTGCAAACTTAGTGTGCACAGGAGCCTGCCTCTCTCTCTCTCTCTCTCTCTCTATATATATATATATATATATATATATATATATATATAGCAAAGGAGAGAAGAGATGCAAGAGACGGGTCAGAGTCCGATGTTTTAAAAATGATTTAACAAGTATTTAAAACTGTATTAAAGCAAGTATTATGTGCATGTTAGATATCGAACTCTCACATGAGATTCTCACCTATCATCTATTGTGCACGCCCAACGTACTTCTAATCCCACCTAGCTATGCCACCCTAGTTCGAAGTCACACTAATACTAACTACACCCACCAGTAGTATTCCCGTATTGCCCATACACTACGCTATTAAATTAGCCTATGCCGAATAGATAATTAACATGTTTCTCATTTGCATAATAAATCTATTACACGCTTAAGATTTGTATTATATATCAATGTTACCATATCTACTAACTACACACAGTAGAATTATTTACATGTTCCTGTATATATAAATATAGTCACAGCATCGCTATACATATATATACTAATTACACACCCTCGGGCTAAGACCCATTAGCGCACCTAACCATATTAATCCATCACCCCCGGGTTAGCACCCATTAGCGCACTCATTAATGGTATTCTTGCACCCTCGGGTTATCACCCATTAGCGCACTTAACAATAATATTCCTTCACCCCCGGGTTATCACCCATTAGTGCACTTAACAATAATATTCCTGCACCCCCGGGTTATCACCTATTAGTGCACTTAACAGTAATATCAATCGATAGGCATACACACATCCTATTAAAATCCATAGGTTTACACTTAACCTAATCACGTATTTTCCACATATTGAAGTCTTTTATTACCATTCGAAATATAATTATTTCAAGTATTCTCTCTCGAATTTCTAAGATTAATGCATCCCATGTATGTCCAAGTCCTACGCCACACTTGCCTTCATATGACATCATATCAAACCTCAGTGTACTACATTAGGGTTCCCGCATTACTAGTCCCGAAAGGTGTCCTAAGGGTCCACAAATCAATTCTGGAAAAATTAGCAGGGCGGTCCGGACCCACTAGGAAAGCGATCCGAACCCTTTTTTAAAAACACATGATCCGGACCTTTTTCTAAAAAACGGTCCAGAGATTTTATGAAAAGCGATCCAGACCGCTACCCTTTTCGACGCAGATTAACCCATAAACGTTCTCTTCACCAATTCAACAACCATAACCTCTACGAATCATTCCCAAACGCCAACCAATCATACTAAATCAATTTCCTAACATGTATGTATTATTTCCACTAATATAACATAATTAATTCGTTACTAATCACCAATATAATCTATAATTGCCAAATAGTTAATAAAACCCTAGTTCTTACAATCATCAATCAAGACATAAAATTTCCAGATAGATCTATCACAGAAAGTCTTCTATGCGTGATTTTTAATCTACATACATAAACGATTAACCTAAATTAATCTTAGATTCAATTCATGTATATCAAATCCCCAATTTTCATCACCTTTATTAACAATACAATGGTATTCCATTCCTACACTAACATGAACATGGGTATTGCTAAAGAAAAGCAAGTAATAAACACTTGCCTGATTATGAGGGTTTGATTCGTCCCTTGAAATTGGTATAGATGTGTTCTCCTCTTTTCGATCACCGCGTTGATGATGTTTTTGGTGAAAGATGACATGTTTTGGCCTTGGAACTCCTATGAACCTCTTCTTCTCCTTCCGCTGGGACTCTCTCTTTTCTTTTATAGATAAAACCCTAACTGTAACTACATAAGGGATATCAAAACCTCTTCTTCTCCTTCCACTGGGACTCTCTCTGTTTTCTTTTATAGAAAAAACCCTAACTGTAACTACGTAAGGGATATTAAAGCACTCTAATTTTCGTCCATTAATTAACCCTAAAAATACAATTTATCAAAATTCCATCTGGGACGCCGATTTGGCTTAATATTACCCCAGGACCCAAACTAAACCTTCGGGTACACTATCTTGATTTCGAACTCAACGGCGCACTCGAAATGATCGTACGAGTTAATAAAAATAAAATTCTCTTTTTTTATTCCCATCAATTTATCCTGGCACGACTCACACGCGTGTCTGACTTAAATTACCAAGTTTTCATATTTCTCACTCTCGACAATTATCAAAGTGCATAATACCATATTACATATTCACACAGTAATATTCAATCAAAAAGATATTACATATCACACAATAATATTCAATCAATAAACATTAACCCTTGACACACTAGTTAATATATTTTAATCCGGATTAATTAACAATTAAATCTCGCATTTTAATTCAAGTAATCCAACAATAATAATTACTCCCATAATTATTTAAATCAACAAAAATACGGGGTGTTACAGAGATCTCTCCGGATCCAACCGTGTTTTGAAAGAAATGGCGTATGCTATCTGTGAGGCGGGCCATTCCACAAAGGCATGCCCGACGATTTTCGCCTACAAGGCCATGCATACCGAGCTGGTGTATGCTATAGGAGGATTCAAGGGAAATTTTAACTCCGCACATGGAAACTCGTACAACCCTTCATGGAGAAACCATCCTGGTTTTAACTATGGATAACCACAAGCTACGATGAATCCACATTCAAATATTGTTCCATCTCCACCGCCTCCTCAATTTCTGCAAGCACCACCTTCTCCAGCTCCGTATATTACTCCACCACGGAGGAACTTTGAGGATACGATAAACTAGTTTATAAATTCTCAGAGTGCAACCAATGCTAGATATTATCGCATGTTCGTCGACATGAATACGCACATCTCCAAGTTGCAATCCTCATTGAGTATCCAAAAGAAGGTAAAGTTTCCTGTCCAGGGCCAAAGACCTCCCAAAGGTCAAACTAGTATTAGCTCCACATATACCTAACATCAGGAGCAGTGCCAAGCTATAACCACCCTTCGTAGTGGGAGAGTAGTTAATTTATCACCTCCCCTACACGACACTTCGAAAGTCAAGGAGAATTCGCCCGACACGAAAGAGGCCAAAGATTTCCCCTTGAACGCGAGTGAAAATGAAGACACTAGTGAACTCGAGGTAGTTGTAAAGCCACTATCCGCTCCGCCATTTCCTCAAAGATTGGTACCTTCCCACAAAAAGACCATAAGTGATGAAGTGCTAGAGGTGCTTAAAACCGTGAGATTGAACTTACAGTTCCTTGATGTAATAAGGCAAATTCCAGCTTATGCAAAAGTTATTAAAGATTTATTGATTGTCAAGAGGAAAATGAAGGTAAAAAAAACGTGTTTCTAGCCCAAAACGTGAGATCCATTCTTTTTAACGATCTCCCACCTAAATATAAAGATCCCGGTGCACCCACCATTTCCTAAACCATTGGAGAGAATAAAATTGAGAGAGCCTTACTCGACCTGGGGGCAAGTGTTAATATCCTCCCCTATTCAATTTATAGGCAACTTGATCTGGGTGACCTTAAGCCCACAAGGATCACTCTTCAATTAGCGGATCGAATCGTGAAGACACCAAGAGATATAGTTGAGGACGTGATAGTCTAAGTGGATACTTTCTACTTCCCAATAGATTTTGTTATTTGGGACGCGGAGCCCTCCTTCGCCTAAAAAAATAATGTTCCCATCATCCTTGGACACCCATTCTTAGCTACGGCTAACGCACTGATCAATACTTGAAATGGGCAGATGCAACTCACTTTTGGGAATATGACTTTAGAAACAAACATCTTCAACATAGCCTAGTAAGAAGGGGAAGAAGATGATCTTCATGCGATGAGCTTAATTAATGAGATCGTAGAAGAGCACATTAAGAAAAATTACTGTGGAAATGCCTTAGAAGCTTGCCTAGTGTCTAGTCATGAGAGCGAGGGAGATTACACCGAGTTTGAGAGAGAGAGAGAGAGAGAGAGAGAGAGAGAGAGAGAGAGAGAGAGAGAGAGAGAGATTGAGGAGTTGAGAGGATTACTCGATGAGAGAGCGTCAGACGAGGACGCGATAGATGTTAGTTGGGTTTCTCGAATTGAAGAGTTACAACCGAGGGAGGCACGCATAGTTCCCTCTAGCGACACATTCCCGACTCTCGAGTTGAAGAAACTACCCTCCAACGTTAAATATACTTTCCTAGGTGAAAGTGAGATATTTCATGTTATTGTCTCTTCTAGCTTAGATGAAGAGCAGGAGGGTAAGATTTTAAAATTTTTAAGGAAGCACCAAAGTGCTTTTGGTTGGTGTATAGCTGATCTAAAGGGGATAAGCCCTCTGATTTGCTCCCATAAGATTCACCTAGAGGAGGATGTTAAGCCCTCAAGAGAAATGCAAATAATTCTAAACCCCACAATGAAAGATGTGGTGAGAACTGAAATCATAAAGTTATTGGATGCCGGGATTATGTACCCAATCTCGGATAGCAAGTGGGTGAGACCCATTCAAGTCATCCCGAAGAAGTCGGGCATGACTGTGATTGAAAATTCCAAGTGAAAGCTAGTTCCCGAACGCATAACCACTGGGTGGCGCATTTGTATTAATTACCAAAAACTCAATGCGAAAACTAGAAAAAACCATTTTCCCTTGCCATTCATCGATCAAATTCTTGAAATAGTAGAGGTCCACCCTTACAATTGTTTCCTAGATGGTTATTTCGGATATAACCAGATTGAGGTAGATGTACTTGATCAAGAGAAGACAACCTTCACTTGCCCTTTTGGAACGTTTGCCTACAAACGTATGCTATTTGGCTTGTGTAATGTACCGATGACCTTTCAAAGGTGCATGTTTAGCTTATTCAGTGACATGGTTGAGAGAGGGATAGAGGTGTTCATGGACGACTTTCGTGTTTTTGGCACCTCTTTCGATTTATGTCTAGCCAATCTTGAAAAAGTACTAGCTCGATGTGTGGAAAAGAACTTAGTGCTGAAGTGGGAGAAATGCCATTTCATGGTAATATAGGCCATAGTTCTTGGCCACATCGTGTCATCCAAAGGGATCGAAGTTGATAGAGCAAAAATTGATGTCATAGCTGACCTACCCCCACCAAAATCGCTTAAGGACGTGCGCTCTTTCTTGGGCCACGCGAGGTTTTATAAAAGGTTCATTAAGATCTTTAGCGCCATCGTTAGACTCTTAAGCAACCTTCTTATGAAGGACACCCCATTCGAGTGGACTGTAGCATGCCAAAGTGCTTTTCAAAAATTAAAAAGCATGCTTGTGTTCGCTCCCATCATGCAAGCTCCGGATTTGTCCTTGCCATTCGAGCTTATGTGTGATGCGAGCGATTATGCGATAGGGGTTGTTTTAGGCCAAAGGAAAGATAAAAATGCTCATGTTATCTACTATGCTAGTCGAACTCTTACCGAACCACAGCTCAACTACTCCACCACGAAGAAGGAATTGCTAGCGGTAGTCTTCGCTCTTGACAAGTTTTGATCCTATCTTATCGGTTCCCCCATTACTTGTTTCACCGACCATGCAGCTTTTAAATATCTCCTTGCAAAGAAAGATGCAAACCCGCGCCTCATAAGGTGGATCATACTCCTACAAGAGTTTAATCTCTCCATTAAAGACAAAAAAAGAGTAGAAAACGTCATCGCCGATCGCTTATCATGACTTTCGTCCAACGTACCTAGTGATACTATACCCATAAATGAGTATTTTCTGGATGAGCAGCTTTTTGTCACTTTTTATTTACCCCGGTTTGCGAATATAGTGAACTATCTTATCACGGGAGCCGTCCCTCCCGATTGGACACTGCAAGATAAGAAGAGGTTCATAACTTGGTCGAGGGTTGTTTTTCTATGATAATCCATTCCTGTTTAAATATTGCGCCGACCAAATCATCCGACGATGCGTACTGGATGACGAAATTCCGAAAGTCATCCAATTCTGTCATTCGGAAGCATGTGGAGACCACTTTTCCATGAAAAAGATAGCCACTAAAATTCTCCAAAGCGGTTGGTACTGGCCCATAATGTTCCGAGATGTAAACAATTACTGGAAATCTTGTGATACACGTCAATGGATGGGGGTGATTACCCAATGGGACATGATGCCATTAACCCCGAATCTCATCATTAAGGTTTTTGATTGCTGGGGTATTGACTTTATGGGCCCTTTCCCCCGTCCTTTGGATACCTATACATCCTAGTCGCGGTAGATTATGTTTCGAAGTGGGTGGAACCTATAGCTACCAAGACTAATGATGAGAACGTGGTGATAAAATTCCTGCAGGAACACATACTTTCTCGCTTCAGTGCTCCGAAAGCGATAGTTCGTGATAACGACACAAACTTTTACAACAAGCCGTTTGAGAAACTTATGAAAAAGTATGGTGTCGTTCACAAGGTTGGAACGACATATCACCCACAAATGAATGGGTAGGCCGAGTTGGTGAATCGTGAGATTAAAAACATCCTTGAGAAAACCGTCGATCCTAATCGGAAAGATTGGTCCCTTCGTTTGAATAATTCCCTATGGGCCTACCGCACCGCATACAAGAACCCACTTGGAATGTCCCCATTTCGTTTTGTGTATGGAAAACCTTGCCATCTTTTGATTTAGTTGGAGCACAAAGCGTACTGGGCGTATGAGAATGATTTGATATGGATAAAGCCGCTGAAGCTCGAAATCTGCAACTGAATGAGTTGAAGGAAATACGCAATGATGCGTATGAGAATGACATGATTTAAAAAAAAGATGAAACTCACGCATGATAAGATTATTCGACGAAAAAAGTTTTAACCCGGACAAAAGGTACTCCTCTATAACTCCCGACTTCATCTATTTTCGGGTAAATTGCGATCCCATTGGACTGGCCCATTCGTTGTTAAAACCGTATTTCCCCACGGAGCAATGGAGTTGGATGATCTAAAAGGAGGGAACATGTTCAAAGTCAATGGACAATGCCTACATCCATATGTATAGGCATGCATAGAAGAGATCGACACTATTTGGTTATCGGACCCCGTTTACGGGGTAGAGTGAGCTGAATTTGAGAGGTCATCGCACCCCCGACGTGTATGGGGTGAAATTTTGTGTATCATAGATGTGATTAAGTTACGATCGTTAGTGTCTTAGTTTTGCATTTTGAGAAGTTAAGGGTAAGCAATAAGAATCAATTTTGAAGAGCATTCCTACAGTTGGAGGATTCTGGAAAAAAAGGGAACACGGACCGATCCGCCTCTGGGCATGCGGACCGGTCTACATGGGATTAATTAAAAAATAAAAAATGGGACACAGATCGATCCACCCTTGGGCAGACGGACCGGTCCGGTTCCTGCAACTCTATAACTCCCTAGATTCATTCCCCCAATTCATTCATCTCCCTTTATTTCGTCTCTTCCCAACCCGATTTCCCTCCAAAAATCCCTCCCCTTTCCCTCCAAAATCCTAACCCTTCCCCTTTCCCCACCTATAAATACAACCCTCTTCCACCCTATTTCACCACATTTTTCATTTACCCAAACTCTCTCCCTCTCTATTCCACCCTCTATATCCACCAAACTCACCCTTCATGGCCAACCAACCACCCCCAGAAAAATACAACTCCACGGTCACCGCTGAAAATAAGTCGCTCCCATTTCGTTCCTTTGAGGAGCAACGTTGGCGTCGTCGCTTCTTCAGTCATGCCCGCAAGCTACACATTGAGAGACAATTTCTGTGGGAGGAGCTGCCCGCCAATGTCACTACCCTCTTCATTGCAAAAGGGTGGTTCCGTTTCCTCAATGAGCCGTTCGACACCGTCAGAGCCAACGAGGTGCATTCCTTCCCATGGGTCCCTCGTGCGCACCGATAGTTTTTAAGCCGAGGCGTACGTTGATCAAACGCCTGTCCCATTCTCACTCGACATCCTCATTCGCAAGCTAACGGAGAAGGATGTCCCTCACCCATCCCCATTTCAATACCCTGACAATACCCGCCCCTAGAAAGGATGTATTGAAAGAGTTGGCGCTTGCGTTCAAATAAGGAAACAATATAATAAATTCCTTTTAACGCAAATTAACCCTAAACATGCAACTAGGTGTGATTGAAACAATATGAAATCATGCAAGAATTATTCAACACACAAAGTTTAAGGAAAAATCCCCCACAGGGGCAAAACCATTTGTATATCATTATAATTTGTAAGAGAAACGGCTTACAATCGGATTACACTGAAATACAAGTTTTTTACTAAGAATTACCCGCAGGCATCGGATTCTGTAGTCGCGGATGGAAGACTCCCTTTCCAGTAGGGTTAGCGGCTGGAACTATCCCTGTCCAGTAGGGCTGCAATGAAGAGGAAGAAGCGGTCCACTTCACATGGGTTGAACAGCATCAATGGTGTTCTAGGGTTACCAAAAGTGACTCACAAATGTATGGAATTTGTGTGAATCAAGGGTATGAATCAATGAACTCAAATACCATGAAGAATTAAGAGTTATGGAACTCAGAAAATCGTGTGTAAGTCTTGGAAAAACCACTTCCCCGTAGTGGGATTAAATAAAAACTCTTTGGCCGAGAAAATCTGATACACGATCTGTTTGATTCTATCCAGGGCGGATCGGTCCGGGCCTCAGGCGGATCGGTCCGATGGCGGATCGGTTCTTTTAATTTGAAGCCGATTCGGTTCGCAATCGGTTCGGTGCTCTCTGGACTCATTTTGCAAGGCGGTCCGGTCCGGTCCTGGGCGGATCGGTCCGCAGTCGGATCGGTTCTTTTTATTTTGGGGCGGACCGGTCCGGCTGACTGTTTCCAGATTCCTTCTTCTTTTGATCTTCGGATTTCGGATTTCGTTGATGACGATGTGATCTTTTCAACCATCAATCTTGTAACGGCGTATGACATAACATATACATAAAGGTGAACAAATTGTTCTTACAAATCTCCCCCTATGTCTATGCCGGAACAAACATAAAAAATCCGAATTATCAAGTATGAACAATGCCTATACAAATCTACCCTTACTCTTTGGCCGAGAAAATCTGATACACGATCTGCTTGATTCTATCCAAGGAGGATCGGTCCGGGCCTCAGGCGGATCGATCCGATGGCGGATCGATTCTTTTAATTTGAAGCCGATTCGGTTCGCAATCGGTTCGGTGCTCTCTGGACTCATTTTGCAAGGCGGTCCGGTCCGGTCCTGGGCGGATCGGTCCGCAGTCGGATCGGTTCTTTTTATTTTGGGGCGGACCGGTTCGGTTGACTGTTTCCAGATTCCTTCTTCTTTTGATCTTCGGATTTCAGATTTTGTTGATGACGATGTGATCTTTTCAACCATCAATCTTGTAACGGCGTATGACATAACATATACATAAAGGTGAACAAATTGTTCTTACAAATCTCCCCCTATGTCTATGCCGGAACAAACATAAAAAATCCGAATTATCAAGTATGAACAATGCCTATACAAATCTACCCTTCCATGAACCCAAAACTGAAAGAGGTACATATGACTAAGGCTGCATCGTTTGTTCTTCAATTCTTCAGGAATCTTCACGCTTTTCTCATCAGGGTGTGTATCATGGGATTATCAAGGATGTACCTACACACATGAGATAAAGCAAATACCAAGTGACATATCAAGTTTGAAATGAGATAATAAACATATGCATATATCAATTTATGAGAAAACTCAAATTTCAATTCTCCCCCATAATTAGATAATTCATTCTCCCCCTTTTTATGATGTCCCCAAATAGACAAATGAGAGAAATTAATCAAATAAGCAAGAGCGGGGTGTCACTGGGATAAAACCACACCATGAATGAACATAAAACAACCAAGTCGGTGATAGCGTAAATGAATGGGTGTGAACAAAAATTCGATAGGAAAATCAATGCATACAAACATGACATATGTGCACGATGAATATTGGATATTCCTAACGAATGAACTCAAATGCTTCCTTTGGTGTAAAAGAAATGCAATATATGACATTGACTAAATCAAATCAACAAATCAAAGCTCAAAGTGATTTCTACACCAATAACGTCCAAAATGTTTTTCATGCTTTTTCAGGACTGTCAAGGAAGTACAAACCTGTTTTCATTCTCCAACCAAACTCCCTCAGATTTATATTTTGAATAGAGGTATACTAAATTCTCAAACTTTGGAGAATTGATGGTGAAACCTAAATGGCCCATATTTGGCATGAATTGCTTTTTATTGCCTTTAAATCTTTTCGGGCTCTTTTAACCTCTTAGGACCTCGGATATTAAAATTCCTCCATTTTTTAGGTCCTTTTTAACGGTGGCTTTTGCGCAAAGGATAAATGATCAACTTTCGCAGCCCCTCCCCGTTATGCAAATTAGCACACAGTCTCACCAACACGGTTTTCACATGCATTCCAATTTTGTCAAGTTTTATCGCATATTGTACATTGTATAGACAGAATTGAGATAGAAACACTCAAGCCAATATGTGATAGACAAGTGCAACAATCAAATATAGCTGTGCATGTGTGCATTAAAGGATATAGGAGTCAAGCATGTAGGAAGATATCACTAATTACATCTCAAGGACTCCAATCAATGTTAAGCACATGGATGAAATGATGTATCCTCTCAAATCTCTACCAAACAGTCACATGGATATATGAAATGAAGTTGTGACTTAGCTATCTTAAATGCTCATCCATAAAAGGTGCAAAACAAAAGAAAAAATCTTTTTGGATTTTTCAAAATTTTTTTCATCAAAATAAAATCTTTTTGTGCTTTTCTTAAAATTTTCTTAAAGGAAAATCTTTTTGTATTTTTTTTTAAAAAAAAAATGAAAAACTAACTAATGATACATGCTAGCAATAGGTAAAAAAAATATGATAAACAACCTATGCTAGCAATCAAGACTAGATCTCAACCGGGAGTAACGGTGGAGTTTTCTAAAGATGGTGACATCTTTTGAACCAACTCCACAAGATCATGTGTAGTCTTGATAAAAAACTTCACTTGCTCGCGAATATGTGCAAACTCTCTATCAAAATGAGCAGGCAAAGTATCATGAGTGGGTGCATGTGCATGAATGTGTGAAGTGGCATGATATGGCACAAAACCCAACTTAGAACAAAATTCCCTAAGATTTCTTCGCTTCTTGTAGTGGGAGCAAACATAAACCGGTCTAGGAAGTAATTTATCAACAATTTTGGGATGAACATTCCTAGACGGACACCCATGGGACTCACTCACAATGGTGGATATAGGCTTGGGTGAATTATCTAATGTGACTTGAACCTCCCGTGCTTGTTTGAGGTCATCCTCGAGATGGGATACACGTGTCGTCAGACTAGACACCGTGTTAGTCAAGTCACCTTTTTCCCTTTTAAGCTCATCATTCTCTCCCTTCAACACACCAATCCGAAGACCTAGGATCCTATTAGTCCTTTTTATTTCCATGGTCTCGATAAACAACTTTCTAAAGGCTTTTTGGATCAAACTATCATCACCATTATCATCCTCACTATCACTTAGAGAAGTGGGCATATCAACTTTCTTGCCCTTTCTCTTAAGTCTAGTGGGACACTCAAATTTTTTGTGACCTGTCCCATCGCACTCAAAACATCTTATCTTCTCAAGTTTTTTATTTCTCTCATTCTCACCACAACTCTCTCTCTCTTCAAACAATCTTAAATCCTTCTCTAAAGCGGTGATCCTAAGGTCTAAAGCATTATTACGCTTCTTGGTTTCAAAAAACTCAGAATATAACTTGGCGTAAGCGCGTGGGAGATCACACTCGCTCTCACTTGCCTCATCCTCCCCTTCAGTCTCATCGCTCTTACTGTCGAGGTGTCCTTGTGACGTAGCATCCTCATCGTCGTGAGAAGCATTGGAGGTACTCACATGACTTGCCATGAACGCGGTGAAGTTACGCTCATGCAGTGACTCATCTCCCGAGTCCACCGACTCGACCTCACTGTCGTCACTAAGGGTAGTATTCAGGACAGTTTTACCCTTTTCTCTATTCAGACGGGTGGCACACTCAAACGCTCTATGACCCTTACCATCGCATTCAAAACATCGCTCACTGTCTTTCTTAGGAGGGTCTTTGAAATCTTTCTCATTTTCCTTTTCAAAAATATTTTTCTGAAAATTCTTTTTATCTTTGAAGTTTCCATTTTTTTTAAATTTCAGAATTTTCTTGAAGTTTTTAGCAAATAATGCCAAATCATCTAAGTCAAACTCACATTCAGAATCAGAATTTTCTATCTTTCTAGATGACTTGACTTTCTTTCTTGCCGACCCCTCACTTTTTCTCTCTTGGGCTTTAAGGGCAATTCCCTTATCTTTTGGCTTGGCAGATTTAGGAAACAAGTCAATTTCATAAGTTTGTAAATCTCCTACCAGTTCTTCCAATTTTAGTGTATTTAAATTACCCAAGGAATTTAGCACAGTGACTTTAGGTATAAAACGTTTTGGGAGAGATCTCAAAATCTTTTTAACGACACGCGTGTTATCAATTACCTCACCCAAATTAAAACTAGTGTTAACAATGTCCGACAAGCGTGCAAAAAACTCATCAAAGCATTCGGACTCAGACATGGTGATAGTCTCAAATTGGGTGGCCAAATTTTGTAATTTAGACTCTTTAACAGCGTTCGTTCCTTCATGGGTGAGTTGTAAAACATCCCATGCCTCTTTTGACGTGGTACACGTCATTATGCGTTTGAACTCATCAGGTGTGACAGACCCAGAAATGGCACTTAGACCCTTAGAATTAAAGGATGACCATTTAAATTCATCATCAGTCCAAGAAATGTCAGGTTTCAAGTTGGTCACATTATCAACAGTCACGGTGGGAGGAGTCCACCCTCGTTCAACCAAAATCCAGACACGTTCATCAATGGCTTTTAAAGCCGACCTCATACGGGCTTTCCAATAAGCATAATTTGTCCCGTCAAAAATAGGCATTTTATAATATGACTTCTCCATTTGAACACGCACCTTTTCAAAAATCAATTTTTTCAGAAAATTGATATCTTAGAAAATTTTTGCGGAAAAAGGAATACGCGATAAGTTAGCGTAACCTGCTCTGATACCAATTTGAAAGAGTTGGCGCTTGCGTTCAAATAAGGAAACAATATAATAAATTCCTTTTAACCCAAATTAACCCTAAACATGCAACTAGGTGTGATTGAAACAATATGAAATCATGCAAGAATTATTCAACACACAAAGTTTAAGGAAAAATCCCCCACAGGGGCAAAACCATTTGTATATCACTATAATTTTTAAGAGAAACGGCTTACAATCGGATTACACTGAAATACAAGTTTTTGACTAAGAATTACCCGCAGGCATCAGATTCTGTAGTCGCGGCTGGAAGACTCCCTTTCCAGTAGGGTTAGCGGTTGGAACTATCCCTGTCCAGTAGGGCTGCAATGAAGAGGAAGAAGCGGTCCACTTCACATGGGTTGAACAGCATCAATGGTGTTCTAGGGTTACCAAAAGTGACTCACAAATGTATGGAATTTGAGTGAATCAAGGGTATGAATCAATGGACTCAAATACCATGAAGACTTAAGAGTTATGGAACTCAGAAAATCGTGTGTAAGTCTTAGAAAAACCACTTCCCCGTAGTGGGATTAAATAGAAACTCTTTGGCCGAGAAAATCTGATGCACGATCTGTTTGATTCTATCCAGGGCGGATCGGTCCGGGCCTCAGGCGGATCGGTCCGATGGCGGATCGGTTCTTTTAATTTGAAGCCGATTCGGTTCGCAATCGGTTCGGTGCTCTCTGGACTCATTTTGCAAGGCGGTCCGGTCCGGTCCTGGGCGGATCGGTCCGCAGTCGGATCGGTTCTTTTTATTTTGGGGCGGACCGGTCCGGCTGACTGTTTCCAGATTCCTTCTTCTTTTGATCTTCGGATTTCGGATTTCGTTGATGATGATGTGATCTTTTCAACCATCAATCTTGTAACGGCGTATGACATAACATATACATAAAGGTGAACAAATTGTTCTTACATGTATGCATTTCCCGTATCTCCCCTTGAAATCAGTGGCTCCGAGGCCCTTTTCCCGCCGGCCAACTAGACGATGAAGCGCGCATCACCTTCCAAATAGTTTGCACCAACATTCTACATATTTCAAACTATTCCATCACGTGCCCTCGTCAAGCCACCCTTATCTACCACCTCTATGACCCACACTCCACTATCCACTTAGCCGGCATAATATATCGAGATATTTTCCATGCCGCCACGGATGAAAAAGGCGCTGCCCCGCTCCGCTCCCTTATGCCTGGCTCATCGCATCTCTTATCGCCGACGCTGGTATTCAACCTCCAACCGGATTTTCGCGTCTGCCAAATCCTTTTGGACAGCTTACCCGCACCAAAAGCACGTCGCAAATGGCCATTCACCAAGCCCGACAGGCCACCACTGATCATGATGATAGCGATGAGGAGTCTGCCAACGAGTCCTCGGACGATGAGATGGCATCGAATGACGTGAGCATGGACGAGGGCAAGGAGCCCGAATACGTGGAAGAGGAGGATCTTGACTATGAGCTTCTGGGAAGCCGTATTGATGCATGCATCTCTGTGCTTGAAACAAACTTTCGGTGTTCATAGTGCGCTACGATGCTAATAGGGAGGGGGAGCAACGCGCTTATAGGCGCGATACGAGCATGATGCATAGGCTTCAAGGTCAGATGTTTGAAATGTCCTTCAATTCCCCTCCCCCGTCCTACTTTTATGACCCATATGACCCTAGCACGCCCGGTAGCTCTAACCCCCCACCCCAGTGATATGTTTGATTGGTGATTGTGTTGGTTGTCTTGTTTTTGTTTTTTGTATACTTTTTCCCTTTTGATTTACCACAGTCATTATATATAAAAATCTGCATTTTAAATATTTGTTTGTTTTATTTACCGCACTTCTTATTTTGACTTATTTAGATTTTAGTCCTTTTGATTGGGGACAATACAAAAGTCTAAGTTAGGGGGGAGGTGACGAGTGCGTATTTCTAAAACTTTACAAATTTTCAAAAAACATAAAAATTAGAAAACTTGAAAATTTCCAAAAAATTTGAAAAACTCATAAAAGCCAAAAATATTTTTTTCAAAATAAACAAAAACTTGGAATTCAAAATTTTCAAAAATATCATTAAAATTCGGTTTAAAATCTCAAATTGTAAAAACATAGTACACGAAGCCGAAATTGACAAAAGATGGAAATTGAGTGAACATAGACGACTTAATGAATAAATGTGGAGATTAACCAACTCGGTGAGATTCGAGCCTATCATTTTCGTGAGTGTATATATCAATCCGAGTTAATAGTTAACTCAAAGTTCTAATTCAGCTTCTAAAAAGTCGTTGCGATCTTAATACCCTTGTTTTGATCGGTTAAGGGAATAGTGTGTAATGTTGCCTCGAAAAATGCGATGAGACGTCTCTAAACTTAAAACAATCTCAAAATGCATATGGTAACGCAATTAGTAATTTGGACAATGAAGTAGGCCCTCGTTTGTCACCCAAAAGTGTTGGCCTGAAAAAGTCATAAAAAAGCACCCCTTTTTGCAACCCGTTTTGAGCCGAATAAATTTTTTTCCTTCGTTTGTTAACCCGAAAACATCTAATTGGTTCGGAATTGAGAAAGTTGGGAAAGTCAAAATTTAAGTCTGAAAAGTGCAACAAAAAGGGGCAAAAGAATAGAAATTCTCAACAAAAATAGCCAGAAAAGAAAAGCGTGAAAAATAGAAAAAAATGAGCAAAAGCCCGGAAAAGCACTAATGGACTTCTTAAGAATAGTTTCCAATTCCAAATTTCCTAAACCCATTTTCTTGTACCCTTTACACCTTAAAACCCGAAAAAGTCCTAACCGAGTCCAAATTGCGAAATTTGTTACCGCGTGGAGAGCTAAAACACAAAAAGTTAATAAAAGAGATTAAATGTGTGAATTAGCGGCGATGTTCCCGTTTCCCTATAACCGTAATTCGATGATAAGATCCATTTACCACAGAATTTCGTCTTTCTATTTGTGTGCGTGAACTTGGTTCCGATGCATTTACTCTTTATATCATGCACACCGAGATAAATAGCCACACTTCCGAGAGATTCGTTTGTGAGTGAATTCGTGAGAAATTGAATCAAAAAGAATTTTCGAAAAAGTAACGTAATGGTCAACTAGTGGAATTTCGAGGATAAATTTCTGGCTTCGCACACATGCAATATGATTTGAGACTCTTGAACATGAATTGATTATGACTATTTTCTGGGAAAGTTTAAATTATACAATTTTTGATTATTTTGAATTTTTCTCGAGTCGAATTTTGTGGGTATATTCACTGCAAACTCTTACGAGACACAACTCGTCCTACTAGTGGGACCTAGGGGTTTAAAGGCTTGTTGCATACGCTAAATGCAACCGCTTGCCCGCGAAAGTGTTATTCTATCCTTATAATTTGATAATCACGAGTGAGTTTTAGTTGAATCCTTTTACATTACCCGGGACGCGCAAAGTGCTAAGTTAGGGGGGGTTGATTAGACATTAATTCTTCCAATATTACTCCATAATTTAGTAACTTTTAGCATCTCGAATAATGTAATTGCTCTAGAATTATCTCATTTCCATGCTACTAACCCTTCTACATAGTATTGCAAGTTCTGTGCTTTTTCCAGGTCATTTACAGGTATTTAATGCTAAGGAAGGAAAGGAGAAACTCAAAGAAAAAGAATAAGTCAAAAAAGAAAAGTAAGAAGGGAAAAAGCGTAATTTCCATCCGAAATATGGAAGAAGACCCAATATGAAAGTTGAAGATCTCAATTCAACGATTGCATAGGAAGAAACGGTGTCCAATTTCGAGTTCTAGGGAAGAAGTTACAAGGTTCTAAAGATGCGAGATATTGAAGAGAAATTGAAGAGAATTTAAAGACCAAATGCGGACATATCCGTTTTCCAAAATAATAAGATCGGTCCGGACCCTTAAAACCTGCTTGCCAAAATCACATAGCGGACCGATCCTATTTCTGGAAAAAAAAGGATCGATTCGGATTTCTATCACTCACTGGAAAAATTGCCATAGCGGACCGATCCTATTTCTTAAAAAAAAGGATCGATCCGGGTTTGAATGAGGACCGATCCGCCACTGAAGTCCCGGACCGGTCCGCCGAGGATAAATTTGATTTTCTTGTTATGATTTTAGAGTTTTATTTAGCTATAACTCTAGATTTTTCGTGATGTATTTAACCTCTGGTTATTGTTACACAAAGAAGTTCGATTTTTATGTTAGCTAAGTAGGAGTAGAGGGTTTTTGTAGTAAAACACCCTAGTTTTCCATAAGAAGATTTTGCTGTAAGGATTTGACTTTAATTTATGCAATTCAAGTAACACCTTTCCTATAATTTTCTATTGCTCATTAGTTTTAATTGCTAGTTTTGAATCTGAAATTCTCTTTTTAATTAGTTTATTCAGAGTTAATGTTTTATTTCTTAAAAACCATGTTTTTCTCTATGTTAATCATGCCTAGCTAATTTTCTAAAGGTTGGGGAGCATGAACCCCACCCGGTGTAATTCACGATAATGGAAATAAACTTTTGAATTAAAATCTTAGATGAATCGTGTTGCAACCATCATAGAAATTTTGATCTCGTTTGACCTAGGTAACCGGGATGCTTAAAAATGCAACGCGTGTGTTGGTTAATGCGACACTGCTTTACTCATCCTTTGCTTACGTACTGTGCAGGCTACGATCCCTCATATGTGTAATACTTTGGAGTACTAAAGACCGAGTTCATTTAAAATTCTAATTTTGAATCTAGTATCTTATGAAGTGAAATACTAGGGTGTGGGGGATTGTAACCCGACCTATTATTCTCATTTCATAGTTAGACTTTTAGTCCAATTGTCATCAGCTTTTCATTTAATTAACGTAGTTGCATTTTATTCATTCTAGTTTCATTACTTAATCATTCTCAAATTTGCATCTAGTTGTAGTTGTTCGGTATTACAAATCACCTTTTCCTTCTTTTTAGAGTCAAAGCTAGGTTACCCTTATCTTTCCAACGTCATCACGACTTCGTTCATCCTATTTCCCTGAGGGTCGATACCCGGCTTATCGAATTATTACCTGAGCGACAGGCTTGCACTTGAGCCTAAATAGCACGTACACTAGACACATTTGTGGTCCCGTCAGGCTACGCACCCAAATGACCGTTCAATACCATTATTTTCATTAATGACAGTCCAACCTAAGTCCTATGTTTTGATGTAACAAGTCAAAAATCCCCCATAAGGCTCATCAGGATATGACTATCCTCAACGCGCAAACCTCTTGTCGATAGCAAGTAGGCTAGGTATGTCATACACATAAATCATTATATAGGTATTCATTTCACCTATTTACATATGATTAGGGAAAGCACACAACCCATATAATAAATCACATACGCATTATATTTTATCTCTCGAATATCCTCCCTATTTAAATTAGGACGTTACTTCTTAAGGTATCTTCCCGAGCTTTTCTCACCACTCGAAGTATATCGTTTTATTCCTCAAATAAATTTAGTAGGTAAACATCTACCCCCTACTGGTCCATATCTGTATCATCCCCGAATTTTCACGAATTTAATAATTCTCCAAATTAAGTTTATTCACCGATTATCCCTAATTTAATTTAACCCCATAATTAACTTCTTAGGGTCAAGTCCACAAATATAATATGGCCTAATGGTGTCTCATATATTCCCCTTTTCATTAAAATTAAGTCTCATAATTAAATCAAGAACAATCCCATCGAAATAATTATAAAAGGGAAAAACTATAAAATTTTGGGCATCCGAATCGATTCAGGCTCGTCCGAATCGGTTCTCCCCTGCCTCCAAATCGATTCGGTGGGTTCCGAATCGATTTGCCCCTATAGGTCTGCAAAAATCTGCTTGTCTATGGCTACAGGTTCTCAACATTTTAAACACCCAAATCACTACCAAATGATCCCAAACTCCCAATAATCAATCCCAATTGATACACCCATGTATGTACATGATGTATAACATCAAAAAATATCAAAACCATCATGGAGTTTCGATTAATCATGCTAATCTTATTTTAAATTCAGAAAATCTGCATTATATAATTATTTCTCAAGAACACATATAAACCCCGAATTTCTTCATCAATTAAACCCAAAATTTCGTGATGTTAATTCTAATTTCATTAAAGGAATAATCCTAAATATTTTTCATTTCAAGAATTACATCAAAATCATCAAATTTTCATCTTTGTTTATCTCTTCTAATTTAACATGGATGTTATACTCACCAATCGGAACAAGAATTACACTTGCCTTAATGTGTAGGTTTGATCCTTTGGAGAAGGTATGTGTAGGATGTCCCCTCCTCTTTTCCGGTCAATTTTTCGGTTGTGGTGCAAGGTGTTTGTCCCTTGGCTTGCTCTCAAAACCTATTCCTCTCATTGGAAATACCTCTCACTCTCGTCAAAGTCGTCTCCTTTGTCTTGGGGTGAATGAACCTAAATTTTTTAATCTCTTCACTTACATAATAAAACTCAATTTTCGTAGTTACTAATTACCTCCCCAAAAAACTGACCAAAATACCCCTCCAGGGTGTCCTTTTGGTTCCTAAATGACCCCAGATCTAAATCAAACCCTCATGTAGACTTTTCTGCCTATTTTGACCCATTTCGGACTCAACGGTGCACTTGAAATGACCATTTGGATGACATGGAAATAATTTACTTTTCATTCATTAAAATTAGTCCCGACACGACTCATACGCGCGTCCCGACTTAATTTTCATAATTTGCGTATTATTCACTCGCGACCATATAATCATATATTACTTTTAATCACTAAGGAATATTCATTGTCAATCACATATTACTTTATTCTCTAGTAATATTTAATTCGGATTAATTCCAATTATTATTCATAATTTATTCCAATTAATCCCCATTTTACTTTTAATTAATCTCATATAGGGGTGGTAAACGAACGAATACGGATTGGATACGATGTTTTCCATATTCGTATCCGCTATTTGGATGCATTATCCGTATCCGTATCCACCCGAATAGTTAAAATAACTATCCATATTCGTATCCGATCGGATACCTCGGATTCGGATAATATCCGTATCCGTTTACATTGTTTAGCCATTGCAAAAAATAACTATTAAAATATCCAATCCAATGAAATCCAATCCAATCCCAGTAAATATATAACAAAATTACTACCTCCTAACATCAACAATTATGGTTTCCATAATAATAGTAGCATTCCATAATGATAATATGGCTTAAATCCATCCATACTTTACAATCATGTAAGTTTAAAGCCATCCAAAAAAATAACAGCAACTCTATGATAATATACCTAGTAAAATAATAATACATATACATGACATTTTTTAATATACCCAATAAAATAATAATTTTAGGGTGTTTTTATATTGAGTGGAGTATGTGTTTGTTTTGTTTTAGGGAATAAACGATTAAGTTTTTTTTTAATATTATTTTATTAGTAATAGTAATACTAATATTAATAGAAATATTTTAAACATATGTTTGACGGATACGGATATCCGGTAAAATGGATACTCCGCATCGGATACGAATTATCCGTGTCGGATACTAGTATTATCCATATCCGTATCCGTTTTCTCGGATATTTTTATAAAGTATCCATATTCGTATCCGTTTCCATTTTTTTGGATAAATATCTGCAAATTCGAATTCGGATATCGGACGGATGCGAATTTTTGACTTTCCGTTTACATCATGTTAAAAGTCATTAAAATTATGGGGTATTACATACTCCCCCTTATAACGGAATTTCATCCCAAAATTCGGAAATAAAAGCATAACTGGTATAAACAACTTCGGGTATCTGTCGCGCATCTCATCCTCGGGCTCCCAAGTAGACTCCTCAATATTGTGGTGCGCCCACTGGACATGCACGAGCGGAACTACTTTCGATCTCAACCGTCTCTCGCTATGGTCCAAGATTGCCACCGTTCTATTCTCGTAAGAACTATCGGGATGCAAGTCAATTTCCTCTAATGCAATATGAGTGTGAGCCAACTCATCACGGATATATTGCCTCAGCGAAGAAATATAGAGCACGTCATGGACACGCTGCATGTGCTCCGGTAACCCCAGTCTGTATGCTACCGGTCCAACTCTCTCGATGATAGGAAATGGTCCTACGTATCTTGACGCTAATTTTCCTTTATTTCCAAATCGCATTATCCCTTCATAGGAGACACTCGTAAAAGAACCTGGTCCCCCACACTGAACTCCCTGAAGAACCGCTTTGCATCGGCGTAGCTATTCTATCGGTTTTGAGCTATCCAAATGCGACTAGGAATCATCTCAATCTTGGAAGATGTATCCTGTATCACCTATGGACCAAGTAGCTTGTTGTTTCCCACCTCTAACCAACACGCAGAAAAATGATAAGGTCTACCATATAAAGCCTCAAGTGGAGCTATACCTATGGTGAACTAATAGGAGTTATGATATGCAAACTCCATAAGTGGAAGGTACTGCTCCCAACCTCCCCCAAAATCCAGGATATACATATGTAACATATCCTCTAGAATCTGGTTAGTACGCTCGGTCTAACTATTTGTCTGCGGGTGATAAGACGTACTGAATCGCACCTCGGTACCCATAGCTTTGTGAAAACTCTCCCAAAATCGGGACATAAAAATCTTATCCCGATCAGACACAATATCGAGCAGTACCCCATGTAATCGCACTATTTCAGCTATAAAAATCTGGGTGTACTATCCCGTAGAGTAATCAGTTCGAACAGACCAAAAGTGAGCTACCTTAGTAAACCAATCCACAATCGTGACCTCGCTGAGTAGTAGGTGACCCTGTGATGAAGTCCATGGAAATTCTCTCCCATTTTCACATCAGGATCTCTAATGTTTGAAGAAACCCAACTGGCTTCTGATGATCCACCTTCACTAACTAACAAGTGGCACACTTAGAGATGAATTCAACAATGTCTCTCTTCATCTTGCTCTACCGATATTATCACCGCATATCCTGGTACATCTTATTCCCATCGAGATGTACATCAAAACGAGACCCATACGACTCTGTCATCATCGCATGTCGTAACTCCACTCCTTCTGGAACACTCAGTCTACCGTTGAAGCGCAAGACTCCCTCGAAACTCACTGAGTAGGACTCTGCTCCCTCGGCCAAAAGCTGTCGAATTTTCTTCTGATAAAACGGATCTGTTGCCTGAGCCTGTACCACCCTCATCATAATCTGAGGTGTAACAGTCATAACTGGCATATATGATCTGTCAACTGCATCTTGATGTCCCAGTTCCTTCCACTTTTCCTTCCACACTGTGGTCAACTCCTCTACTGGCCTTTGGCTCAATGTGTCTGCTACCACGTTAACCTTCTTTGGGTTATAATGTATATCAAACTGATAATCCTTCACGAAATGAAGCTACCTATGCTGGCGCATGTTCAACTCCTGCTGAGTGAACAAATACTGTAGTGACTTATGATCCGTGAATAGGCAAAATTTCTATCCCAATAAATAATGTCTCCAAATCCAAAGAGCAAACACGACTGCTGCTAGCTCCAAGTCGTGGGTGGGGTAATTCTGCTCGTGAGGCTTAAGCTTCCTAGAGACATAAGCTATATCATTCTCTTCCTGCTATAATACTCCACCAAGCCCCTGTAATGATGCATCAGTGTAAACTAAGTACTCTACTCTCCTAGCCTGGGCAGTGCTAGTACGGGTGTTGAAGTCAATTTATCTTTCAGCTCATCAAATGCCAACTGACATCCGTCATCTCAAATAAATGGTACATCCTTACGGGTTAGATTAGTCATCGAACCCATAATCTTCGAGAAACCTCGGATGAACCGTCTATAATAATCGACCAAACCCAAGAAACTGCGCACCTCCCTCGGTGTCGTGGGCTGTCCTCACTCCCTCACCGCTAATACTGTGTTAGGATCCACTGATATCCCTAACTCAGATATAATATGCCCCAGAACTGCACATCTCGGAGTCAGAATCCACACTTCTCATACTTAGCATACAACTAATGCTCACATAGTATCTGCATGACCTGTCGTAAATACTCGGCATGATCCTCCTTCTTTTGGGAATAAATGAGGATGTCATCAATAAAGATAATGACAAATTGATCTAGGAACTCTTTGAACACCCTATTCATTAAGTTCATGAATACTTCTGATGCATTGGTCAACCCAAATGGCATAACTTGAAACTCATATAATCCATATCTAGTCAGGAATGCAGTCATATAAACATCCTACTCCCTGATATGCAGCTGATGATAACCAATTCTCAAGTCTATATTAGAGAAATAGTCTGCTCCTCTCAACTGATCGAACAAGTCATCAATTCGAGGTAACAAATATTTATTCCGTATTGTGACTTTGTTTAATCATCAATAATCCATGCACAGCCGTAAAGAACCATCTCGCTTCTTTACAAATAACACAAGGGCACCCCAAGGTGAGGTACTCCTACGGATAAACCCCTATCCCAAAAGCTGATCTAATTGATCCCTTAACTCCCTCATCTCTACAGGATCCACATGGTAAGGCGCACGAGCTATCGGCCGAGTGATCGGTGCTAAATCTATTTTCCTCCTGGGAGGTAACCCCGGTATCTCTTGGAATACATTGGCGAACACACAAACTACCTGTATCAAATAGAGGGGAATCATCACTCCCATAGAGGTCTCCTCCTCTATGTAATACAAATGAGTGGATGATCCTCCCTCAGGACGAGGCATCGCCACGAGGAACCTTTCATGTCCCAAAATAGTAAAAATAATGCTTCGATTATAGCAATCAATCATAGCTATGTACGCGACTAACCAATCCATGCTGATAATAGCATCATACTCGGATATGTCTAACATAAGCATATCAGCCAGTAAAATCAAACTCCCTACTATACTCACATTCCGACATATAAAGAAAATAGGCATCCCATTACCTATCGGTGAATCTACAAAAGTAATAATACTGTTGGCTGTGTCTAATAACCCTACGTCCTGTGCAAACCTATTGGCTATAAAATAATGTGAGGCTCTTATGTCAAACAAAATACGCCCCATAGCCCCATAGATAGAAAACATACCCTCGACTGAGGGCGGTGGTTATTGTACTGCTTCCTGATGAACGTTGTGAACACGCCCATACTGTATCAGCCCCTACGGTGCTGGAGTAGGTAGTGCTGGCACCTAAGCTAGTGCTCGGAGGGCGACTGGAGGGAAAATGGGTCTCTGTGGCTCCTGATGAGCACCCTGCAGCTGATGAAACTTGCCCTTATAGGGGTAATCCTATCGTTTATGGCCAAGCTTACCACAAACTAAGCATCTGCCACTAAAATTTACCTCGTTTTATCCCTACTGACCCCGACCCTATTGGCCGTTACCACTCCTCCCTTGGCCTTACTGGCCCTATTGAACCTGTTGCTGGCCCTGTGTGCCTCATCTCAGTCTGAACGGCGGAAGGGAAATATTTGAAGTCGAACCGCACCCTTAAGTCCTGGATAACCTGTAAATTGAGCGCCCGAGGCCCGAAGTCAGCCCGTTCGACCCACTATTATTGGGCCGAGCTTTATTTGAGTTTGAGCCGAACCGAGACTGAGCCAAAGTTTCAAGCCCGAATTAATTTCGGGCCGAGCTTGAGCCGAACTTTGCCAAACCCGAATTGGGCCCGAAGCCCGAACTTTATATTTATAAATAAATAATTTATATAATATAACGTATTTATCTTAACATTGTTTAATTAGGTTTCTTCTTTTATTTCATTTACTACTTTTTAAAAAAAAAACATTTGTTACAATCCATTAGATTACATGTGATTTTCAATTTTGTGATTTTATTGTTAATCTCATTATGGGTATTTGATTTAATAATTGCTCAAGTCACAATAGGCCTTTGGTAGTGATAAAATTATGCTAAATGTATGAAATTTAATAGGCATTTGCTGGTTTTCACTCTTATTTCCCTTGTTTTAATTTAATACATTTCATGATTATATATTTTATTTCATGAGATATCAATTATATTTTAATGTGTAATTTTGTCCATGATGGAAATAAAATAAAAAAAATTAATTCAAACTTTTTTAACAAAAAAAATTGAAATTGGGCTTGCCCGAAATCAGGCCCGAAGCCCGTAATATTTGTGAGCCGAGTTCGGGCCTAGGTGGGAAAACATAATTCGGGCCGAGCTCGGACTTAAACATGGGTAAGTGAGTTCGGGCAGAGCCTGAGTAACCCCAAGCCCGACTCACCCAACCCGATTTACAGCCCTAGTCCTGGATGGTTAATGTATTTCTCTCCTCAGTGATGGTAATGGACTCCCACCACAATAAAGTTGTGCCAACTAGCTTAAAAGTAGCTAGTATCTGACGATGTACCTCCGTTCATTCATACATTCTCAAGTGCCTCTAGATGTCTTTCTTCCATTGGCTAACAATAATGACATCAAACCCCCCCAAAACTCTGGTGGGTGTGCCTTCCGAAAGGCATCTCTAACGCGCTCCTAAGTAGTGGGAAACGCCTAAGTTGGTGCCGGTGGCATTTCCGGTGCCGGCTTAACAACTGCTAAAGCTGCGTTGACTGCCTACGCAATAATGGCATCAACGCCCTGAGCTGGAGCGGGCTGAGGTGCACATCTTAGAGGCATTTAAAATGAGAGAGATTCTCTCCATCGGTATTCAATTTAATTATCACAGAATGGAAGAAGTACGTATGTGCGTAATAAGAATGCAACAATCCTAATGATAGGGCTCTGTATCAAAGGACGGTAAGCAGAAAGCATACTAAACCGCGTACATATCCTAAAGTCTCTAGAACCTGATGATCTGATACCACCTGTAATAACCCGCTTAATTAAATACCGGGTGACCAATCCTTTACCTAATTAACTCAAATTATCCAGTTGGCTCATTCTTAGCATCACTGTCGAAAAACAATTTCTTTTCTTTATTAACCATCTAGTAATCAATTAAGCTACAGTTAAAATTTCCAATTTCAATTTTAAATTAAATTCCTTTTTTAACTATACCAACAATTTATAATATAAACTATTCCACAATAATGAATATTGAATAAGTATCATCACAACTTAATTAATGTAACTGGAATAAACTTCTCAGTTTCAAACATCTCAATACAATATACCAAATAAATCAAATGTATCCAAAACCGACAAAATTAAAACCACTGACTGCGATATAATGGAAATGACAAGAATCCTCTGGCAACATGCCCTAAAAGAAATGACTACAGAGTACAAGAATCAATAAAATGAAGCATCTAATAGAAAGTCCACAACCATAGCGAATAAATATCCAATCCTCTGTGCTGGGCGTCCCTGTAGCTGGACACCTGATATAGTATATACAAGAGAGAAGAGAATATGCAAGAGAAAACGCTTCAGAGCCCAATTTTTAAAGATTTTAAAAATAGTAAGTGAATAATTGCTACGATTAGCAATTATTTTATACATGTTAAATTATTGATCTCTCTCTTGAGATTCTCACCTCTCATCTAGTGTGCACACCTAACATATCTCCAAATTATTCTAGTTACTATTCCCACTTTCACTAGATTGTATCACTGTGTCAACTAACCACATCCCTTATCTTTCCAATGTATATTCTTTGCAATACATGTAATAAATTTGTATTAATTCAATTCTTAATATAATTAAGTATTCTCAAACTTAATTAATTTCAGATTCCAGTATCTTGCATGTCTACTTAATTCACATAGTAAATAATATCGCAAGTATATATATAAATTCACTATATTATTTATATATACAATACTTCACCCCGAGACACAGCTGCGGTGCATGCATACTCTGATATCTAGTCCCAGTATATCTTGTCACTGTATATAGGATTGTTGGTTCGATATATCCCTTGAACCATAAATATTAAAACACAAGTATTAGAGGCAAACATAGTCCTAAGCCTTTGGGCTACGCACCCAAATAACCGTTCAATACCATTGCTTTCACTAATGACAATCCAACCTAAGTCCTATGTTATGATGTAACAAGTCAAAAATCCCCCATAAGGCTTATCAGGATATGATTGCCCTCAATGCGCAAACCTCCAGTCGATAGCAAGTAGGCTAGGTATGTCATACACATAAATCATTATATAGGTATTCATTTCACCTATTTACATATCATTAGGGCAAACGCACAACCCATATAATAAATCACATACGTAGTATATTTTATCTCTCGAATATCCTACCTATTTAAATAATGACTTTACTTCTTAAGGTATCTTCCCAAGCTTTTCTCACCACTCGAAGTATATCTTTTTATTCCACAAATAAATTCAGTAGGTAAACATCTACCCCCTACTGGTCCATGTCCATATCAACCCCGAATTTTCACGAATTTAGTAATTTTCCAAATTAGGTTTATTCACCGATTATCCCTAATTTAATTTGACCCCATAATTAACTTCTTAGGGTCAAGTCCACAAATATAATATGGCCTACTGGTGTCCCATATATTCCCCTTTTCATTAAAATTAAGTCCCATTATTAAATCAAGAATAATCCCATCGAAATAATTACAAAAGGGAAAATTATCAAATTTTGGGCATACAAATCGATTCGGCCTGGTCCAAATCGATTCACCCTTGCCTCCGAATCGATTCGGTGGGGTTCGAATTGATTCGCCTCTCAGGTCTGCAAAAATCTGCTTGCTTATGGCTACGGGTTCTCAAGATTTTAAACACCCAAATCACTACCAAATGATCTCAAACTCCTAAAAATTAATCCCAATTGATATACCCAAGTATGTACATGATGTATAACATCAAAACATATAAAAATCATCATGGAGTTTCGATTAATCATGCTAATCTTATTTTAAATTTAGAAAATATGCATTATATAATTCTTTCTCAAGAACACATATAAACCCCAAATTTATTTATCAATTAAACCCAAAATTTCATGGTGTTAATTCTAATTTCATCAAATGAATAATCCTAAATGATTTCCATTTCAAGAATTACATCAAAATCATCAAATTTTCATCTTTGATTCATACTTTTCTTGGATGTTTATCTCTTCTAATTTAACAAGGATATTATACTCACCAATTGGAACAAGAATTACACTTACCTTAATGTGTAGGTCTAGTCCTTTGGAGAATATATGCGTAGTATGTCCCCTCCTCTTTTTCGATCACTTTTTCGCTGGTGGTGCAAGGTGGTTGTCCCTTGGTTCGCTCTCAAAACCTCTTCCTATCCTTGGAAAAACCTCTCCCTCTCCTCAAAGTCCATTCCTTTATTTTGGGGTGAATGAAACTAAGTTATATAATCTCTTCACTTATATAATAAAACCCAATTTTCGTAGTTACTATTCACCTCCAAAGTAAAATGACCAAAATACCCATTTGGGCCCGAGACCTAAATCAAACTTCCGGGTAGACTTTTCTGCCTCTTCCGACCCTTTCGGACTCAACGGTGCACTCGAAATGACCATTTGGATGACATGGGAATAATTTACTTTTCATTCATTAAAATTAGTCCCGACACGTCTCATACGCGCGTCCCGACTTAATTTTCATAATTCGCGTATTATTCACTCGCGACCATATAATCATTTATTACTTTTAATCACTAAGTAATTTTCAATATCAATCATATATTAATATATTTTATAGTAATATTCGATCCAGATTAATTCCAATTATTATTCATAATTAATTCCAATTAATCCCCATTTTACTTATAATTAATCTTATATTAAAAGTCATTAAAATTACGGGGTATTACACCTAGTGTGTAAAAGAGGAATCGAGGCCAACCTAGATCAAATTGTTGCTATCACAAGGGTACATTCTCGTCATTATCTCACTTAGGCCTAAGGAAGTGTGACGACATGACCTAAAAGGTGAAGTGAATGGAATGATACTACTGAGGCATATTGGACTAGGAGAATATTCAAATATATGAAAGGCGGA
Source organism: Sambucus nigra (assembly GCA_949130495.1). Taxonomy (NCBI): domain Eukaryota; kingdom Viridiplantae; phylum Streptophyta; class Magnoliopsida; order Dipsacales; family Adoxaceae; genus Sambucus; species Sambucus nigra. The sequence continues at coordinate 90,114,209 of OX422209.1, read as the reverse complement.
ATGCCAACACTTAAACCACATTTAGTCGGTTACAAAAGCCTAATATGATTCAAACTATGTACGAGTCTACCTAAAGCTAACAATCGGTCAATAATGTCATTTTTGGTCCATAAAAGTACTAAGTAACCTTTGACCTGGCAAAGTCAAAACATGTTTAGTGAGCATATGCTCAAAATATAAGAAACTTCTTTTTTTAGAATACAAGGTTGCAATCATATACCAATAGGAAATACATAAGGGCATAAGAGGGGCCAGAGCGTCGAGTAAGACATTATCCTACAACTACTCTCTGACCATCGTCTGGCTTTGGGGAAAATTCTTTGACATCTTTGTTAAGATATTGATGCAAGAGTTGGGGAGGAATAGCATCGACTGTAATCCATTAATTAGTTTTCGATAAGGGATTATGGCTATAGGTCGGACATTCAATCTGTTACTTGTACCAAAGCGTAGATTTTTTTGGAGTTCTTGCCTCTTTAAGAGCACTTAGCTATGCTCGAGAAAAAACAATGCTTTTAGCCTCCTTAAGTTTTGCCGAGGCATCTGCCTAACTAGCATTATAACCTTCTCTCCGAACCTCTCTAGTTTCCACCTTAAATGAGTATCTCAGCTTCTTAACAATATCTTTTAACACCCCTATAAAAGATTTCAAGCTCGCCACCTCTTTTATCAAAGCATCATTCTCAGACTGTAGGACCTCGTCCACTTTGTCGACCTTTATTTTCTCTAACAGTTGGGACCTCAAGGAATTAACTTCCTCACGTATAGAGGCCCCTATTTCCTCCATCTCGTGGAGATCGTCCTTCAGTCTGGCAATCACTTCAGTTTGGTTTTTGTAATGCTCGTTCCTCGATCTAGGTGACTTGCAAATTTTCACAAAAGCTTTGTGAGCTTGTAGGCTGGTGTCAAGTCCAAGAATTATCCCCAATTGAGAATTGGGAGAAATATAGTGATCCAAATTAGTAGACTACAAACGATACACACCAAACCAGAAGCAAGTATATCATCATAAAAGAAAACAACACGTGAGTAAGGGGAGAATTTCATTACCACATAACATAAAAAGAAGGACAATGACCAATACATGAAGTCCTCAAAATAAGGATACAGATCAACAAGACTACAAACTGTACAAGGGGAATAAAAACTCCAAGTCTATAGAGCCCTAGTCTTTCACCTAGTATCCCTCAACTATGGTTTTTGTTGGTGCGCAATAGGCCCCCAATTTTAAATTCAAAAGTAATAATTTCCTTTTAGAGATGCGGAAGCGTAAGATGGTTCAATTAAACAACAAATTTTAATTTCTTATCAAATTAAAATTAAACAAAGTGAAATAAGATTAAATCCAAACAAATTTAAATTTCACTTAAACCAATTAATTTAACCCAAGTCCTAGAAATTTGCCTAAGTCATATTTTCAATATTTCCAAATTAGCCAAACCAAATTTTACCAAATTAAATTAAATGACTTGAATTAAATTAACATAAACATTCCCCAAAATTTAATTAGCACCAAATTAAATTAAGTAGTGATTAAACCATATTTTATCTTTTTACCTAAGCATGCGTTCTAGGTGAATTTGCAAGATAAAATAAACAATAAATCACTACGCCGCGATGTACGAGGAAAAACCCACAACGGGAAAAAACCTCGGATGACCCTAGCCTCAAATCCACTAAGTATGGTTTTACAAATACAAGACAGTAGACTTACAACACTCGACTCGATCCCCCTCAAGCCCCGACGCTTCTTCTTGTATAAACCTCCGCCTAGAGAATAACTACGGAGCTCCACCGCGGTCTCGGAATCCACCGATCGGACTTTATATGATCACCGTCACCCGAACAAGGAGCCTTTCTCCAAGTGAGTAAATCAACGCAAACATATTATTCTTTTTGGGATTTAGAAGAAAACCCAAAACAATCTCTTCTTCAATATGTAGATATAAACCGGTGCCAAACTCCTATATATATATAAAGAAGACTTGGAATAAACAATATGGTTGTAAACAAAGTGTTTAACAGATTTTTCTTTGAAAAATGAACACTTAAACTTGAACTTTTTCTTAAGAAAGATGAACTCTCAAAACACTCTCTAGGAGTTAGAATATTATGAAAAAGTTCATTTCCGCACTTAAGATGTTCTGTCAAAAGATAGTGGGAAAAACAAGTGGGAAAGTGGGAAAAACTGTCAAAAACTGCCCAAATAACTGTTCTCGCCAAATCTCGTTCGAACGAGATTTTCGTTCGAACGAAGTCTCCTTCGAACGAGCTTCTAAAGAAGTTCCAGTGTGAACTCGTTAAAAATATCGTTAGATATCTCGTTCGAACCATCATTCTCGTTCTAACGATACTTCGAACGACATTCCAATGGCCAATCTGGAAACTCGTTAGTAAACTCGTTCGAATGACACTTCGAACGAACTTCCAGAAAGTTTGAAAATTATATTTTTAGCCCATAAACTTTATATACTTTACATGAAAGTTTTATTAAAATTTTTCTGAAAATAAACAACAGTTTTAAATAAACGTACACCCAATATATAATGTTCCAAGCTCCTATATATATATATTAAAATGCATTTATACCTTAGGAGCAATGGAACCATGTTGATGACGTAGAAAGGAGGCACTTTAAACACGACATATTGATGAAGATTTAAACTTGGCCGCTACGTCTTCAACTTTAGTAGGTCATAAGCTTGAAATATGATCAATAACTCTATCCTATGACTCAAATATTTTTATCCGGAATTGAGCCAAAACTACAAAGGACTCAATTGGAAATTTGTGTCCTTACAAATCTCCCCCTTTGGCTATTCCGGAACAAAAACCAAACAAAAATCCTAAAGGGCTGTCAAGCTCTACTAGACCGACAAAAATGTCCCACCTAAAAATAAAAATACAATGCTTGACTCAAACAACCTAAGGATCACAATTTTTCCCGATGAAAGTTGCCACTTAGAATATAATAATTCCTGCACACTTAAGCAAACACATTAAACGCATAGGGAATATCAAAATATTATATGAAATTAAATAAAGACGCTCCCTTAATTAATTCTCCCCTTTATCAAACAAATGACCTACTTAGAAAGACGTCTCCCCCGAAGATAAATCTCTCCAAAACTAAGATACGATTACAATAGGATTAGATACCATTTCTCCTGCTATCATTCTCCCCCTTTTTGTTCAGGAATAGTGACGCGACTGAAAATGTGTCTCAGAAGTGCGTTCACTCTAGGCTCAAGTGTAAGCCTGTCGCTCAAGTAATAATCCCGGTAAGTCGGGTATCGAATCCACAGGGAAGAAGGACAACGAAGTTGTGACGACGGGACGAGACATAAAGATCCTAACTTTGACTCTAAAGAAAAAGGAAAATTGATTTGGTTTTGGGAATGATTAAACTAAATGCGATAATGAAAATGAGCAAAGATGCAACTAAATTAATCTACCGAAATGGAGAATGACTGATGATTTCAAAAACTTTTTATTTTAATTGATGAGAGAAACAGGACGGGAATACAATCCCCCAACCCTAGTGTAGTGCGGTGATAATATTGATCGTAAATTTATCTGATTGATTCGATCCAGAATTTAGTACTCCCAAGAATTATGTATACGAGGTTCAAGCCCGCGTCATACCTAATCTGAGGATGAGTAAATCAGTATCGCGATAGTGACACTCAAATTGTACTCTAAATCATCACGAGTACCCAAAGGTAAACGAGATATAAAGATCCACAATTATTATGTAACCACGCAATACAATCATAATCAATCACTAAATTCATCGGATTAATTTTATACACATCCACTAACACATTAGGTTGGGTTCATGCATCCCGGCCTTTTAAACCTAGCCGGACATATTAAACTGAAGGATGCATGAAATAATGACGTTGCATGCGAAAGGACTCATGATAACACTAGATCGAAATACGTAGCTAAATATTATAAACGCAGAAATTCATTCAAATCATACATAGAAATTACCATGCAAGAATACCAAATATCATAAAAATAAAGCGTGGAATAATACTTGAAAACAAACCCGAAAATGTATTGATCTTGCAGCAATTAATTGAAGTTATGTTCCTAGATGTTTTCCTCTCTTTTTCTCTATCAAAAATTACCTAAAAATATTCAGAACGGCTGTTCCTAAGTTACTACCTCCGTTTTTCCACCTCTTGGAGAGTTTTAACCTAATAGGAAACTTTTGAGCCAATCAGAATGAAGGAGAAAATTCGCGCATCAGGCCCCCCGAACCGGTTCGCATGTACCCCGAACCGGTTCGCCCCCCAAACCGGTTCTCCCCTGGGTTCGCGAATGCTTGCTGGTTTGGGTTGCTTTTTCTTTCATTCAACACTTAGAATTTTTTCTTATTTTCTTTCTTTTCTTCCTTTGATTTTTCTTCAACTTCAACAGGTCATAACTCATTAACCGCAGCTCGGATTTGGGTGTCGTTTCTTCCAGTGTTCTCGTTGTTCCGAGATCTTCAACTTTCCAGTTGACTCCTCCTTCAGGATCTGGCTGCAGAATTACCAAAATGCCCTTGAACTTGCCTTCTTAGCTTTTCTTTCATTGTCTCGCTTTCTCTTTTGCGCTGCTTGCATAATTAACCTGTAAAACCAATAAGAGAAGCACGAAACACGAAATACTTGCCAACGAAGATTAGTAGAATAAATGTGCGTCAAATCCATATAGGTTACATCACTCGGGTTCACAAATGCACTGAAATTAGAGGAATAAATATACAATATTTATGTCCAATCAAATAGACAAAGGATAAAACTAATTTAAACATGATGCATAAAGTGATAAGAACATGAAAGCATATGGGCAAAAAAACCATAACTAATCCCACAAATAATAATGGATATCAACTAAGATGCAAGAAACAGATACCAATATGATACATAAGTATTAAGCATGTGATATCAACAACGAATGCAATAAGATGGATACCAATTATGAATTAAAGCATAGATGGACTAGAAAGCAAGGCAAAGACTAAACATAAATATCATATATACGTATACACAATAGATTCAAACTAAGTATAAGTACACATACATAGATATAAACACCAAAATGACACAAAATAAGATAAGCTTTTCACACTCGTATGGCAAAAATGTGTCATATGGAAACATAAGTGTTGGGTGTGAACTAGCAACAATTAAATTTAAACCCAATCACTTAAAACATGTTCACAGAGTTCTCAATTGATTGCAAACTTCATCACACTTGAATATAACCTCGTGTGACAATATAAATTGAACTCAATGAACAAACATACACAATGCATACAAGCCTAGACTTTTGATGATTCTACAAACCAATAGAGTCATGACATTGAAAGTACAACTAGGATAATGGAAATTATGCAAACTGTTGATATACCATCCAATCTCCCTCAATAAGCACTTATATTAATTTTGAATGAATATATCAATCAAACATAGGCCTTGGAAATTCTTTTTCTTTTTAACGCCATAATTCTATTTTTAGGCCTTTGGACCACATATTTCTTTTAGGTCCAAACAAACGGTGGCTTACTATTCACAAAGGATGATAAATCATTTCGGATCCCTTCCCCGTGCAAATTTATAGTTATCAATTTTTTATTTCTCACAAATCTCACGTGCAACGAATTTTGACATGCACTTGTCCTCCTAGGTAACAAATATGTAGATGACAAGATTGGTAGGAGAACACCTCACAAAGCTCAAATATACATATGAAGTTATAATATCAAAAGAGCTCGTGCATGTGTGAAAAGAGGCATATAAAAATAGAATCCATTTAATCAACACAAAATCCAACTACTCCATAGAAGCATGGTAAAGAACATTATAAGGATTGACAATCTTAACCAAAAGTTCTAGCCACATGGGAGCGTAAAATATGGGATTCAAACACAAGTATATGCCACATAAAGTGTGTCAAACGAAAATACATACACAAAAAAAATATTTTTGAGTTTTTTTTTTCAAATTTTTAACCAAAAATAAAAATATATTCTCAAACGACAAACAAAAATCATTTGGATTTTTCATTAAGCTTAAATTACCAAGAGATAAAACCCAAATGATAAAAAAAAATCTTTTTGTATTTTTCATTTAATGCAAACAAAAATGAAAGAATAAAATACAAAAAATAAACAAAAATCATTATTCTAGCATAAGATATGGAAAAAAACGCAATGACTAGACAATGACTTAACATTCATACACCTAGCAATGATATAGAATATAAAGCACAAAAAAAACTAGTGTATGCAAAGAAAACTAACACATTCAACCTTTAGATTTAGTAAGTGAGGAAGCAAGTGATAGTAAATGAGAATCAAAAACCCTATCTTGTAAAGCTACCAAGTCGGATCTCCTAACCCAAACTAATGATGAGTGACTATCTCGGGGGATAGGAATCTTGGCCACCTTGGTTGTCTTATGTTGAAATTTTCTAGAGAATCGTTTAAGATCAAAACAAAATTTCTTAAGATGACCTTTTCGACCACAATGAGCACAAGTAAAAACATGTCGAAAATTAGTACCTAAGGGTTGATCTATAAAGGCTTTTCTAGACGATTCTCCTAAAACATTGGTTTTGGCTTTTTGAGTAGATTCATTACAAGTATCGAAGCCTAAACCACAAGTGCCATTTTTGATTTGGACCACGCCTAAGATTTTATCTAGTTTTTCGGACCTACACTCCAAATTAAATTTGACTTTTCTAGAGTCTTTTAATTTAATTTTTAATTCTGAAATATTAGGCTCTAATAAAACATTTCTCTCTTCAAACTCGAGAAGCTCCTTTTTTAAGGATTCCATTAAACCTCTAAGGCCATCTCTCTCGCCTTCTACATATTCAAGCTTCTCTCGGAGAGTTCTCTCTCGTGTCCTAAGGTCTTCACTAACGCACTCTTATCAACGACCTTGACACGCTCTTTTAAACTCGCTTCTAACTTCAAATTAGCTCTTTTTAATTTAATTGATTCTTCATAAAGTTCTTGAAAAGCATTTTGAAGTTCACTCACATTAACCTCTTCTTCATTTTCACTCTCTTTTTCTTCTTCACTCTCACTACCATAAAAAATAAGGAAATCATAAACTATGACCTTGGAAGTGTCATGTGTTGAAATCTCTTCAGTAGAGGAATGCTCACTGTCACTTACATGACTAGCCATAAAAGCCACAAATTGGGCTTAGTAGGGGAATCAGGTCCCTCTTCATTATCACTATCACTAAGGGTTGCATTAAAAGAAATTGGTTTCTTATCCTCTCTCCTTAGTTTAGTGGGGCACTTAAATACCCTATGGCCATACCCTTCACAACCAAAACATTTTTTTCGACTCGTCCCTAATTACATTTTCATTAGAATTTTTAGGGATCTTCTCGGCTTTGTCATGCCTAGATTTATCAAATTTCTTAAAATCATTTTTAAATTTATCTTTGTTCAATTTAAGAAATTTTCAAAATTTTCTAGCAAACATAGCCATGTCTTCCGAGTTGCTATCACTTTCACACTCTACTACTTATTTTTCCTCTTTTCGGGCTTTTAAAGCAACGCCCTTTTCTATTTTCTTTTCAGTTTTAGAAGGAAACATGTTCAGTTCATAGGTTTGTAAATCACCTACAAGCTCTTCTAATTTCGTAGAGGCTAAAGTTGGTAAAGAATTTAAAACGGTCACTTTTGGAATAAATCTATCGGGAAGGGACCTTAAAATTTTCTTTACTACTCGGTTGTCGGGTATTTTCTCTCCCAAGTTAAAAGATGAATTAACAATATCGGAAAGTCTAGCATAAAATTCATCAAAAGTTTCTTTTTCGTTCATTTTGATGGTTTTCAATTGAGTGGTGAGGTTTTGGAGTTTCGAAGCTTTAACGACACTTGTACCTTCAAGAGTGAGTTGTAAAATATCCCACGCTTCTTTAGCAGTCTCACACGTCATAATGAGACGGAATTCATTCGGTGTGACAGCGCTAAACGAGGCGTTTAAACCTCAAGAATTAAAATTTGAAAGTTTAAACTCATTTCACTACATCTATCGGGCGGTTTGGGAACACGTTCATTATCTACTAAATGAGTTGGTGGAGACCACCTGTTAACTACAGATAACCAAACCCTCTCGTCGATAGATTTAAGTGCCGATTTCATTCGCGCTTTCCAGTACACCTAATTAGAACCATCGAAAATAGGAAATTTTGAAAATGGGGAAAATTCCATTTTAGCCAAAAAATTAAAAGGATCTTTAACGAAATAATTTATCGCTTTGGCTCTGATACCACTTGTTGGTGCGCAATAGTCCCCCAATTTTAAATCCAAAAGTAATAATTTCCTTTTAGAGATGCGGAAGCGTAAGATGGTTCAATTAAACAACAAATTTTAATTTCTTATCAAATTAAAATTAAACAAAGTGAAATAAGATTAAATCCAAACAAATTTAAATTTCACTTAAACCAATTAATTTAACCCAAGTCCTAGAAATTTGCCTAAGTCATATTTTCAATATTTTCAAATTAGGCCAAATCAAATTTTACCAAATTAAATTAAATGACTTGTTAACATAAACATTACCCAAAATTTAATTAGCACCAAATTAAATTAAGTAGTGATTAAATCATATTATCTTTTTACCTAAGCATGCGTTCTAGGTGAATTTGCAAGATAAAATAAATAATAAATCACTACGCCGCGATGTACGAGGAAAAACCCACAACGGGAAAAAACCTCGGATGGCCCTAGCCTCAAATCCACTAAGTATGGTTTTACAAATACAAGACAATAGACTTATAACACTCGACTCGATCCCTCTCAAGCCCCGACACTCCTTCTTATATAAACCTTCGCCTAGAGAATAGCTACGGAGCTCCACCGCGGTCTCGGAATCCACCGATCGGACTTTATATGATCACCGTCACCCGAACAAGGAGCTTTTCTCCAAGTGAGTAAATCAACGCAAACATATTCTTCTTTGTGGGATTTTGAAGAAAACCCAAAACAATCTCTTCTTCAATATGTAGAGATAAACCGGTGCCAAACTCCTATATATATATATAGAAGACTTGGAATAAACAATATGGTTGTAAACAAAGTGTTTAACAGATTTTTCTTTGAAAAATGAACACTTAAACTTGAACTTTTTCTTAGGAAAGATGAACTCTCAAAACACTCTCTATGAGTTAGAATATTTTGAAAAAGTTAATTAGAAAAAAGTTCATTTTCGCACTTAAGAAGTCCTGTCAAAAGATAGTGGAAAAAACAAGTGGGAAAGTGGGAAAAACTGTAAAAAAACTGCCCAAATAACTGTTCCCGCCAAATCTCGTTCGAACGAGCTTCTAATGAAGTTCTTGTGTGAACTCGTTAGATATCTCGTTGGATATCTCGTTCGAACCATCATTCTCGTTCGAACGATACTTCGAACGACATTCCAGTGGCCACTCTGGGAACTCGTTAGTAAACTCATTCGAACGACATTGTTGTTCGAACGACAAACTCGTTCGAACGACACTTCGAACGGACTTCCAAACTGTTTAAAAATTCTATTTTTAGCATAAAAACTTTATATACTTTAGATTAAAGTTTTATTAAAATCTTCCTAAAAATAAACAACAGTTTTAAATAAACGTACACCTAATATAAAATATTCCAAGCTCCTATATATATATATAAAATGCATTCATACCTTAGGAGCAATGGATCCATGTTGATGACGTAGAAATGAGGCACTTTAAACACGACATTTTGATGAAGGTTTAAACTTGTCCGCTACGTCTTCAACTTTGGTAGGTCATAGGCTTGAAAGATGATCAATAACTCTGTCCTATGACTCAAATGTTTTTGTTCGAAATTGAGCCAAAACTACAAAGGACTCAATTAGAAATTTGTGTCCTTACAGTTTTCCCCTTGTCGACTAACTGTTGCTCCTGGTCAGCACATGCACTCTTGCCAATCGCAGTAGGAACGATCTCAGTATTACCAGCAGTATGGTCACCACCTTCCCCTTCTTATTCTTCAATATAAGGATTAGGACCCGGAGAATGAAGGATAAAAAGATCAGAATCTCCAGGAGCACCAGCAGCCTTCAAACCTCCACCCCTTCTTGAATGAAACCTTGCAATCACAAGCCATATGACAGTCATCATCCTTACAAGATTTGTAAAAGACCTCACGGTAGTTGTGATTCTTGTCTTGGGGAAGATCGCCCTTTAAATTGGAAACTTTGTCAGATAAATTTTTATTTCCCTCCACCAGTTCGAACTTCTCAGCAATCAGTACATTCTGAATTGCCCCAAGAACATCATAGGCCTTAGACATCTCATTTTTTTATGCTCCCATTCTTGATGAGCATTGATAAAGGCCACCTTCTCAGCCTCAAGGTCTAATTTATTCTTGGCCTCAGCTCCCTCATTCTCTTTCCTCTTATATTCTTATTTATTTTTCTCTTTCCCCTCTTTTTATCTTCTTATTCCCTTTTCTTTTCTCTCTCATTCTCTCCCCTTATCAGATGGGCCAGAACCACTTCCCTTGGGAGAGCCTGCTATAGAAACCTTCAGAGTTAGAATCCTATAAAAAAGGATTACATGATCGTCATTACCATCAGGAAGCCCTAACCTCCCATTCTTAACCAAATGAGCCATATCATTTTCTTCTTCTTCTTCTTCTTCTTCTTCTTCTTCTTCTTCTTCTTCTTCTTCTTCTTCTTCTTCTTCTTCTTCTTCTTCTTCTTCTTCTTCTTCTTCTTCTTCTTCTTCTTCTTCTTCTTCCTATTTTCCTCCTACTTTTATTCCTCCTTTGCTCTCTTCTTCACTCTATTCCTCTTATTCAGAATCGCCCTCCTCAATAAGAACTGGATCATAAGGACCTATTTTTAGAGCTTTTAAAATTGGGACCTAATCAATCAGTCGAGCAATGAAACTGGTGCTTATGTTCTTGTATTCTAAGAGAAAGGTCGTCGACCTATGATGCCCCCCTTATGCCAATATCTCCTTTATGCTCTAGGCCTTCAGGAGCTCTTCATTATTAATTTCACTAATATCAGGCTCTTGGAGCTGCAATAACAAATAAGAGGAATATCAGACATAAGAATGAGAAGAATTCACAAAAAGTTAGTATAAAGAAAAAAAGATTAAGAGACCTATTTCGGCATCTTCATATTAAAAAATGGTAGGGTCAGGTGGTCTCTCCCTCTCCAACAGTGGAGGGTGCTGCCAGTTACTTGTAATACACCCACTTTCCCAGTAGTCTTTATGGGAATCCAGAAGATTTACCACCAGAACTCGCTCGGCTTTCCTGGTTTTTAGATACAACAAACCCACTTTGGACTTCGAGAACACATAATAATAACATATCTCAGCAAGACTCAACCTTTTTCCATAAAGTGTATTTATCTTATTGACACCGTTTAATATTTTCCAAATTTTGGGGGCATATTGAGTAGGAAAAATGGCAAAGCACCTAAAAAATCTAAGATATAACTCATTTGGGGGGAATGTCAAACCCCATTGAGTTTTCAACAGGGTGTGAATCCAGTGCCCCTTATCAACTTCACGAACATTACGAGGAAGGGGGGCACCATCGATAATCACCCAGTTAGGAATGTTATACTTACACATAAACTCTTATAGGGATTTACCATATAACATCGCTATAACTGAACAAGTAAGAAGAAACCTTAGCTATAGTAACTAGTTAATAAAAAGAAAAGGAACCAAGAAGAGGCAGAGACTATAACTTAAAGGCAGTAACGAGGCCTTGATAAAGCACAAAATAAGGGGAACTTTTACTTTTGAAGCAGAAGAGGAGCTTAGGAACGGAGTATGCACAAGAACGACCAGAGACAGTAAACAAATGTTTGAGTACACAACACCAAATCACCACAATTCTCTAATGATGAGTTTTAACTTTCGAGAAAGATTTTAGCGCTCCAATTTCTTTTTTAAGAGGAGTGTGCCCTTTATGCAAGCCTTATTATTACAAGGATTCCATCACGAACTCTCACTTCATTTTAAGGCCCTGGACCACCAACCGAGTTGAAATCTATTGGCCCATGGTTATTAGTCCAGAGATTTCTCGGGAAATTATGGGAGCCCATTTTTTACAAGTCATGAGAGTAACCGACCAAGATAACTTGAGTTATTTGGCCGGGCCCAAATCATAACTTAATTTATACACGGGCAGTTTAGTTAGAGGAGGATACTTGCATATATGGTTAAATCAGGTGCCAAGAATCTCGGTCGAGATATTCAAGCACCTCATGGATAATCCGAGAACTATGATGGAGTTCTTTAAATAACTCAAACTCTGTGGCAAACATATCTATAAATTGTACACCCTGATTCGGGGAAAAGGGATGAAAAATTATAATCGTTGAGAGACATTTAATAAGATCAAGTAACCTCTTTCTGGATGTAGGCAAGTTGCCGAACCACATACATCGTTGTTGTGTGTGATTCCATTTACTTTCTGCCTTTTGTGATTATTTTCGTAGATCCTTTATTGTGATTTTTTCTGCACTCACAGTTACCGTGACTATAATTTATTTTTGTATATTCACTGTGCATAAAAATAGGTTTGTTCAGAAACAAATTCTTTAGAAAACTTCTCATCGGGTATATACTTATTTTCCTTCTATGTATTCGTTTATTTTAATCACGCACGCGATTGTTTTATAAATGGGACTATTGTCCTCTGATGTTGGATTTTGTGCTATAGTATTTCATATTATTAATGGATTAATAGTTTTGATTAACAAATTTTGTGTTTTTATGCAAAAAAACATAATGCTAATTAAACCGGGCATAAGTTTTGATTCTTTTGGTTGATATAGTATTTTACTAACTCAATGTCGAGCATTGTCTCGAAGCGCATGGGACAACAACGAGGGTCGTTCTATACCCTAGTGATGTGACCAATTATAATTTTCCATTATATGAAGAGTCATGACCATCTCCTTCATAAATCTCCCCGTAGAAACTAGGATGTTGTTCAAGAAATAACATTATATAGTTTGTTTAAAATGAATGATCAGGCATGCCACATGCAACTTGGGACGAACATAGGATCATTTGAAAGATTTTGTACAAGGTTACGTATGCATGGGCTAACTGACAATCGATCAGTTAAGGTTGATGAACAAGTTGCTATGTTCCTTAACACCGTAGGACATGACGAGTGATTCGTTTTCGAGACATTGACTTTCTTTGGATATGGTCAAACGATTTGTTACTACTTCTATAGAGTTTTACGATAATATCTTGACTTGTTCAGGGATCTTGTTACTAATGCCACCCTATAAATTACCCTTACGATAACGATAAGGACCTACTATGGTACCATTACTTCGAGGTTAGGATCATTTCATTAATTTTTTTATTCATTTACAATGACTTTTTCCTTATTAAATTCATTTCCATCCGTTTAGGATGTCGTAGGTGTAACGGTACGCATATATTTGTTTTGGTTCCTACGGCTGACCAAGTAAGGTATCACAATATGAAAGGGGCAATTTCTCAAAATGTTTTGTTAACATGTACATTTTATATGCGATTCTCCTATATCCTCGCCGGTTGGGAGGGATCATTGCATGATGGTCACCTACTTCGAAGTGCAATGCAATGACAAGGACTAGGTTGATCATTCAATTAGGTATGTTGAAACATGAGTAACTTCCATGGCTATATTTTGTAATAATATTATTAGGTTTAGTAATTATTCTATTTAAAATATGCATAGGTAAATATTATCTCATTGATGTTGGATTCCCCTTAGTACATGGCTTCCTATCCCAGTATCGAAAAACTCGTTATCATTGTAGGGACGTTAATGGACAACGACTTGAGAATAGTAAGGATTTGTTTAATTTTAGGCATTCCTCATTTCGAAATGTAGTTGAGAGGTTAATTGGGTTATTGGAAAAAAGGTTTGCGTATCTTAGGCATCACTATCCCATGGGATTGAAATTCAAGCAAATATTATCGTAGCTTGTTGCGCCCTTCATAATTTCTTAAGGATTGTTAATGTTAAGGATGAGTGCATGGGGGACGAGGAAAGTGATGATGATGACATTACTTAACCCCCCTCAAATGCGAAAAGTACCAATAAATGATCATATAACGTTCACAACTTAAGCATGGGTCAAGGAAAGGAGTGAAATGGATAATTTAACGTGGGAATGATATGATCGAATCACACTCGTGATTTTTATTACCATGATTGAGTAATAATAATATTTTTCTAATGATAATTTCTTTATTTTATAATTTTTGGTAAGATTTGGAGGAATTTTCAAATATGCCATCATCAAAGCAATCTACTATTACGGTTTGAAATAAAGAAATGCTCACGTGGCATTGTATCTGAAGTCAAGGTTACATTGTTTGACAAAAACCACAACTAAGGTAGATTGTATTACACATGTCCCCAATGTCACAAAATATTGGTATGGACAAAGCCTTCCCTTGAAGGCATAGATACTAGCTACGCAACTTTCGAGCCTCATAACGAATAACCAACATCGACTATATCTAGTCAATCTTCACTTCTTGTAAGAAACCCCCTAGTGGCTATGAGCTGAGCATTGTGTGTAATTTAGTGGTTGTGAAGAAACTACAAGTTATAACTATTTTTGTTGCTTGTTTCCTATAGTATTTTCAGTTGTTTTATCGTAATGTAACTGTGTCGAATCACCACGGATATTTAAACTAATGATATAGCCTGTGATGCAATGTATTTTGTTTAAATTAGTATTCAATTTTTATAATTAATGCAACCTGGTTTGTGTGCCTTCATTTAGTTTTCTTTGTGTGTGTGTTGCTTTGGTTTGGTTTGGTTTAAATTAGTTTATTGTGCGTGTATATTGCCTTAATTTAGTATGTATTGTCAAAATAATTTTAATAAAACTGATACAAAGAGAATAAATCCAAAGTAACTTCCATTTTGTGTGTAAAGTTAGTAGAATCTTACATAGTTAGTAAAATTAGTGTAAACTTTACACGGTTAGCAAAGTTAGAATCTTACACAATTAGTCTACTGAACAAAGTTTCTACTGATTTTGTGTTGTGATGTACACAAAGTGTTGAACACGGTTAGTAAAGTTACACAGTTCGTTAAACACAGTTACATAGTTAGTAAAGTTAGTTATATTTTATGTTGTGATGTAGACAAAGTTACATAATTAGCTTGCTCAGTATGTGACGCATCGTAGAATGTGTATAATATGCATGTACCTATAGCTCAAGTGCAAGTCGATCGCTCAAGTTATAACCCGGTAAGTCAGGGTCAAATCCCTAGGGAATATGTTGATAATGTTTTGACGATAATAATAGGATCGACTTCTAAAATCTAGGTATCGACACATGAATTAAATAAAAGGTGATTGTGGTGAATTTCTACTTCATTAAGAAAACCTAACTAGCAAGTTCAAGTAAATCTAAGAAAGAAAGAAACTGAATTTTTTAAGTTTTGAAAAACTATTTGGAAAAGTAGGGTTGGGATCCAATCCCCCAAATCGTAGGTATCTCCGCTAAATATAAAATCCTTGACAACTATATATAGAATTAGAGGAAGATCGTTAACTAGTCTGAAGCACTACATATGTGAGGGTGTCAATCCGCACAATATTTAGTCAACAAATTAATTAAAGCGACTGATAGAATTATCAACACATATATCGCATTCTCTAACACCCTGTTTGCCCAGAAAAACTGAGTTAATATATCTACAATATTAGTTTCAATAAAAATACCAATCTCTAAAAATTAAACATATAATTATATTGAATTTCATGTATCACGTCAAAAACCTAGCTTAAGTTCATGTTCCCCAACTCTCTATGAATCTAGCTGGACATGATTATATTAAATATGCAAGAATCCATTGACATGCATGTGAACATAATGAAATAATAATAAAAGTACTGGAAATAAAGGTTACCAAGATTGAAGAACATCAACATGCAAGAGGAAGACAAATCGAAAATAAGCTATGATCTTATATTGAATTGATGATGCAAAACTTGTAAATTATTCTCCTAGATGTTCCTCCTTGATTACTAGCTTTACAGTGAATTAAAACTATGTTAAAAGAACCTTAGTGACTAAATATATAGGTTACAAGTCTTTTAGAATAGTCCTTAGACTCAAAAACTCTTTTTGGCTAAAAGATAAGTCCAAACTGAAAATCCCGCTTCAGGATTTGTCACGGTTCTAGTCCTTTACTAATAGCCAACCCGAACCCATTCGCCCTAGGCCCCGAATCGGTTCATTCCTAGGCTATGCCCAACTGTGGTCTTGTGTGCTCGAAGTTCTCTTATTTGCACTTCTTCCCTTGGATTCTCATTCCAACTTCAAATGCGAATAACTTCTTCACCGTAGCTCGAATTGAGGTGCCATTTTTCCAGTATTCTTGTGACATCAAGATATTCAACTTTTCACTCCTCGGGTCTCGGTTGAAAATTTACAAAATGCCCTTGACTTCCCTTTCTTTGGATTCTTTCATTGTTTCGACGTTTCTCTTCCATCCACTTGCACTAATTACCTGTAAAAGAAGCGAGAAATATGAAAAATACGAAATACTCATTGAAAAGGGTTAATAGCATAAAAACGAGATAAATCCAATCTAAATACAGTGCACATAACCGTAAAAATATCAAAATTAAGGGTATAAATATAAAATATTTATTCTCAATCAAATCCCTTCAACTTAAAGTGTTGCTCGCCTTGAGCAATGTAAAAGAATAAGAGCACGAGTTTAAAGGGACTTCAAAATAACTAAAGTAATACGATACCTCTTTCGCGGGAAAGCGATTGCCTTTAGAATATGCAACAAGCTATTACCCCAGTAGAAATGGTGTCCTTTGAGGGTTTGCAGTGAATTTACCCATAAAATTCATTTTTGTACGACTCAAGAAAATATAAAAATAATTATAACCCATAAAATTTAAATTCCAAAAAAAGAATCACTTCCAAATTTTATTCGATAAATCTCAATTCACACTGTGTGGGTGCGAAGTCGAAAATTAAACCACTAACTTCCATCGATCGATCATTACATTACTTTTTGAAAATTCGTGTTGATTTAATTTCTCACAGAATACACTCACAAACGAATCACTTAGATTGTGTCTATTTTCTCTCAGTGGGTGCGATATTAAGAGTAAATATAATGGACACGAGTTCACGCACATGAATTGAAAGACGAGAATTTTATGGGTGAAAAGATCTCATGAATGGATTACGATAATTGAAAAATAAAAAAATACCATTCTTTATATGCACCGCTTTGTCTATTTATTTTCTTTATTTGTTTTAGCTCTTCACGCGGTAATTAATTTCGTTACTCGGACTCGGTTAGGACTTTTTCAGGTTAAGGTGTTTTGGGTAACGGTGAAAATGTTCAAAAAATTTCGCAGTTGAAAGATTTGTGTGCGATGTCTGGTGGCACGTTTTCGGGATTTTGCTCATATTCTCTTATTTTTCCTTCAATTTTCACATTTTTCTATTTTTTTTCCTTTTTGTGTGAGCATTTTTTCTATTTCTCGTCACTTTTTATACATCGGATGGACTAAATTGATGAATTTTTGATTTTCACAACTCTGGGCCAATTTGGTTTTTCGAGCTAAAAACAAAAAGGGTATAACATTTCTGGGCTCAAATTGCCTTGCAAAAAGGACAATTTTTTATAGGACTTTTTATGGCTAAAATTTTTTGGGTAGAGAAACGATGGCCTAACTTCATTTATCAGAATTACTAATTAAGTTATCATATGTGTCTTGAGATGAATTTTAATTCTGAGACATTTTTTGCGCGTTTTCAAAACCACATTTTACTCATTTTTCTTAACCAATCAAAACAATGATTTAGAGATCATCAATGACTTTTTAATATCGAAAAGAACTTTGGAGTTAATTTTAACTCGGATTGATTTAATTTTTCGAAAAAATGGTTGGCTAAAAAATCTCATTGGGTTAAAAATCTCCACACTTATTCGTTAAGTCGTCAATTTTTGTTCAATTACCATTTTTGATCAATTTCGATTTAGTTCATTGAGTTTTTACAAATTAAGACTTCAAAAAAAATTTAGTGATAGTTTTTTGAAGATTTTAAATTCTAATTTTTTTTTACTTTGAAAAAAAATATTGCGACGCCCCGAGCCGAATTTAGAGTAAATGTCGGTCTTAACTCGCATCCAAGTTCGAGGGTCAAGGGGGAAGTGGGAAATTACTTTTAATTTATTTTAGAAAAAACATTTATTAAAATTTGCCATTTATTAAAGAAAAACCATTTATTATCCAATTATTTAATAATAAATTTAGTCCTTCAATTTGAAGAAATCTCATTTAATTATTTTGGAAAAGAGTCATACTAAAATATCATTCAATCACAATTAATAGAAAATGCCCTCTGTTATTACAAACCAAGGTTCCAAGTTCAAAGTCCAAATTTAAATAGTACAATTGATACATAATTAAATATCGAATATCAAATATCGCCGTAAGGAATAAGCGATCATCAGAGCTCTAACAACGTCTGGAACTCTCGCGAATCTTACCGACACGAACATTCGCATCCTTACCTTAAGTACCTGTGGGTTCTGAAAAGTAGGTATGAGCAGAATGCCTAGTAGGGTGGGAGATACTAAGTAATAATTTTGTACTAAAATACTATACATATACAATATCTTTTAATATTTCAAGAAAATAATTTATTCAATTTATGCAAATGAATGCAACTATATGCAATGCTCCTCGGCTAGGTGCCCAAACTCACACTTAAGCCATTTCATGTCTCGTGCCACAGACTAATTTAATTGAACATTAGTCCTTAACAATTCATTGACTTAAGTGCATTTAACTTTAGAATATTCCCATTCTTTATTATTCATCGCAAGATTTATCAATCTTTGCCTTAGAGTCTAGCCATCAATCCTGGACTTCACGGGCTCTGCACCATCGGTCTCCAGTTGCCATATATTCTTCTGTACAGGCTTTGGGGTCTTTCACCACTTGGGACGCCATGCCCTGCTTAATTCTTGGCATCATCCAAGTATCCTTTCTTATATTTTCCACGTATTTCACATTTATCACATTTCATATATTTCGTTATTCTCATCATTTTCCAAGTTCATTCTTCTTTTCACTTTCACTTGTGTCACACTTTATTATTTATTGCTTTCTTAATATTTTCGATTAAACTCGACCGAGGATGCCATAAATGCAACACCATCTTCAAATATCATCTCTATGAAACTCATTATTTTTATTTAGCAAAAATTTATCATTCATCTCTTTTTATCAAATTCATTTAATACATTTAATTACAAAATAAATTCTTGATAGCATACTATTCACTAGATTTACGACAATGCCACTACTATTTGTTTTACACAAATATTATCTTTTTAAATGGGTTTAACCACACTAATTTGACCAAAAAACCAATTTATAACTTCTCAAAGTATATTTCTGGTTATTTCCATCATTTATTTCGTAATTATTTCCAGATTTCATAAATAAACTTTATTTCAAATTAAATGGGTATTCTAATCATGTTTATGCCTTTGAATACTAAGTTGTGAATTTAATAATTCAGGGGCTACATTTTGTAATTTACTTAAAACATGTTAAGCAAACATATTCATACTTTAGTCATGTTAAAAATTAAATCTACCAATTACTGCAACATAATATTCACCGTACACGAATTTCTGTCTAAAAAAATCCCTCAATATGCCACTATTCATGTCAGGTTTATGTAGTATTTCATTACTAACTTTATCCTTCAATTTTGAAAAGTCATTTTAAATCATCTTTCAGCATGAAACATGGATTTCTACCTAAGAAATCCCTTAATATGCCACTAACATGCTAATAATTGTGTAGTCTTTCATCCTACTTAAGTTCTCAAGATTTCATGCCATGATTGCCCATTAGAAAATTAACAACATCAAACATAATTATTTGAATTTCAAGACAAGTTTCTAGCATGAATAATAATTTTCAACAAAGAAAAATAGGCAAAATAATTCATCATTTTATCGTGAAATTATCTACTTCTACACATGATTTTAAGTTTAAAAACAAGAGTTTAGAGGAGAACCCAAGTTGGATAATATTGTTGGATGATAATCAAGAAGAAAGAAGACCAAACTTGCTCCAAGAACTCCAACTACAAGCTCAAAATACTTGCTCCCCAAAGTTCCTCAAGTTATATACTCCTTGAATGGTTATTTTGAGATGTTTTTGGGCTTCTTTAATGGTGGTTTGGTGGGTATTGGAGAGGTGTGAAGTTTAGCTACGTTTTTGGGCAGAACTCTAAGGGTTTGGGGAGCTCAAAGGAGTGAGATGAAAGTGGAGAAATCTGATGGGAATGAATAATGAAGTCTAATGCCATCCCCCCCCCTTTTATAATTCATTTATAACCTACAAAAGCCAACAAGTGAATGTGATATATTACCCCACACATAATGAGCCAAAATCTCTTCAACCAAGGTCTTAAAAGGAGTGGGACAACCCAAAAAATAATTAGGAATAAAGTGGGAAACAAAGGCATAAAACAAGGAGGAGATGTTTGATATATGCCAACCGGCCCCCCTGAATTTTTTTATTATTATTAATATTTTTTTTTTGATTTTTTTTCTTTTCTTCTCATGGACTTAATATATATCTTTATATGTTGAAAAATGTGGTCAAATAAAATTTTGACTTTAATTAGCATTCTACAAAAATTACACATGTTTGCAGTTTTACGCGTCGGACGTAATTACGTGCTTTTAATTGTACAACTTATAACTCGATTTTCTAAATTACTTTGCGCCAAATAAAATCATTTCCTTTTAATTTAAGAAATAAGAATATAAAATCATTCAGGTGACTTGCAAATATAATGCAAAGAATTAATATTTTTGAATAATTTGACGATAATGGGATGACGAGTCAAAATAAAAAGGGGCGGATATTACATTATCCCATCCTTAAGAGATTTCGTCCCCGAAATCAAAACAAAACTACTAAAAAAGATGAGGATGTTCTGTTCGGATATCGTCTTCTCGCTCCCAAGTTGCTCCTTCGACACCATGTGATTCCTAAAGAACCTTTTCCAATGGGATGACCTTATTACGTAGGACCCTATCCTCACGATCCAAGACGGATATAGACTGTGTTAAGAAAGTGATGTCTTCCTCCAACTCGATGCTATTGCAGTTGATGACATGACGGGGATCGTGAAGATACTTCTTCAGCATCAAAATATGGAATACAATATGAACACGAGCTAACTACGGAGGTAATGCTAAACGATAGGAGACATTCCCAATTCGTTCCAGAATCTCAAAAAGACCAATAAAATGTGGAGAGAGTTTACCCTTCTGCCCAAATCTTTGGCTTCCGATCCGTGCCCAAACTTTTAACATCACACGGTCACCTACCAAAAACTCCGAAGGTATACGTCGATTATCGACATAATTCTTTTGTCTATCCTGAGTCGTGATAAATCTTTGTCAAATCAACTGAAACTTGTCCGTCATCTCCTGAATCATATCATAACTGGTGAGGTGTTTCTCGCCAACCTCTGCCCAACATACGAGAGAACGGCATGGACTACTATATAAAGCTTCAAACGGAGCCATCTCAATACTGTCCTGGTAACTATTGTTGTAGGAGAACTCTGCCAGATGCAAATTCTCATCCCAACTTCCTTGAAAATCTAGCGCACAAACTCTCAACAAGTCTTCTAAAGTCTGAATAGTACGCTCGGACTATCCATCTATCTCTAGATGATATGCCGTACTCAAACTCAGTTCCGTTCCCAACTCTTACTGAACCTTTTTCCAAAATTGAGAAACAAATCGTGGATATCTATCTGAAACAATAGTCAGAGGAATTCCATGAAGTCAGATTATCTCTCGAATATACAACCTTGATAACCTGGCTATATTATACATAACCTTCATTGGGAGGAAATGAGCCGACTTAATGAGACGGTCTACAAGAACCTAAACTGCGTCATGACCCCGTTCAGATCGAGGTAGAGCAGTAACAAAGTCCATTGTGATATGATCCCATTTCCACTCGGTTATAGGGAGTGGTTGCAGTAACCCTGCTGGTTTCTTGTGCTCAACTTTTACCTGTTGACAAGTATAGCACCTTGCAATAGATTCAACCACATCTCTCTTCATACCGGACCACCAGAAATCCCTACAAAGGTCCTTATACATCTTTGTTGCCCCGGGGTGTATACTAAACCGGGACTGGTGGAATTCTGCCAAAACCTCTTCTCGTAGTTCTCTAATGGCTGAAATAATCAACCTGCCCTTATGACGTACGCCACTATCCTTGTCCATTGTGAGAGTATCAAACTCACTACTGAACCGAATACGATCCCTGAACTGCATAATCTCTTCGTCGAGTGATTGAGCATTGAGGACTTTCTGATGAGAAAGTGGCCTGGATATTATTCCCCACAATTAGTCCCTATCGCTCCTCATTTGAGCATACATTCCAAAATTTTGCAGTTCAATGTACATCCTTCATTGATAGCACTTCATCGCAGCTAAGGAAGGTTCTGTCTTCCTGCTTAGAGCATCTGCCACTACGTTGGCCTTTTTAGGATGATACTTTAAGGTAAAGTCATAATCTTCTAGGAGTTCAATCCATCTTCGTTGTCGCAAATTGAGGTCTCGCTGAGTGAAGATGTACTTGAGGCTCTTGTGATCCGAGAATACTTTGAACTGTTCATCATACAGATAGTAACTCCAAATCTTGAGGGAAAACACTACAGGTGCTAACTCCAAGTCATGGATGGGGTAGTTTCTTTCATGCGTCTTGAGTTGTCGAGATGCATAAGCAATTACTTGACCTAATTGCATGAGCACTGCGCCAAGTCCTGATCTAGAAGCATAATAATGCACTGTATATCCTTTCCCTCGCTCGGGAAGAATGGGAACTGGTGCCGATGTGAGTCTAACTTTTAACTCCTGAAAGGCAGCTTCACATTCACCTGACCACTCAAAGTGAACATCCTTTTGTGTCAACTGAGTAAGAGGCAAGGCAATATTATAGAAGTCCTGAACTAATCTTCGATAATAACCTGCTAATCCGAGGAAACTTCTCACCTCAGTAACTGACTTAGGCCTATACCAACCAATAACCGCTTTAATCTTGGATGGGTCGACTGAAATTCCTGCTCCAGATACCATATGGCCGAGGAATCTGACTTCATCCATCTATAACTGGCACTTGCTGAATTTTACAAATAACTGATTCTCTCTAAGAACCTGAAGAGTAGTGCGAAGATTATCCCCGTGATCGACATCAGAGGATGAGTACCCCAGAATGTCATCAACAAAGACCACTACAAACCTATCCAAGTACGAACGGTAGATACGGTTCATAAGGTCCATGAAAGCTGCTGGGGCATTAGTTAGGCCAAAAGGCATAACTAAAAACTCGTAATGACCATATCGAGTGCGGAAAGCTATTTTGGGAATATCTTCTTCCTTGACTCGTAACTGATGGCAACCGGATCGAAGGTCAATCTTAAAAAACGTGCTTGCTCCTCGAAGTTGGTTAAATAAGTCATCAATACGTGGCATAGGATATTTATTATTTATAGTTACCCTGTTCAGTTGTCTGCAATGCAACGTTGGAGATAATTATCTTTCTTCTTGGAAAATAATACTGGTGCTCCACACGGAGACACACTTGGCAGTATAAACCCTTTGCTCGATAAATCTTCTAACTGGGTGTGCCATACATCTGGAGTGATGCCTGTCAGTTGGCATTCGATGAATTGAAGGACAAATTGACCTCAGCACCTGTGTTAGCATTGCCGAGATCGGGAGTTGAGTATTTGGTTTACACCGATGCATCTTTGCAAGGACTGGGAGGTGTATTACAGCAGGAGAGACAGGCCATAGCTTATGCTTCCCGTAAGCTTAAGCCTCATGAGAAGAATTACCCCACGCACGATTTGGAGTTGGCAGCAGTTGTATTTGCCCTACGGATTTGGAGGCACTATCTTTTGGGGGAGAAGTTCCAACTGTTCACGGACCACAAGTCCCTACAGTACCTATTCACGCAGAAGGAATTGAATATGCGGCAGCGTAGGTGGCTTGAATTTGTGAAGGACTACCAGTTCGACATCCAGTACCACCCGGGAAAGGCTAACGTGGTAGCAGACGCGTTGAGCCGTAGGCCAGCAGATGAGGTGGCAGAGGTGTGGAAGGCTAAGTGGAAGGAATTGGGACACCAGGATGCAGTGGCCCGATCTTTCATGTCTGTGATGACCGTTACACCGCAGATTGTCACGAAGGTAGTACGGGCACAGGCCAATGACTCGTTCTGTCAGGAGCAGATAGTTCGATTACTAGAAGAGGGAGCCGAGTCCTATACCGTTAGCTCAGACGGGGGATTACGCTTCAATGGGAGATTGGTAGTTCCGAAAGGGGAGGAATTGCGACACGATGTGATGGCAGAGTCGCACGGCTCACGATTCGCGGTGCATCCCGGAGGGGACAAAATGTACCAAGATATGAGACGCCAGTATTGGTGGAGCGGTATGAAGAGAGATATCGCTGAGTTTGTTTCGAAATGCGCCACTTGTCAGCTTGTAAAAGTGGATCATCAGAGACCGGCAGGATTGCTACAGCCATTGGAGGTCCCGGTGTGGATGTGGGAGAGCATATCCATGGACTTTATTACGGGGTTGCCTACGTCGCAGAGGGGTCACGACTCTGTTTGCGTAATTGTGGACATGTTGTCCAAGGTCGCTCACTTTTTACCCGTAAGGACTGATTACACTGCGGGACAGTATGCCCAGCTCTTCATTTCAGAGATTGTGAGACTTCACGGTGTGCCCCTAAATATCGTGTCTGACAGAGACAAGATATTTGTTTCGAGGTTTTGGGAGAGTTTCCAGGAGGCCATGGGCACGGAATTGCGGTTGAGTACGGCTTATCATCCGCAGACTGATGGGCAGACTGAGAGCACAAATCAGATGTTGGAGGACATGCTACGCATGTGCATTATTGACTTCGGGGGTGGATGGGAGCAGTACCTTCCACTGGTGGAGTTTGCTTACAACAACTCCTATCAGTTCACGATTGGCATGGCTCCGTTTGAGGCATTGTACGGTAGGCCTTGTCGTTCCCCAGCATGTTGGTTAGAGGTGGGAGACAACAAACTTCTTGGGACGGAAGTGATTCAGGATACTTCGGCAAGGATTGAGTTGATTCGGAGTCGCATTCGGGTAGCTCAAGACAGGCAGAAGAGTTATGCTGATGCGAAGAGATTTTTCAGAGAGTTCCAAGTGGGGGACCAGGTTTTGCTCAGAGTATCTCCTATGAAGGGGATTATGCGTTTCGGGAAGAAAGGGAAGTTGGCACCGAGGTATGTGGGGCCGTTTCCTATTATTGAGCGGATCGGACCGGTTGCGTATAGACTTGGGTTACCGGAGCATTTGCATCGGATTCACGATGTGTTCCATATTTCCTCGCTGAGGAAATACCTTAGGGATAATTTGGCTCATTCTCACATTGCTGTGGAGGACATCGATCTCCAGCCGGATAGCTCCTACGAGGAGGGGCCGATTGCTATTTTGGACCGAAGCGAGAGGAAGCTGCGGTCAAAGATAGTTCCGTTAGTGCGTGTGCAGTGGCGACATCACAATGTCGAGGAGTCCACATGGGAGCGCGAGGATGAGATGCGCGAACGTTATCCAGAGTTGTTTTCAGCAGGTACTTTTAGTTTCGAATTTCGGGACGAAATTCAGTTATTAGGGGGGAAGTATGTAATACCCCCTACTTTTGGCTATATTTATTTTTGGGATTAATTAATTAAATGTGAATTAATTGGAAATTAATCCGGGTTATAAATACTAACGAGATGCGAGTTGGTATTTGATTATGTGCATACATGTTTTTATATATATATTTGGTATTATAAAAGTTGTCGTGAGATTTATATACGGCATTTTAGAAATTTTGTTGAGACGCGTGGGACCGCCGCGTCACGGTGTAATATTTTGATTATAAAAAGTGAATTTAAAATCTATAAACCGTATGGTCGTTTTGAGTGCGCCAACGCGTCCGGAAGGGTCGAGATAGTCAGAAAACACTAGCCGGGGGTGTAGTTTGGGTCTCGGGGTATTTTTAGGCCATACCGACAACTTAAAGGGTATTTTGGTAATTTTACATTTTGAGGAATTAAAAGTGACGAAAATTGGGAATTTTAATCTGATGTGGATTTAACCCATTAAGCCCATTAACCAAACCATATTAACCCTTTAAGCTACGGAGGTTATCATTAGGTTTACAACTTTCCCAAAGAAAACCCTAGCCACCTTAAGCCACCATTGGAGAAGAAGCTTGGAGAGAGGGAATTCTGCAGAAAAACTCCATCAAACCTACACCAAAATCAGAAATCGAACCAAGGCAAGTGACTTTATTCCATTTAATTTCAGAGAATGTCTTTTCCATGTTAGAAATTGAAGAATATCAATTGTTCTTGAAAGATAATGAAAACCCATGTTAATTGAACTTAGAACTTGAAATCTTGAGGATGATTTGCATGTAGAATGATAGGTAGATGTTCCTACTGATGATATTTATGATTGGGTGAAATTTAAAACGGATTTTATTGGGTTAATTCATGATTCAAAAGTTAGGGTTCATGTTCTTGAAATAATTGGGGAAAAAGTGTAGAGATGTATATTTTGATTGATGTTAGAGAGATTTTATCCTTGAAAACATGTTAGGAGATGACTTGAATATGTTTAGGATGAATTAGAGACCCTAAAACGTTGTTGGGATGAACTTTGGAAGAGGTTAGAAGTGATAAAAATGGATGAAAACGAATTGGGGAAAAATCTGGGCCGAAACTGGCCAGTCGTTAGAAGCAATCCCCAGGTCGTTCGAACGAACTCGTTCGAACAAGCTTCTAACGAGTTGACCAGTCGCTGCTAACGAGAAGGGATTTCGTTCGATATCTCGTTCGAACGAGATATCGTTAGAAGGTACAGTTCGTTCGAACGAACTGGAATCTCGTTCGAACAGCCTCGTTCGAACGAGACTTCTAACGAGTTGACAGAGGAATCTCGTTCGAACAGTCTCGTTTGAACGAGACTTCTAACGAGTTGACAGTTTGGTCCTTTTTGGACTGTTTTGATTTTTGGAGTCCCGTAAACTTGTTCGAGGATAGAGATATCATTCTGTTGATGTTGTAATGATAGGATTGGGACTTTTGGGTATTTATGAGAAGGAAATTATATACGAGAGCTATATTAAATGGACGGTTTGGGTTGAGACGTGAGTGTCTACTACGACGTGAGAATAAATTATGGTGCGTATGATGATAAACCGGAATAGTATAAATTGTGATAATTAGAAGTTAGTACAAGAATACGATATGTACTACGATTAAACTACGGGATTACTAAGATGTGTGGTTACTTAGTATTGGTATATGATTTGTGTGTATGACATACCTACCATACTTGCTATCATGGGAGGTTTACGTTCGCTTAGGGCCCTCTAATCCTTGTGTTGCCCGGATTTAGACTGGTTACCTTGATGAACATAGGTCATAGAAAGACTTATTGGGATATTAATAAGTCCGCTGATCGTAGGAGCGTAGGTATGTGCGTGACCTATGTGATGTGACTGTGTTCGCCTCCATTGTTTGTGATGTTGTTATCTGTGAACTATTCCTGAGAGATTCGGAATATGTAATCCTTATGTACGTGATGTACCGGGATGGATAGCAGAGTATGTGTGCACTACAGCTTAGTTCTCGGGGTGCTTATATTGTATATTATGATGTGAATAATATACACTTAATTAATGGGAACCTTCATGTTAATGTTGTGAATATAATTACGGTATTGCTTCGAGAAATATAACGGGTTAACCGATAGTGATATATATATTGCATATTGAGCATCTGAGTTTACGATAAACCCTACTTAATTACGAGCGTTATAATGTTAATAGAACCGAGTAATATGGGTAGGACCTATGATAGTCTAGCTAGAGATGATGTCACTTAGCTAGTGGTTTGTATCGTTATAGATGGGTACTTACGTTAGGAGTGCACAGTTAGACGAGAGGTGAGAATATTATGTGAGTGCACGTCCTAACATGTACTTTGCATTTAATGTTTTAAATGTTTTTAAAGCACTTGCAGGTTTTTAAAATATAACTCCACATTCGGGCTCTGACCCGTTTGCTTTTCAAATCTATTTTCTTTGTAAAACCATTTTAGGTGCCCAGCCACAAGGACACCATGCATAGGATACTCATTCAGGTGACAAGATGTAGCTGTTTGTGGAAGCTACAGGGATTTGCTTGTAGACGCTTCTATCTTTTGGATTCCAGAGTCACTATCTATCAGTTGTAGGGCATGTTGCCCATTTCTATTTAGAGCATCTTTTACATTTCCGTTTTCAGACTTTAGCATGTATTGTTTCAGTATTCAGTTTACTTTTCAGTTGTGGGATTTGTAGTGAGGAGTTTTCCTCCAGACTTTATTTACACTATGTGATGGTTATTCGTTTTACTTCAGTATGGTGAATGGTGTTATTTATTTCTTCATTACACTTGTTGCATGTTAATCAGACTTTAATTAAAATTTGGCAACTTACTTTTTAAATACTAGGTGGTTAGTAATAACAAAATGTTTTCGACAGTGATGCTATTAACTGGACCAACTTGGCATTTTGAATTAATTTAATAAAGGAGTAGCTACCCGGTTTTTAATTAGTCGGGGTGTCACAGTAAACCAGAGAGGTCTTTAGGAAAAATATCAGGAAATTCTCGGATAACTAAAAGGCCTGATAACATGCGACTAGGCTCTTCTTGAGCGATAATACTACTCAACCAACTAAAGAAATGTCGTTTCTCTCGAACCGTAGAGAATTTACACGGATAGTCGATACTTTGTTCGCTGTTGAAACGATAACGAGATTCGTCTGGAAGTAGTATTGAGACACTATGTCGGTGACACTCAATAATGGCTCTGAAACATGACAGCCAATCCATATCGAGTATCACCTAAAAGTCATCCATATCCATCAGTATTAAATTATATTCCAGAATAAAATCTCCAGCAATAACTACGCAACTTCTACAAATCTTATTCAGAATAACACCACCACCTACGGGTAATCTTACGAAGATTGGGGGACTAAAATTCTCTGCGTCAAGACCTAAATAGAATGCTAAAGAACTCGATATAAAGGAATGAGATGCACCCGAGTAAAATAATGCTTTAACCCATGTACTGAATAATATAATAATACCTTCCATTACTGAAGGATTCTGGGGACGTGTTGAGTGTTGGGTAAGAGCATAAGCACGACCTAGATTGAATCTGCTAGCCTGGACACCGTTAGTCTGAGCCTGTCCATGATTACCCTGATTTGGACAAGGCATACTAGAACTATGCATAGGTTGTTGTTGAGCACCTGAGAGGAGTTGTTGTTGCTATTGTGAAGGGCGAGGCTGATTGGGATTTCTTCCAGACATGACATTGCCATTTTGATAGCTTCCCTGATGTCCCATGTTATTTCGGTGAGGACACTCTCACATCATATGATCAATGGATCCACAAATAAAGCAAGACCTAGGGGATGTTAGGTTCGGGTTGTTACTTCTCTCTCATATGCCTGTTCTGATGTTGGCAACGAAACCCCTGTTTTCGTATCTGAATTTCTTCCCATTAGCAGAAGATCCACCATTCGGCTTTGGTTGTGTCCGGCCAGAAGTTATTTTCTTATCCTTAATGACTCGAGAGTCTTCAGCCTCGAGCTCTAGGCGGATTGCTTTATTTAATGCCATCCCAAAATATAGATGATCAAAACCCACCACAAGCTTACGAATGTGAGGATTTAATCCTTTCACAAATAATCTCGTCTTCTCGGTGTCATCGAATCTGACAGACTTTACGTGCTTTACTAGGCCTTCAAACTGAGCCTGAAATTCGTTCACTGACTGCCTTCCTTGAATCAGTTGGGCGAACTCGTCTTTCTTAGCGTCTTTATATGCATGGGGAAAGTACCGATCAAGAAAACATATCCTGAAACTGTCCCATGACACTGTCTCGGTAGCGCTGGCAAGGTGAGTGGTCCACCATCGCTGAGCCTATTTTGTGGGTTGGAAAGTAGCCAACTTAACCTTATGCCCAAATGGGACGTCAAGAACATCCATGACACGTGTAACTTCCTCGGGCCATTCTTTCCCGGCATCGGGCCTGGTAGAACCATTGAAGGTAGGAGGATTTAACCTCCTGAACTCTTTCAGTATAGATGCCACTGTGGAACTTTCGACGGAACCACCGTGGTTTCCCCTTTCACGTTGGGATAAAGTGTCATCCAATAGACATACGGTATCTTCCATACGTTTTAGCCCGCTATTCTAGACTTCAATGCTAGCAGTGGGCGCAGTTCGATCCGGTCCGATTTTTGATCATTTTAGATGTCGGACTGAATTATTCAATCCTATATTTGAGAAGACTGAATTTAGACCGATTTAATCGGTTTAGCCTATTTAATCGGCCTAGGCTATTTTCGGTCCGGTTCGATTAATATTCGGTCCATTTTTTATATTTATTTACTGGATTTTTTCAATAAAAACCTGTTAACCAAATAGTGGACTGCTACATGGAAACTGCCAAAGAGGGTTACTTCAGCAAAGTGTAAAAGTACAACACCATAATCAAGGTTAAAAAAATAACACATGAATCATAATAATTTTTTTTCTTCTAATTTTTAACAAACCTTCACAGTGCACCAATCAAGATGGGCCAACTAAAAATAGCAAAAGAGCTTATATCCATTAGAGCAACCCTTACATTCAACAAAGCTAACCTCCAGATTAATACACTTTTTTTCTTTTGAACAAAAAATTGAGCCGTGGCTATCTCTTTTAAAATTGCAACATAAATTAGATACAACATTCACTGAAGTTTAAAATTGCAAAAGAATATACCATGGCTATCTCTTTTCTCTCCATCGCCGGAATAGGCCAGGTGGAGTTGTGCGTCAGAACCGGAACAGTCGCTATGGAGGGGAGGTGAGCCAGAACAGCCGCTGTGGAGTTGTGCGTCGCAACCGAAGGAACAACCGGTGTGGATCCGATGTTCATAGCACCAGATCGTGTGTTCATGGTGGGGTGGTGATCGACCGGAGAGTTGGAGAGAGAGAGGAAGAGAAGATGAAGAGAAAAGTGAGGAGAGGAGAGAGAGACCGTGAATTTTTGATATGGCTTGTGAAGTTGTGTCTTTAGTTTAGGGTTTAGTATATGATATATTTATATAAGATAAAATTAATATATATTATATAATATTTAATTAAATGGTCCGGTCCAATTCCAAGATCGAATTTATAATGGATATTGTAGACCGAACCGAATATTTCGGGTCTCTTAATTTAGGACCGAATTAGGACCAATTTATAAAAAAACCTATAAAAGTGGATCCGGTCCGGTCCGATCCAATCGGGTCAATCGGGTTGGTATTTTTTTTTTGTCCACCCCTATTCAATGCTAGTACGCTTGGGAGGCATCCTAAAGGGAACAAGGTGAGTTTAGCACAATGGTAAAAAGGAAAATCGTACTAGGGTATAGTAATGTGAATTTGTAACGCCACACACGTCGAACGTAACGCTCTGATACCAAGTTGTGACGCCTCGAATCGGATTTAGAGTAAATGTCGATCTTAACTCGCATCCTAGTCCGAGGGTCAAGGGGGAAATTACTTTTAATTTTTTTTAAAAAACATTTATTAAAATTTGCCACTTATTAAAGAAAAACCATTTATTATCCAATTATTCAATAATAAATTTAGTCCATCAATTTGAAAAAATCTCATTTAATTATTTTGCAAAAGAGTCAAACTAAAATATCATTCAATCACAATGAATAGAAAATGCCCTGTGTTATTACAAACCAAGGTTCCAAGTTCAAAGTCCAAATTTAAATAGTAGAACTGATACATAATTAAATATCGAATATCAAATATCGCCGTAAGGAATAAGCGGTCATCAGAGCTCTAACAACGTCCGGAACTCTCGGGAATCTTACCGACACGAACATTCACATCCTTACCTTAAGTACCTGTGGGTTTGGGAAAGTAGGTATGAGCAGAATGCCTAGTAGGGTGGGAGATACTAAGTAATAATTTTGTACTAAAATACTATACATATACAATATGTTTTAATATTTCAAGAAAATAATTTATTCAATTTATGCAAATGAATGCAACTATATGCAATGCTCCTGGGCTAGGTGCCCAAACTCACATTTAAGCCATTTCATGTCTCGTGCCACAGACTTATTTAATTGGACATTAGTCCTTAACAATTCATTGACTTAAGTGCATTTAACTTAAGAATATTCCCATTCTTTATTATTCATCGCAAGATTTATCAATCTTTGCCTTAGAGTCTAGCCATCAATCCTGGACTTCACGGGCTCTGCACCATCGGTCTCCAGTTGCCATATATTCTTCTGTACAGGCTTTGGGGTCTTTCACAACTTGGGACATCATGCCCTGCTTAATTCTTGGCATCATCCAAGTATCCTTTCTTATATTTTCCACGTATTTCACATTTATCACATTTCATATATTTCGTTATTCTCATCATTTTCCAAGTTCATTCTTCTTTTCACTTTCACTTGTGTCACACTTTATTATTTATTGCTTTCTTAATTTTTTTAATTAAACTCGACGAGGATGCCATAAATGCAACACCATCTTCAAATATCATCTCTATGAAACTCATTATTTTTATTTAGCAAAAAATTATCATTAATCTCTTTTTATCAAATTCATTTAATACATTTAATTACAAAATAAATTCTTGATAGCATACTATTCACTGGATTTACGACAATGCTACTACTATTTGTTTTACACAAATATTATCTTTTTAAATGGGTTTAACCACACTAATTTGACCAAAAAACCAATTTATAACTTCTCAAAGTATATTTCTGGTTATTTCCAACATTTATTTCGTATTTATTTCCAGATTTCATAAATAAACTTTATTTCAAATTAAATGGGTATTCTAATCATGTTTATGCCTTTGAATACTAAGTTGTGAATTTAATAATTCAGGGGCTACATTTTGTAATTTCCTTAAAACATGTTAAACAAACATATTCATACTTTAGTCATGTTAAAAATTAAATCTACCAATTACTGCAACATAATATTCACCGTACACGAATTTCTGTCTAAAAAAATCCCTCAATATGCCACTATTCATGTCAGGTTTATGTAGTATTTCATTACTAACTTTATCCTTCAATTTTGAAAAGTCATTTTAAATCATCTTTCAACATGAACACATGGATTTCTACCTAAGAAATCCCTTAATATGCCACTAACATGCTCATAATTGTGTAGTCTTTCATCCTACTTAAGTTCTCTAGGTTTCATGCCATGATTTCCCATTAGAAAATTAACAACATCAAACATAATTATTTGAATTTCAAGACAAGTTTCTAGCATGAATAATAATTTTCAACAAAGAAAAATAGGCAAAATAATTCATCATTTTATCATGAAATTATCTACTTCTACACATGATTTTAAGTTTAAAAACAAGAGTTTAGAGGAGAACCCAACTTGGATAATAGATTTGGATGATAATCAAGAAGAAAGAAGACCAAACTTGCTCCAAGAACTCCAACTACAAACTCAAAAATACTTGCTCCCAAAAGTTCCTCAAGTTATATACTCCTTGAATGGTTATTTTGAGATGTTTTTGGGCTTCTTTAATGGTGGTTTGGTGGGTATTGGAGAGGTGTGAAGTGTAGCTACGTTTTTGGGCAGAACTCTAAGGGTTTGGGGAGCTCAAAGGAGTGAGAGGAAAGTGGATAAATCTGATGGGAAATGAATAATGAAGTCTAATGCCATCCCCCCTCTTTTATAATTCATTTCTAACTTACAAAAGCCAACAAGCCCATGTGATACATTACCCTACACATAATGCGCCAAAATCTCTTCAACCAAGGTCTTAAAAGGAGTGGGACAACCCCAAAAATAATTAGGAATAAAGTGGGAACAAAAGGCATAAAACAAGGAGAGGTTGTTCGATAAATGCCAACCGTTCCCCTGGAAAATTTTGTTATTATTATTAATATTTTTTTATATATTTTTTATTTTCTTTTCTTTTCATGGACTTAATATATATTTTCAGATGTTGAAAAACGTGGTGAAATAAATTTTTGACTTTAATTAGCCTTCTACAAAAATTACGCATGTTTGCAGTTTACGCGTCAGATGCAATTACGTGCTTTTAATTGTACAATTTATTACTCGATTTTCTAAATTACATTGTGCCAAATAAAATCATTTCCTTTTAATTTAAGGAATAAGAATATATAATCATTCAGGCGACTTGAAAATAGAATGCAAAGAATTAATATTTTTGAATAATTCAACGACAACGGGATGACGAGTAAAAATAAAAAGGGGCGGGTATTAGAAATATTTTTTGACTTTTTGGAAAATTTCAATTTTTTTGGGAAGTTTGGAATTTTTTTAAAAGTTTTTGACATTTTTTTAGACATTTTAAAATTTGTGAAGTTCGAAAGACGCAGTTGTATCCCCCCCCCCCAAAAAAAAACTTAGACTTTTGTATTGTCCTCGAGCAAAATGACTAAAATCTAAATAAGAAAAATGGAGTGCGAAAAATAAAACAAATAAATATTAAAATGCAAGAAGACACTATGTAACACCAACACACAATTGAAAAATACAATAAAAAATCACCCCAGACGCGTTAGGGGTGCGACGACCTCTCTCCTAAAACTTACTCAACCCCGTGTACGAGGTCCTCCAAATTATAAATCAAAAGTCTGAACAATTTGAAGTCAACCCAATATAACAAGTATACATATGGAGGCACATAATGAATGCGGTCAGTGAAGTTATGAACATGCACTGCCACATCATAACATAAATGGTCAGACTTGAGAAGATTCTGTCATGCTAAAATCCTTACTAATACGCTGAGCTAGATTGTCCTCTATCTCGAAAATGGATAAATCAGGCTTCAAATAGGACAATACTCTAGTTATGTTCTCGATCCCATTCAATAACTCAAATGGCACGGGCAAACGTGATGAAAAATGACAATGCGGTATGATAAACTATGCGTCTCCGGGTGGAAACGCTCGAATTATTTTCTCAATCTCGTCACTAATTGATAAAACCTCACGTTTTGGCATACTTTCGAAAGTCTCGGGTGCACGTTCATAAAGAAGGAACTTATCTATCCTGTCATCATTACGGTCACTCTAATATATAAAATCCTTGACAACTATATATATAATTAAAAGAAGAGCGTTAACTAATCTGAAGCACTACATATGCGAGGGTGCCAATCCCCACCATATTTACTCAACAAATTAGTTAAAGCGAATGATAGAATTATTAACACATATATCGCATTCTCAAACACTCCGGTTACCTGCGAAAAACTAAGTTAAGAGATCTACAATATTAGTTAAAATAAAATATCAATCTCTAACAATTAAACATATAATTACACCGAAGTTCATATTTTACGTAAAAAACCTAGGTTGGGTTCATGTTCCGCAAATATCTATGAATCTAGCCAGACTTGATTATATTAAATAGGCAAGAATCCATTCACATGCATGTGAACATAAGGAAATAATAATAAAAGTGCTGAAAATAAAGGTTACCTAGATTGAAGAATATCAACATGCAAGAAGAAGAAAAATCTAAAATAAGCTATGATCTTGTATTTAATTGATGATGCAAAACTTGTAAATTATTCTCCCAGATGTTTTTCCTTGACTATTAGCTTTACAATGAATTAAAACTATGTTAAACGAACCCTACTAACTAAATATATAGGTTAAAAATAGTTTAGAAAAGTCCCTAAACTCAAAAACTCTTTTGGTTAAATGATAAGTCCAAACTGAAAATCCCGCTTCATTTGTCACGATTCTAATCCACTACTAATAGCCAACTCCAACCCATTCTCCCTAGGACCTGAACCGATTAGGTCCTAGGCTTTTCCCAAGTGTGGTCTTGTGTGCTCAAAGTTTTCTTATTTGAACTTTTGCAAGGATTCTCACCCCAACTTCAAATGCGCATAACTTCTTCATCGTAGCTCGAATTGAGGTGACTTTTTTCTAGTATTCTCGTGACTTCAAGCTATTCAAATTTTAACTTGGTTCCTCCTTCGGTTTTGGACTGAAAAATTACAAAAATGCCATTAACTTCCCTCTTCTCCGTTTCGGCGTTTCTCTTCCATCCACTTGAACTAAATACCTGTAAAACAAGAGAAAAATACACAAAACACGAAATACTCACTCAAAATGGTTAGTAACTTAAATATGAGATAAAGTCAGTTTAAATACACTAGATGGGACCGTAAAAATACCGAATTTAGGGGTATAAATATGAAATATTTATGCCTAATGAGTATGTTGAAAGTCAGTATTCATTTGGACACATAAATAGGTTGATTTAAACAGAGTTAGCCTGCTTAGTTTGTTCAAAGCTCTCTTTTGTATTGTATTGTATTGAATCTGTCTGGATTATGTTGAATACACTTGGATGATTATTATATTAATATTCTTTACTACTTTATATGTAATATAATGCTTAGCTATGCGACAAAACCGAAATCGTGCCCATTCCGCCTACCAAAATAAAATATAAATATTATGAAAAAATAGGTTAATGTTTAATATTCACGAGCCGATGTGAATCAAAAGAAATCGCATCTGTGATGGAGTGATATCATGGATGGGTTCCTTATCCACTATCTTTATGCCCAGGTTCTTGGGGGCATAAAAAGGTAAACGATGGACTCATTGTCCCATAAATTAAGGTCATGATTGAAAGGGTCGAAGAAGGATTCCATAGTCGCGTGGTGGAAAACAATGTGAGATACATGCTTAATATTGAAAAAGGAATATTCTGAATTTCATGAGTTGTTGTAGGTCAGTGGTTTCGATTACGACACAAATAGCGATGGCGTAACAACAGATACAAGCATATGTACTTAATACATTGCGGTATGTATGAAAAAATAAATTCATAATAGATACATATTACTTTTCAAATATGGTACTGATTACGAGACAACATACTATTTCTATTATAGGGTAAACTAGATGGTGAGAAAATGAAAGGACAGAATGTATGTACTACGATGTGCTACAGATAATATTTAGCAATGACACAACAATGTGTGATAATGCAGTCTCAGGGGTAGAAAATTTCTCACCAATAGATTGTACACATATTTTTTTATTTGTATGTCTAATACGTCAAGTTAGTTTTATTTTTTACAGTGACAGAAGAAATGGACGTTAATGATGAACTGGTCATAGCGAGTGACACCCAAACAACGGATGGGCAGGAGATCGACACCCAAGCATTGATAGGGCATTTTGTCTGTTATTGCTGAATCGTCGAAGCAGATTACTACCACAATCAAGATTCAAGTTACCGTGGACTCTTAAACTCACGTGAACTCGCAGGGTATCCTTGAAAGGCTAATGGTTATGGATATGAACCGTTAGTGTAAAAAATTAGTATCAATTTTGTCTTAACTAGAAATTACCAATTTCATAATCACAGATAATTATTTAAGTAATATTAGTGAAAATAATAAAAGACAACAAAGATTTTTAACGTGATTCAACTTAGGAAAATCCTACATCCACGGTTATGGTATTACTGTTGAAGGTAGTTCCATGGACATTTGGGCTTATGCGCAATTGACTTGCCCCTTGAGCTAAGGGAAATGAGACATTCATAATAGTCCTGTTAACTAAGAGGTGGAATGCCTTTATATATTCAAGCATTTATAGCTATACAAAATGAATGAGACTATTAATCTTCTAAAGCATGTGCGTAATAGCTCTTGAAATTTCCCATGCGAATGACTATTCTCCTTCCCAACGGTTCATTTTCTTAAGATGGTCGGTCGGTATGCCGACCAAGTGTCTCTGGAGCCGATCAAGTATAAATGAAACGCTGAGATGTATTCTCATGAGGACAGGAGTTTCAGTCTCATTAATCCACGTGGCATATATAGTTTGACCCACAATAAAAGCCCTCAATGCTCCATGCTTGATGATTTATTGAAATAATTGAGGATTAATTCTAAAAAAATGCTCGGTGTTAGAATATAACGGAGATCAGCAGCTGACCTTATGGAGTTGTAATTTTTTCACCAGTATACCAGTCAGTGGCATTTTTGTGAATACTTTGAAAAATAGCGATTCGCCAAAGGGTACGCTGGTCTTTTGAGCCTTTAAATAATGTGCAACCGTCTTTTTGGTTCAGGTAATCATTTATTTTCAACTTTCATGGTCAATCTATAAAAGGACAGAGATTTACCCCCTTTTTTTCACCACCAACCTTTACACTTACGCAATCTCGCTTCCTTAAAGTTTTTACTTGTCATTCCTTCTTTGTTGTTCTTTAGTGAGCTCTGTAAGACCTTTTCCTTCTTTATCCACTTATCTTACTTTTTTCATCTTGGAATGATGTACAACATCGATGAGGATTCTTTAGAAAAACTTAAAAAAAATAACAAATCCCCAATTGGGTATCTTTAGAACTGGTATGAGGCCCTGTAGATGTTTTATCAGTAGATGAAGGTCACTGGATCCCCACTTTATTTATTAAAGAGTGTGTAATAACTTTTCCCCCGAACCATTTATTCCTTAAATTCTATCAGTATTTTAATGTGGTCACTGCAAGAGTAGCCCTCAATACTTGAAGGGTGAAGGGTTATAAATGGGGTCCACCGTTTAAATGAACTTCACGGGACCCATATTGGGATTTCTGAATTGATGTATTGCTATAAATGGGGAACAACATGAAACAATACATATTACTTAAAGACTAGGCAGGCCAATAGGGAATTTGTAGTTAATTTTCCTGATTCCAACAAGGATTATTAGGATTAGAAAGTAATGGTGAAGAACTGGCAGTATGCCTCCTTCCTCAACTCAACTCAACAAAGCCTTTTCTCAATTATTTGGGGTCGGCTACATGAATCCTATTTTTCCATTCCATCCTGTCCAATGCAATATCTTCGGTTAAACTACATGACATCATGTCCTTTTTTATAATATCCCACCAAGTCAATTTAGGCTTACCTCTACCCCTTGTGTTACCATCAATACTAACTAAATAACTCTTCCTTACAGGAGCATCCATTGGTCTACGCTTGACGTGTCCAAACCATCTAAGTAGATTTTCTCTCAATTTATCTTCTATAGGAGCTACTTTTACCATTTCATAAATTTGTTCATTTTTAATTTTATCCTTTCGAGTTTTACCACAAATCCATCTTAGCATTCGTATCTCCGCCACACTCATTTTCTGCACATTTTGTTTCTTGGTTTTCCAACACTTTGTCCCATATAACATGACGGGTCTAATGGTCGTCCTCTAATATTTACCTTTTAACTTCAAAGGTATACGCCTATCACACAAAACGTCGGTAACACTTCTCCACTTAACCCATCCTGCTCCAATCCTATGAGTAACATCATTACTAATATCTTCATCTTTTTGGATAATCGATCATAAATAATGAAAATGATCATTTTTAGGTATCTCTTGACCCTCCAATTTCACCACATCTCCATTTGTCCTCCTATTACTACTAAAATTGCACTCCACATATTCTGTTTTAGTTCTGCTTATTTTAAATCCTCTTGTTTCTAAAGTTTCTCTCCACAATTCCAACCTAGCATTAATCCCTGTCTTAGTCTCATCCACTAAAACATTATCATCTGCAAATAGCATACACCATGGCACCTCATCTTGTATTTATGCAGTCAACTCATCCATAACAAGCGCAAAGAGATAAGGACTTAATGCTGAACCTTGGTGTAGACCTACCGTAATTGAAAATTCACTACTTTCTCCGGCTGGTGTTCTTACTATAGTCATCGCACCATCATACATATCCTTGATCACATCAATATATCTGCGAGTCACTCCTCTTTTATGTAGAACCCACCATATTATATATCTGGATATCCTATCATATGCCTTCTCCAAATCTATAAAAATCATATGAAGATCCTTCTTTTTCTCCCTATACCTCTCCATTAATCTCCTCAATAAATAGATTGCTTCCATTATTGACCTCCCAGGCATAAACCCAAATTGATTCTCAGATATTGTTGTCTTTAATCTCAATCTATATTCAATCACTCTCTCCCAAAGTTTCATTGTATGACTCATTAACTTAATACCACGATAATTTGAACAACTTTGTATGTCCCCTTTATTTTTATAAATAGGTACTAAAACACTTTTTCTCCATTCATCGGGCATCCTATTAGTCATTAAAATTCTATTGAATAATTTTGTAAGCCATGATACTCCATCCTCCCCTAAGCACTTCCAAACCTCAATAGGGATACATCTGGTCCTAAAGCCTTCCCCGTTTCCATCTTTTTTAGAGCAATCCTGACCTCTGTTATCCTAATTCTGCGAAAAAATATATTTCTCGAGTTTCCCTAAGTTCCTCTATATCTAATCTACTCCCATTATCTCCATTTAATAACTTCTCAAAGTAGTTTTTCCATCTTTCCATAATTTCATCATCTTTGACTAGGACTCTCGAATCATCACTTTTAATACACTTAACGTTATTAAAATCTTTTGTTTTCCTGTCCCTAAATTTAGCAAGCTTATAAATACTTTTTCCCCTTCTTGTGTACCTAATTTTGTATAAAGATCATCATACGCTTTTAACTTAGCATCTCTTACCACTTTCTTAACTTCCTTTTTAGCTCATTTATATTTCTCAAAATTTTCTTCATTTCTATTTGTTTTCCATGTTTTAAAGCACTCCCTTTTAATTTTTACTGTATTTTGTAGTTCTTCATTCCACCACCAAGTTTTTTTAGACTGTGGCCCCTTGCCTTTTGATTCTCCAAGAATTTCTTTTGATATTCTCCTAATGCATGTGGCCATCTTCTTCCACATTATGTTAGTCTCTTCTTCAGTATTCCATGTTGCTTCATTTAATAATTTATCTTTAAATAGTTCTAATTTCTCTCCTTTTAAGTTCCACCACCTAGTTCGTGGGTTAATCTTCACTTTACGCACCCGTGATTAATTTTTAATATTTATATCCAACATCATTATCCTATATTGTGAGGTTAAGCTCTCTCCCGGGATAACCTTACAGTCTTTACACGTTAATCGATCTCCTTTTCTAGTAATGAAAAAATCTATTTAGTTCTTATGCGTTCCACTTTTATAAGTTATTAAGTGTTCAAGCCTCTTTTTAAAACATGTATTTACTAGTACAAAATCATAAGCCATCGCAAAATCTAAGATATACTCTCCCCCGTCGTTCCTATCTCCAAAACCATATCCTCCATGCACTATCTCATATCCTACACGATCTTCTCCTACATGGCCATTAAAATCTCCCCCTATATAGATTTTTTCAGTTACGGGTATTTCTTGAATTAGTTCATCCATTTGTTCCCAAAATTGTACTTTAGTGTGCTCATCTAATCCTACTTGAGGTGCATAAGCACTAACAATATTAATTATGTTTTTACCTAATACCAATTTTACAAGTATAAGTCTATCACTTTTCCTAATAACGGTTACGATATCGTCCTTAAAGTTCTTATCTACTATTATTCCAACTCCGTTCTTATTTTTATGTTTTCCTGTATAATAAAATTTGAATCCAGTATTTTCTATTTATCTAGCTTTCTCACCGACCCATTTCGTTTCTTGTAAACAAGCTATGTTAACTTTTCTTCTTATCATGGTATCTACCAACTCCATCCATTTTCCTGTCATAGTCCCTATGTTCCAAGTCGCTAAAATAAGTCTAGTATCCTGGACTAGCTTCTTTACCCGCACACGTCCAGCTTGTTGTAGGAACCCTTGTGTATTTATCATCGAATCCGGGAGACGAAGCGACGCCCCTTGCCTATTTTTCGAGATACCCGGTGGCAGGCGCAACGCCCCTTGCCAATTTTTTAAGACACCCGGTGGCATGCGCAACGCATCGCTTAAGGGGAATTCCCTAGCATTAGTACGTATATTTATAGGATTCATATTCATAAGGATCTGACAAAGTTTTACGCTGGCTGTCAGCTACCTAACGCAACCCTCCTCCTTTATTCGGGCTTGGGACCGATAGTGTAAAAAAAATATAAGAAGTTGAGCACGACATAGGCGGAGTTCAGTATGCCCCCTTCCTGAGGGGGTAAAATACACTTGTCCTAAATTCCCCCATAAAGGGCGGGCATAGGTCGGCTAACACTTAATTTTATTTTTCTTCAATGCCTGCTAACCGTTTGATGATATACCGACTAACAATTCTTATTTTATTTTTGCAGAGTAAAATAAGAAGAGGTGCTATAAGGAGTATGTGGTGAACTTTGGTGAGTTAAAGTTCTTGTGGTCAATTCATCAGAGAATAGGGGAAGAGAACCATAGATCTGCCTATGTACTACTAGAGTGTAAGAGTCTGATCACATCATTTGTGACCTGACCAACCGAAATTATACCTCAAGCTCCAATTAACTTAGATGAGGAGCACGTTTAAACCTCTCCTGCTGTTGAGTCTTTTAGAGTAGATAAGTAACTTGCATTTGGAGGTACACTGTTTTCCTTTGAATCTTTTGACATCAACGCTATCTAGAGCTCACCCCAGCTAAAATGGGAAAAGAAGAGAGCTCCCAACCTGATGGTTTGCCTTCCTTCTCCACCATCCAAGAAAGCCATTGTTGTCGACAAAAGGCCCTTGGTCCATAATGTTGAAGAGGCCAAAACTATAGAGCCTCAGTCTAAGAGATTGAAGATAAGACCAGTTGCCCAGAAAGAATTGGTTTTGAAAAGTTTAGTTGACCAGGCTGCTACGGAGTCTGCCTTAGTGGCAGTAAACCCTGGGCTAGCCAGGGGATTAATTAGTGCTGGAGTTATTCCGGTAGATAGGTTGGTGATAACTCTTTTATCCAGAGCCCATATGTTGGAGAGGGCAAATCAAAATTTGGCATTGGTAAAATGCTTGACCCTTTGCTTGCTTTAAATAATTCTCCCATAAGTATGCGTGATAATGATTTTACTTTTGCCTTGTTCTGTAGTTTTTGGTCGATTATGACTAGTTGTTCATCAGAGATGACCAGCAGAGGTCATCATCAACTGATGTGGAGGTCGGCACTGCTACTGACTCTGATATATTTCAAAGGCATGCTCCTGGTACCCCCTAATATGGAAGAGGAAATTAATGATGAAGAGGGGACATATTATTATTCCCTGTGCCTGTGATTGGAAATAAGTCCATATTTCCAGAGGCAGCCATAAAGGACATCGAGAAGGTGTAAATATTATTAAGTCCGATGAACTACTCAATCTTGTGTCTCTTTTATTTAATGTTCATTTGTATTCCTTTTCTTTTTATTTTATAATGGAACAGTCCCACGTAACACATTCCTTGGTAATGAATGAAAAGTTTTCTTTGGTCAACTTGATAGCTTTTACTTTTAATTGTGCTTGTTCATTCTGCTTGGTCGGATTTGTTGTTCTTATACTATTGCCTTCAGTTTACTGTCAAGAAAAATGTCATTATTTATGCCGAGACTGACCTATTAAGACGTAGTAATAACTTGGTTTAGTGTTGGTCATATAAGTCTGACTCTGAGCTGAAAGGGTTGCTCGATGTGGATGCCTCAAATAAAGTAAAGGAAGGCTATGTTCATTTGTACTGTCTATTTGATAGAGCTATGGATAATAATATGACCTATTATGAAATGATCGAGCAACTTTAAGATGATCACAATCTTTCTTGGGATTTACTCCATTCTGACTACGAGGCCAAGTTTAAGGCCTTGAGTGCTGGTTGGGGCTTTGACAAGAATCTTCAAAAGATTATGTTTTCTTTGAGAAAGAAAGAGTCATGTTGAATAGGGAGGTGTAAAATTTTTGGGTATTGACCCACTCTTCTTTAAAAAGAAAATAACAATTTAAGGAATGAGTAAACAGTTTAAAAAAAGTTACTGAAGTTGTGTCAAGCGAAGGTGCCTCTTTCTTAGAGATAAAAAATGTGAGACCGATGGAAGAATTATAAAACTTGAAAAAGAAGAAAACTAAATCTGGCCAATCTTCTAGACAGGTGATAGTTGTTCGGCCTACTAAGGATGAATAAAGAACCAAGAAAACCTTGGCCGACTAGACAACTCT
Organism: Sambucus nigra; assembly: GCA_949130495.1. NCBI lineage: Eukaryota > Viridiplantae > Streptophyta > Magnoliopsida > Dipsacales > Adoxaceae > Sambucus > Sambucus nigra. The sequence goes on along the minus strand of OX422209.1, from coordinate 90,069,973 downwards.
GTTGAAGGATAAAGACGAAACCATCAAAAAGCTCCAAGACCAAGTGGACCAATTAACTTTTCACTTCCATAAATAACCCAAAGTCATCTGAATGGACGGTTATGATGAGGACATAACTCATATGAAGGATAAAATGGAGCAATCTCCCCGAGAAGGTTATGAGTGGGGATGGTTGAACGTGTTGACAGCGTTAAAGGTGGATGAAAAGAGTGAATTGTGGCATTGTCATGATACAGGCATGTCAGATTATCCAGACCCTCCATTTAGAATGGATGTCGAGTGGATTCTGATTCATACCGTTCCCCAAAGCTTAGTGATAAAGTACCTAGGAAATTACGGTCTTCATGGTGAAGATACTTACTTTCATCCCCTTCACTTATTGGATCAGCCGAGCACCCTTGGTTGTAATAGTTTTAGGGACTTTAGAACTACTACGTTGCCTAATACCCTTTATGTTCCTCAAGCTGGGATGGACAAAGTCGAGGGAAAATATCCCATGGAATGATTTTGTTTTTTCTTGTCATCACTTGTTTCTGTTTCAATATGATTTATATGTTTGTATTCTATTAAATTTGTTGGAATGAAAAAGACTTTGGTTTGCATATATGTTCGTCTATGTATTTTAATCTTTGTGTAATAATTAAGCTTTTGATTAGTTGCTCAGCTACGCGACCGACTAACCTGTTTGATTGATCTGCATTTGGTCAAATTTGTGAACTTGAGTTATTGGGCCTTAGGTTCTATTAATGTACTTAGGTAAAATTAATTTTTGTTGTTTTTCAAGCTAAGTGTTTGCATTAGTTACCATTGACAACCAAATGTATTAGGAATATAGGTATTTCCTGAATTTAACTTGGTCGGGTAAAACTTCTTATTTTTTTTTATTATAAGTCATACATGATGTTTTAGGGACTTATTGTTTGTGACTTCTCAAAGATGAATTCATACATGAAATCTATAAGTTTTTTTCTTTTTTGAAGTTGGAAAAGTTTGATGGGTTTGTTGGGACTTCTTGTTCGTTGTGAAAGACGAAGTCATACATGAAGTCTACTTTTTTTAAAGTTAGAAAAGTTTATTGGGGGATGTTTTATCGATGTACTCTAAAAAACATAAAAAGAGAGAATAATTTGTTAGAAATCACAACTTTATTAGACTAGATGAAACGATTACATCGAATACTTAACATATCTACTGATAATATTTCCTGAGATGATCGACGTTCCACGAATTCTTAAATTATTCCCCTTCAAGTGTTTCTAGGCGATAAATCTTGGGTCAGACAACTGCAGAGATGAGATAAGGGCCATGCCAATTTACTTCTAACTTGTTTCCTTTCTGGATTACCTTCTTAAGGACATAGTCTCCCTATTTTAAGTTGGTCAGCTTGACCATCCTGTTTTAAAATCTAGAAGCTCTTTGTTGATAAGCAGCTACTCGAAGTGCAACATCCTCCCTGACTTCGTCAATTAAGTCTAAATCCAACCTAATAATGAGATCACTTTTAAGGGAATCAATGTTCAACACCCTGTGACTTGGCAAACCTATTTCGGCTAGTACTTTGCCTAGGTTCCAAAAGCAGGCATGCAAGGAGTTTCACCCATAACTGTTCTTGACGTAGTTATATATGCCCAAATAACACTACGCATCTCATTTATCAAGTTTCCCTTAGCATCATCTAACCTCTTATTCTGCGCATAAAATATAGTTTTATTGGCGACCTCAGTTTGGCCATCATACTGTGGGGGACCAGGTGCATAGTGAAGTTTTTAAATCTTGGACTGAATTCAGTACTCCTTAAATTCCTTATTATCAAACCTAGTGCCATAATCAGTGATGTGGCATATGGCATTCCATACTGACATATGATATGTTTCCAGATGAACTGGAAAAATCTTTCATAAGGCATTTAAACTAATGGCTTAACCTTCACTAATTTTATGAAATAATCCACTACCACCACCAAGTACTTAAACCTTCCTTTCGTTCTCATCAATGGGATGACCAAATCAATTCACTAGATGTCAAAAGGCTAAGGAGAAGTAATGGGAGTTAAGGCATCCCCCGATCTTTTATAAATTGCAATAAACTTCTGTCACGTATCATATTTCTTGGCAAAGGAAATACAGTCTACTCTCATGGTTGGCTAATAGTATCCTTTCATAGCAATTATTCGTACCAATGATCGGCCAACTGAATGAGCCCCACAAGAACCTTCATGCACCTCTCTAATCAAGTCTAATGCCTCAGCGTGATGAATACAATGAAATAGTAAAATAGTGTATCCCCTTTTGTATAATACTCCTCATTCTAGCACGTAACTAGATGACTTATACCTCAACTTCTTGGTGTCTTTTGGGTCAGCAAGTAATATTTCTTTGTCAATGTAGATCTTAACATGATCCATTCATGAGGGTCCTACATCCACCGTAATAAAATTGACCATAACTTCCATATCTACACTCCTGTGTGTAAGAATCTCCATAGAGATGGTTCTATAGAGTCTTGTCCTGGTTGCTGAAGCTAACCGAGCAAGTGCATATGCTCGGACATTCCCTATCCTTGATATTCTGATCATTTTAACTGCAATAAACTTGTATATGACTTCCATAATTTTGGACAGATAGTTGATCATGATATCTCCAATGACTCCGTATATTTGAAGTATTTAGTTAACAATAAGGTGAGAATTACTATGTGTCACAACTGCTCGGATCCTAATGATAAGACTAACTCCAAGCCTGTGATTAAAGCTTCGTTCTCTGCCTCTTTTTTGGAGGCCTAGAATTGAAAGTGAAGTGGATATTCTACATCAATGTCATCCAGAGTATTGATAGTAAGAATTGATCCACTGCTAGTGGCACATGAGGATCCATCTACATACGACATCCAAACTAGAATATCGTCGTTGAAGCTCTCCACAGATAGTACCCCTTGCTGGAATATTTTCTTGCTCTGCTCATTATACTTTTGAGCCATCTCTTGGGCAATTTATATTTTAGGTCGATCGACAATAATTTCAGTTTACTTTAGAGCGGAGCTATCTTCAAAGGAAGTATGCTCAACAGATAAAATTGGATTATTGATCATTTCCGAATACGTGAATTCAACAATAAAATCTACTACTACCTGCCACTTCAACGCGTTCCTTTGCTCACAAATGATTTTATATTCTCCAAGCTTTACTGTTCATGAAATCAATCACCTTGATTTATCTAGTTTGTGAAGCGCTTGGCGCAGAGGTAAATCTATGTAGACTACAATGGTGTGTGCTTGAAAGTATGACTTCTACCTCCTTGAAGCTTCAATAAGATAAAGGGCTAGCTTTTTCAGATGTGGATATCTGATTTCTTCTCCTATGAATGCTTTATTAGTGTAATACACCGACTTTTGAACTCCATCTTCCAATGTGACTAGTGTCGAGCTAATAACGGATTATGAGACAAATAAATATAGATACAATTTATCTCCCAAAACTAGTCGGGAGAGCAGTGGTGGAGATCCCAAGTACTTCTTCAAATCCTGAAAGGCATTTTTGCACTCCTCATTCCATTCGAAGGTTTTCATAATCACTTTGAATAATGGTAGGCACTTGTCAGTAGCTCGAGACACAAATCGATTGAGAGTGCCACTATTCCCGTTAATTAATGTAAATATTTCTTGCATGTTGGATATTACATATCAATCAGTGCTTTTATTTGATCGGAATTGGCCTTAATCCCTCTCTGGTCCACAATGAAGCCTAAGAGCATCCCTTCCTGTATGCTAAACACACACGTGGTCTGGTTGAGTTTCATTTAATATTTCTCTAACCAACCGAACGTCTGACTTGTTGCTCCAGCATTTTTAGGCCTCAAAGGCCTAATATTATAGCAGTAAGTACCTCGACCAGTGATAAAAGATGTGCTTTATTTGTCCTTAGATTTCATTTTGATTTGGTTATAACCAATGTATGCATCCATAAAGCTCAGCAACTCGTCAACTGCCATTGCATCTACCAATTGATCAATCCTTGATAAAGGAAAGTGATATTTTGGGCATGCTTTGTTGAGGTTAGTGAATTCCACTCACATTTGCCATTTGTCCTTTTTCTTTTTGATCGTCACTATATTGGCCAACCAATCAGGGTATTTGACATCTTCAAAGAAATAAATATTTCTTTAGTTTGTCCAATTCCTACTAGATAGTCATATTTTTTTCTTGGGGCTAAATACCCAACGCTTCTGCTTGATCGGTTTGGCATTTTTGTTGATATTAAGTTTATGACATATGAAGTTAGGGTCTATTTAAGGCATATCCTCATGGCTCCAAGCAAACACATTTTTTTGCTCTTTAAGGAGTGCAATTAATTCCTATTTGAGGGATGGTGTTAGGTCTGAGTCGATCTGGGTGGTTCTCGCTGGATTTTTAGCGTCTAGTGTGATGGTTTTTATGGCTTCCATGACCTGCCCTTTGACTAAATCGGCCTCCTCCCGGGGGTCTAAAGTGTCGATTTGGTAAGTGGTAGTGATCTTCTGAACTTCTTGTTGGTCGGATGAAGTAAAGTAGCAATCTTTAGCCTCCATTTGGTTGCTTTTTACTACGCTAACCCCATGGTGAGTGGTAAAATTCATACAATGGTGAACTGTAGATGTCATTGTTTCAAAAAATTTCAATCCAACTATGTTGAGGATTATATTATAGGCCGAGGGAACTTTTTTACTAGGACGAAAAAGTGAATTTTCTCGATTCTGCTTGCTAGCCAAGTGCCGATCAAGACTTCTAATTTGATAGTTCCCAAAGGATAAAACTTTTCTTCGGGTAAACCAATTAAAGGCCGATAATAGGGTTCAAGTTTTCTATCTCGTAACCCTAAATTGGGAAAGCAATTATCCACGAGAATTATTATAATCCTGGCGTGATGCACCTAACAAGTGACAACTAAAGGGTAGTCGTGGGGATACAACACTCCTGACAAGTCATTCTAAGAGAAGCCAATAAGCTGATTATCTTTATTCACCTTTCTGGGCCGACCATCTATTTTGCCTGATAATTTAACTTGCCTAATGTTAGAACAATCTTTGGCCTCATTTAAATAGGCCTTTCTCCATGAAAATTCATCTCCCCATTCAGCATCTCCTACTTCAATGAAATGACAACCAAAATATATCGTGCCTACCTCAATTTTAGGCTCCCCAAGTTTCTTTGGCAGGCTGGGGTTATCCCAGGGTAGTTTTTCCTGGTCACTGGAAGACACTCGATAAATAGGCTACCATCTTGAATGGCTTTGCTCCGAAGCATAAATTATCGATGAATGGTTCGGTGATTTGATGAAAATTGGCAATTTATCCTCGACGTAAATTGGTATACCATATTTGGGTTGGAGCAGTGATTTTACTTAAAAAAGCTCGGCATCTCATCTCGTCAGAAATAACATAAATATCACCATCAGCTTGGTACTTCTCAACAAGAAGGATGGGATCAGTTTTACCATCATACTTTGTTGTGACCATGAGTGGTTTGAATTTAGAGGTGTAGGGAAATCCTCACTGGCTTTGATGACAGGATATCCTTTCACAAAACTCCTTTGCTAAGGATTCTTGGTCTTAGCCATTTCTCCCAAGCGATCTTCTAATTTTTGTATTGATCCTTTTTAAGAGTGTTCTTCTGGTTTGGACTTGGCTGAGGTGTCTTTGGTGGCCTTACTATGCGTTTGTGCTGAGCTCTCTTCCTAAGAAGTCTGCTTGACACGCACAGATTCTCTGATGCTCGCTCTGGACCTAACTGACCCTTTCCTATGCCCGCGGGACCAGACTTGATCTCTATGATGACTTTTGGTTTCTTGGAGCCCAAGACGATCAAAAGTAGAGGCTTTGTTTAATCGTTCCAACACGCTCGGTATTTTAAAAGTGAAATATCGACCATCATAGTAATCAGTAGATCGGATAGACGACGTTTCTCTTGGGTGATAAGATCTATCACGGGAGGACTCGGAATAGCTACTTCTCTCATTTTTTAGAGGAAGAGGCGGTATCTCCTTCCGGGATTGTGTGATAGTAGAATTTTCTTGCAACATTTAAGCTCATTGCCTTATTGTCTCTTGCATTTCTTCTTGCCCTTTGGTAAGATTAATAAGATTCCTTGAAGATCTGCTACACTAGGAGGAGCATATGGATCAAAAGTGTTGCCTGCAACTGCAAGGCTACTTTTAGGAACATTCAACATCCTTTATAAAGTGTCCAAGAGGAACGTGCGAATAAAAATGGTAGAGAACAATGACAGGCACTCGTTCCCACAGACGATGACACTCCGTTGACGTCCAAAATCGGTATAAATTTTAATTACCAATTTCTTAATCACAGATAATTATTTAAGTAATGATAGTGAAAATAACAAAAGACAATAAAGATTTGTAACGTGGTTCAGCTTAGGAAAATCCTACGTCCACAATTATGGTATTACTGTTGAGGGTAGTTACACGGACTTTTGGGTAGTCCAGCTTATGCGCAATTGAATTGTCCCTCGAGCTAAGGGAAATGAGATAATTATAATGGTCCTAAAGACCAAGAGGTGGAATGCCTTTATATGTTTGAGAATTTACACTTATACATAATGAATGAGACTATTGATCTTCTAAAACACGTGTGGAATGACTCTTGATATTACCCATGTGAATGGCCTTTCTCCTTCCTGATGGTTCATCTTCTTAAGATGGTCTGCCGTTATGTCGACCAAGTATCATTAGAGCTGATTAAGTATAAATGAAACACTGAGATGTATACTCACGAGGACAGGTGTTCTGGTCCCATTAGTCCACGTGGCATGAGTAATTTAACCCACAACATGGACGATAAAAATGTCATGCGCATGATGTCATTATTTGAGACCCACAGTGGACTAGGTAGAGTGTTTACCGGGTTCTCTGACCCATCTTTCTCATATACAAGGGCTTACAACAAGCTTTGTAATCTGCCATGATCAACTAGTGTGTTAACTGCTTACTACTACTATGCTTTGACATTAATTTAGTATTATTTTGAATGGTAAGAATCTCCATGAAGAAATATTATGTTTTGGATCTTTTAGATGTGGGATTCACGGATAGTTGATAACGAATCTACAGTTTTGTTTAAAAATACCTTTTGTACTATATGGTGTCCGATTTGTTAAATAACATATCACGTATCTTGGATGTAACCGTAATGGGTTGATCAACTAAACTTACTTGGTTGTAGTAAAAAATATTAATGCTATTTAAACCTTTGTGCATTACCCAAAATTTATTCGATATTGCTTGACTGATATTAACCAAGGTGAATTTTATATTATACTTATCGTTGTGCGTTACCTAATATTTAACTAAAAAATAACCTTTGTAAATACAACCTTTGAAAATAAATAACTACAAATAGCCAAAAATGAAAACTTTTTTAATAATATAAAGTTTGTAAATAAGCATCTAAATATAACCTTTGGAATAATCAATGACCAAATTTTCAAAATACGAATGAATATCTATGTTTCAAAATTGTTATTACATTTATTTTACCACACAAGATCAAATGAGCTGACAACTTCAATTATTTATATCACTTGTAACTGACTTCGCGCATGTGACATAGAAACACATTAATTACTTTTATCATTGTCCAGTCACTTTACCTACTCCTTCATCAAACCATACACAGTGTTTCATTACCCTATCACTTCACCTGTAATAAAATTCAAGGTCGCTATAAGTCTTAAAATGTCTATACAAGTCTATAGAAATTATTGAACCACACAGATAATATTTTTTCCATAATGGACTCGGATCTCTCTATAGCTTCATGGAAACGAGAAATGAGTTATGTGTACTTTGATTTGGGATCTCACGTAACATTTCCAACAATCAATGAAACTCGTCCGATGGAGAGACTACTACTGGTAAATAAATAAACATTTTTTCATACTATTCATATGATATTATTTAATGGGTCAATTTTTTTCCTATTTCAGGTTGTTGCACGAGTAACATAATTTCAACATAACATATTAGAGGGAGCAAGAGGGCTACTGAAGGTTTCTACCGATATGCTTCGACCAGTAGTGAAATGCAAATCATATACTCATGGACAAGAAACTGTTAAGATCCGAGTAAGAGAAATTGTGATACTAACGAAATACCATTTGTTCATACCAAATCCAAACTGATGCATCTTACCAACGGGGAATGAAAATTGCAATATGTGATCGAGGATAACTGGGTATAAACCAATCATAGAGGGAGTAGGAGAGTTATGTTCTGAATGTATGCTTTAAATATGTATATTTTAATGTTTGTGTGAAAGACCCCTATAAAAATAGTATTTTTCTTGAAAATGATATTTATTATAACTCATACTCATTAATTATTTAAAAAATGGTATAACACAAAAGTGGGCAAACTATAAAAGCGGGCAAATTATATTGGAAAAGTTTTCACTTACATTGACAAATTTTAGCCATCAAATAACAAAAATAGGAAAATATATGTTTCAAAATTGGACTTTTGTGCCTATCAAATAGAAAAAGATGGAAAGTATAGGATTTGTCATCATGCAATAAAGTCTATCAAACAATACTGTAAACGCGGCGTGTTACCAATTGATTTAATTCTCAAATTCACTTATTTAATTAGGTAACTCAGATTTAACAAAACCAAATTCAAATTAAAATCAGCCCATGTGCGTGCAAGTGTAAATGAAAATAGGCAAACAAGTGACACAGTAATTCAGGAAAAAATCCCCTCAGGGAAAAACCTTTTATATTCTAGAACTTTGACAAGGTTATATAACCATTCACTATATACAACTTCCCTAAAGCGTAATACACGATGTCTATGTCTAACCTTCAAAGCTTCAGCTAGAACTCAGCTGTGGCTCACTCGCAGCCGTACCAATTTGGACACGCAGCCCAGACACGCAGTCTTGATTCCTTGTAGGATCTCCCTCCACAAGAACTCTCGGCTCTCCAGTTGTAGAGTTCTTCTTTTAAGGGTTGAACTTTAGGCAAAGTATGGTTTGGGTTCCATAAAACAACGCGCACAAAATAAACTCTCTGGGATTTGTGAAAACAAATTAAAACCCTTAAAATTTTGTTGGAGAAAAGGTAAACTCTAAAAAACATATTCTGATCAATTTTTTTTTTCTGCACATGAAATACTGAATCATGACACCTTATTTATAAAAACTTTTAAGGAGGTGGCGTGTCAGGTAAAAAGACTTCTCGTTCGAACGAACGAACATGTCGTTTGAACGACGTTTGGTTTCGTTCGAATGAGATGGCATCTCGTTTGAACGACTAGGCACAAATCTCTAGATTCGATTTACAGAGTTTTAAAATATTTGGGGACTTAGAAAACAACACTCTTACGAATCTGAGAACAGTTATCAAAAATCTTTTATGATAAAAATGTTTTTTGAAAAGATAAAAATCCATTTAAAATAATTCAAATATCATTTTTCATAAATAAAATTATTTTAAGCTTTTATAAAAAATCCCAACATTTTTATATAAAATGTAAATGGAACTTAACCAATTTACCAAGTTCGTCCTTGTTGGGCATGATTGTTGAAGATGACTTGAAATTCGGATCAATGATTGTAGATGTTCGCTTTTCAATGTTTCGACAAACCTGTAACGTATACAACATACTAAATGTGATGGACAACGTCCTTACAAATCTCCCCCTATGTCTATGCCGGCACACAATAAAAAATATCCGAATTATCAAACTCAAAATAACGTATACAAATCTACCCTCCCATAACTCGAATGTGGAAAGATAAACTGTACAAGTCTTTAATCAAACTTGGATTCAACAATCAACTTTTTTCAAATTTCAAAGCTTTTATCATCAAGGTGTGCAATCCAAAGAAAATTTAATTGTACCTACACACATGAGACAAAGCAAAAATCACGTGACGTATTGAGTTTGAAATGATTAAGAAACATATATTAAATTAAGCCAATAATCAAATCTCCCCCATAATTCGTTCTCCCCCTTTTTATTTGTCCGAAATAGAAAAGGAAAGAATAAACACATTAAAGCACAGAAGGGTGTCACAGGAAACAAACCAAACATACTATTTTTTAATTTTTTATAAAAAAATAAAAAATATCACACACCATGAATTTTTTACTAAGACGACCAAATCATGGAAACGGAATGGATGGGTGTGAACAAATTCGATAGAAAAATCAACTCAATCATATCATATGTGCAAGATGCATAAGTGTACTCCTAACGAATGAACATCAAAAAGAATCCTTTGGTGTACAAATATTGAATTTAGATGACATCGTCTTAAACCAAAATCAACAAATCAAAGTCAACATGATTTTCACACCAAACGATTTCATGTTTTTTCAAGATTTTTAGGGACGTGCAAAGCCGTTTTAATACTCCAACCAAACTCACTCATATATATTTATTTTTGAGGTGATCTAAATTCTCAAACAGTGGAGAATTGGTGAATAAACCTAATGGCTCATAATTGGCACATATATCTTTTTATTACCATGCAGTTTTTTCGGGCTCTTTCAAACCTCTTTGGACCTCGGATAATTAAAATTTCTCAATTTTTTAGGTCGAATTTAAATGACGGCTTAATCGCAAAGGATAAATATGTACCTTTCGTATCCCTTTACCGTTTATAAAATTCACTCAAACTCACGACAAACGGTTTAAAACATGCACACCATTTATTATAATGTTTTATCGCATTTAGTTCATTTTAATAGATAGAATTGAGATGAAAACACATAACCAACATGTGATTTGTCAAGAAAAAACATCCAACAAATTCATGCATGTATACAATAAAGGACAGAGTGAGTCAAACGTGTAGGTAGCAACACTATATCATCTCAAAGACTCGAAACTTTGTAAAGCACATGAATGACACAATCATTTGTCTCAAAACACTATCAAACAGTCACACGGATATGGCATGAAGTTGTGACTTAGTCATCCTAAGCGTGCATTCATATAAGGTGCAAACAAAATACAAAACTCTTTTTGAATTTTTCAACATTTTTCTAAAAACGAAAATCTTTTTGTATTTTTCAAACACTGTTAAGATATTGCCCAGCAGTACCAATAACATATAATTAGATTAAACTGGGACTGCAAACAAAATTCCAGGGGTCGTTCGAACGAGATTCCATGTCATTCGAACGATAGGTGATCTCGTTTGAGCGATATGCAATCTCGTTAGAACGAGATAAGCACAAATTTCCCAGATTATCCACAATGCATGCAGTTTTGTCCAGTGAGAAAATTTTGAAAAAAAGCAGTTCTTGGAATGGGCAAACAGATTCCAAAAGAGTTCTAAAATAGTACCAAAAATAGGAAAAACAAACAAAAAAATAAAACAAATAGTACATGCTAGCAATAGACAAAAGTGTCATCATGTAAATCACCCTATGCTAGAAAACATGTCAAGACCTCACCCGGGAAGTGCGGTGGAATTTTCCAAAGATGGGGACATCTTTTAAACCAACTCCATTAGATCATGTGTAGTCTTGACCAAAAACTTCACTTTACTCTCGAGTATGTGCAAACTATCTATCATTATGAGCAAGCAAAGTATCATGAGTGGGTGCATGTGCGTGAACCTGTGAAGTTGCATGATGTGGCACGAAATCCAACTTAGAACAAAATTCCCTAAGGTGTCCTCGCTTATTGCCGTGGGAGCAAACATAAACCGGTCTAGGAATTAATTTATCAAAAATTTTGGGATGATCTTTCCTAGACGAACACCCATGAGAATGACTCATCAAAGTGGAGATGGGCTCGAGCACATTAAAAGTAGTGGATGCACCGTCATGACCTTTTCCAACATACTCACCATCATTCAAAATGGGATAGGGAACCATCTTATCAACCTTCTCAGATGCATTCTCTAAAGAGACTTGGACCTCCCGTGCTCGTTCGAGATCATCCTTGAGATGGGATACACGTGTCGTCAGACTAGACACCGTGTTGGTCAAGTCACATTTTCCCCTTTTTATCTCATCATTATCTTCCTCAAACTCATAAATTCGAAGACCTAGGTTCCTATTCGACCTGTTTGTTTTCATGGTCTTGATAAACAACTCTCTAAAAGCTTTTCGGATCACACTTTCATCTTCGTTCTCATCCTCACTCTCATATTCACTCGACTCATCGTCGACGCTCTCGTGGATGCTATCATCGTGGGACAAAGTGGAAGTATTCACACAACTAGTAAAGGAAACAGTCATCCCTTATCCTAAATCTTTTTCGGACTCATCATCCTCCTCTTTCTCTTCTCTCTCACTATCGCTTAGGGTAATGGGCATGGCAACTTTCTTGCCCTCTCTACTAAGTCTAGTGGGACACTCAAATGACTTGTGCCCTTTCCCATCGCACTCAAAGCATCTTATCTTCTTAAGGTTCTCCTCACTCTCGTTTTCATTCTCACCACTTTCTTTGGCCTTGTCTTTATTTTGTATTTCTCTGAAATTTTTTTATTAGGATTTCTTTGTTTTGAAAACTCAAGAATTTTTTTGAAAGCAGGGCAATGTCAGAGTCGTCATCAGATTCAGATTCACATACACTCTCCTTCTTTTTTCTCTCTCTTCTTTTATCCTCACTGGATCTCAACTGTGTCCTAAGTGTGACCCTTTTAGGCTTAATAGTATGGGGAAACATATCTAACTCATAGGTTTGAATATCACCTACCAGCTCTTCTAACTTAAATGTGCTCAAATTCCCCATTGAATTAAAAACAGTGACTTTTGGAATAAAATGTTCCAGAAGAGATCTCAACGTCTTTTTCACAACCCGCGTGTTATCAATTTCCTCACCCAAATTAAATCTAGTGTTGACTATGTCCGACAAACATGCATAAAAATCGTCAAAACTTTCAGTCTCTGACATAGTGAGTGTCTCAAATTGAGTGGTAAGATTTTGCAACTTAGATTCTTTAACAACAGTGATACCCTTATGTGTCAATGTTAAAATATCCCATGCCTCTTTAGACGTGGTGCATATCATAATTCGGCGGAACACTTCGAGAGTGACGGCTCTAGAGATAGCACTCAAACCACGTGAATTAAAATTTGACAATTTAAAATCATCCTCAGTCTAGTTTGACACAAGTTTTAAAGAGGTGATGTTCTCAACAGTAACCTTGGGAGGAGACCAACCTTTTTCAACCAACACCAAATGTCCTCATCTATAGCTTTTAAAGCAGATTTCATGCGAGATTTCCAATAGGCAAAATTATTACCGTAAAAAGTATGTACCCAATTATATAAGTGATCCATGAAAGTTTAAAAGAATTGATATCACAAAAACTTTTGCGAAAATAGGAATTCATACTAAGAGAGGGAAACCTGCTCTGATACCAGTTTGTAAACGCGATGTGATACCAATTGATTTAATTCACAAATTCACTTATTTAATTAAGTAACTCAGATTTAACAAAACCTAATTCAAATTAAAATCAGCCCATGAGCGTGTAAGTGTAAATGAAAATAGGCAAGCAAGTGACACATTAATTTAGGAAAAAATCCCCTCAGGGCAAAATCATTTTTATTCTATAACTTTGACAAGGTTACGTGACCATTGACTTACATACAACTTCCCTCAAGCGTAATGCACGATGTCTATGTGAAACCTTCAAAGCTTCAGCTAGAACTCAACAGTGGCTCACTCGCAGCCATACCAATTTGGACACGCAGCCCAGACACGCAGTCTTGATTCCTTGCAGGATCTCCCTCCAAAATATCTCTCAGCTCTCCAGTTGTAGAGTTCTTCTCACAAGGGTTGAAATTTAGGCAAAGTATGGTTTGGGTTCCACAAAACAACTCACACAAAATAAACTCTCTGGGATTTGTGAATTGTGAAAACAAATTTGAACCCTTAAAATTTTATTGGGGAAGAGGTAAACTCTAAAAAACGTATTATGATAAAAAAAAAATTCTCCACATGAAATATTGAATCCTGACACCTTATTTATAAAAATTTTTAAGGCGGTGATGTATCAGGTAAAAATACTTCTCATTCGAACGAATATACATGTCGTTCGAACGACGTCTGATTTCGTTCGAACGAGATGGCATCTCGTTTGAATGACCAGGCACAAATATCTAGATTCGATTTACAGAGTTATAAAATATTAGGGGACTTAGAAAACAACACTCTTAAGAATCTGAGAAAAGTTATCAAAAAACTTTTATAATAAAAATGTTTTTTCAAAAGAGAAAAATCCATTTAAAATAATTCAAAAATCATTTTTCATAAAAGAAAACTATTTGTAAACTTTTATAAAAAATCCTAACATTTTTATATAAAATGTAAATGGATCTTAACCAATTTACCAAGTTCGTCCTTATTGGGCATGATTGTTGAAGATGACTTGAAATTTTAATCGATGATTGTAGATTTGCGCTTTCCAATGTTTCTACAAACTTGTAACGGTATACGACATGCTAAATGTGATGGACAATGTCCTTACGTATGCCAAATTACATATGCCTAAGAAAATTTTTCCATGATATATATATATATATATATATATATATATATATATATATATATAGAGAGAGAGAGAGAGAGAGAGAGAGAGAGAGAGAGAGTCTCCTAATGTCGTTTTACCACGTGTCATCACATTGATAGCGTCTAAAATAGCCTTCCAAAATAGTACGAGTGGCAAGATCGTAACCAATCTCTTCGTTTATTTCTCTTACACATAACTGAAAGGACACCCTCTCAAAAGTGGATGGGTTCTCTAAATCCATCTATGTGTATCCTACTCCGTTTTATCTCTTTATTTACCCCGTCAAATACGTTTATTCATCATTGCGTACGTTTTAATAAAATTTAAAAGCCCCTACTTTATCTCACCAACATATTAGGTGGGTATATCTATGAGTTTGTGTATTCTTTTTCTTGTCTTCAATTTTTTAATTTTCATATCTTGAGATTTGGTTTTGAGCTTTTTTAAAGATGTTATCCTCTAAAATTGGTATATGAATTTATGAATCTTTGCTGATAAATACTAATGATGAACAATAACAAATAAATAGATTAATGATATAGATTTAAGAGAGAGACGGGAGACAGAAAAAATAAGGAAGTAATGTGGTTCACCCCATGCGATGTCTACATCCACAAGAGTCATGAAAGTGTATGTCATTAATTTAGACGATAGTCGTTAGAAAAGCGAATACAAGATCTCAAGGATATCCCTAGTATCTCTTTGTCTGGATGTTAAATGTATCAATCTCTTATGTACCTCCAGGTGAGACCGTGTGCTATTTGTATGAGGGAGAGGGAGGGAGAGAGAGGGAAAGCGAGACAGAGGCTAGGGGTAGGTGGAGTGACTTTATAGGTCAAGCAGCTACACCTTTCTACATTTTAAGAGACAATTAATGATGATTTAGTTACAATCAGTGTTGATGTCTAAAAATGGACTTAATCCAGATTTATAATCACAGATAAAATATAGTAAAATGATCTAATCAAATACACACAAGATAAAGATTTTTAAAGTGGTTCATCTATCGAGAAAGCCTACGTCCACTGTTGGTATTATTTTGTAGGGTTACAATAGCTAAGTATAGTGTGCATATGATTGAACAAGTTGTCCCTTGAGCTGCGGGATTATTTCGTATTTATAATGGTGTAAAACCCTATATGGAATGCCTTTATATTTCCAGGTATTTACATATGTGTACAATAAATGAGACCCTTGGAATTCAGTATTAGTCGTCATTCCATCCGAGTAACCTTTGATATTCTTGATGGTTCGCATTCTGGAATTGGTCGGCCCTCCAGTCGATTAAGTATCTCTGATGCCGATCAAGATGGATGGTCACGTAGGAGGACAGGTGTACATTTATCATTGGTTCACGTAGGAGAGTAATTTTTACATACAATAAAATCCTCTAGTGTTACATTATTGATGATTGATCAAAAGTATGGAGTATTTTGCTCAAAATGTTGATCATCGTACTGTTTGAGTCGTGGACGGCAGCCGACCTCCCACACTTGTAAAAATTTTCACTGGTATTGTTGAGAATGACATTTTTGTAAATAATTCAAATTTTTTTGAATCGTCAAAGGGTACAATGGTCTTTTGAAGCTTTAAGAAGCGTGCAGTCGACGGTAGCTCAATCATTCGTTCAGTTAATCATTTTGTTCCCATTTATCGAGCCAACCTATAAATAGGTAGAAGTTTCCCTCCATTTCTCTTCACCTCAACTTTTTTGCACTTATAATTTTCCTTCATTCTCAAGCTTTCTTTGTAAGATCTTTCGCTGCTTGTTCGTTTGCTATCAGTTTCTTCAGTTCTTGTAGTTACCTTTAGATCCCTATAAGACTTATTTCCCCATTTATCTATTTTTTTCATCATCTTTTCTGTTTCCACCATGGTTTACTTTGTGTATGAGGGTTCGCTAGAGGAGTTTAGATAAAAGATAATTTTTTTGGATTGGGTAGGTTTAGAGATAGCACAGGGTTCACTAGATGTATATTCTCTTCCCGAGGGTCACTGGGTTCCCACCTTATTTGTTACTGAGTGTGGCATCATTTTTCGATCAAAAAACCTTTTTCTTTAATCTTATAAACACTTTGACGTAGTTCCTGATATGGTAGCACCAAACACTTGGAGGGTTGTAAATGGTGTTAGTAGGTTAAATGAGATTTATGGGACTTATATTGGGGTTTATGAGTTAATGTTTTGTTATAAATGGGGTACTGTTGGAGAGAGCAAATATTATTTGAAGACCAGGCAAGCGAATAGGGCTCTAGTAGTGAACCTGCCAGATTCCAATAAGGATTATTAGGACTACGGTGTTCTTGTTAAGAATTGGCAACACGCTCTCCTTCCTGAGGGGTGTCCTACACTGACTCCTGGTGACCCCAAGAAGGGTGTGGCATAGGTTATGATTATGCTCTTTACTTTTCTTCCTTTTATTATTTATTTATGAATTTTGCAGAATATTTGTTGCTCTTTTTTGTTGTAGAGGAGAGTAAAAAGACATTTTCTAAAGAAGGTGAAATTAATCTCGACGAGATCAAATTCCTATGGGGTCTTAATCAAAGAGTTGGGGAAAAACATACCCAAACTAATTCATTGCTGTTAGAGTACAAGAGCTCTATTACTCCCTTTGTTGCCCGACTAACACTTGCCTGTGCAGGTTGCCATCAATTTAGAAGAGGAGCTTATGTCTACCTCTTTGGTTACAGAATCATCTCGGGCTAAATCCGTCTAAGGAGGAACTTTTTCTTCTTTTAAATCTTTTTATATATCCGATATCCCTGTTTCCCCTCCAGTTGACGTGGGTAAAAGGAATATTCCCAATTTATTAAGTGGGCCATTATCTCCGCCTACCAAGGAGAATGCTGATGTTGGCAAGAAGCCAGTTGAAAAGAAGTCTCAGGCCAGTAAAAAGAGGCCCTGAATTCTTAGTGCTGAAGCGACTCAAGCCATTGAGTCACAATATAAAATACTGAAGAAAGGATTTCCTGACCCTCAAAAGTAGGCACAGAGAGCTTAAGCTGACCAATAAGAGTTGGCTGCAAAGAAAAATCAAGTCGACCGACAAGAGTTAGTTACAAAAATTCAGGCCGATGTGGTTGACTTTAGGTCAGCTTCTTTGGATGTCAACCCTGAATTGGCTAGGAGTTTAATAAAAGTTGGAACTCTTCTAGCGAAGAGGGATACTTCAGTTCCTATGCCTAGAACAAGGCAGACTGTGAGAGCTTGCCATTATTTGGCACTAGTAATTTCTTATCTTTTGCTTTTTCTTTATGTCACTGACCTTCTTCTGATATCTTGTGTTTACTATTTTATAGTTTTTGGTTGATTTTAACAAAATAATAGAGAAGGATGACCTGGTGAGATCTTCCTCCGGCGAGGTGGAAGAGGCATTTGAAGGTCTGAGACAGTCTTTGAAGGATTCCCAGAGGGCTTTAGAATTGAAGCAAAAATTCTACGATAAAAAACTGTATGAAGTCGAAAACAGGGCAGTTGTAGTAGAAGGTAAAATAAAAGCTGCTGAAGAAAGAACCCAAGCCATCATGAATAAAGTGAAGGAAATGTATGATAGGGCCAAGGCTGTAGAGGATAAGCTGATAGAGATAAAATACCAGACCAAAACTACGGATGATAAAGTGGTTGGCCTGACTGCTGAAGTTGTCTCTTTGAAGGCCAAAGGCAAGAAAGATAAGGATGCTGCTTTAGACAAGGGTTGGGAGAAAGTATTTTTTACAACTTCTGCCCAAATTGAGTATGCCAAGTAACTATCCTTCAAAGAAGGTTGATTGGACGCATTGAAGGTGGTCGGCACAGAGGCAAACTCTGAGTTTTTCTAAAGGCATGACCCATGCACTCCTCCTAACTCGGGTGAGGAGTTTGATGATGAAAAAGGGTCTAAGGAGTCTTTAATAATGACCATTGAGTTTTCAATGGTGCTAACTGCTGGTGCCGACCTACCTGCTACCATCCAGGACCAAGCTAAGGAGAAGGAGAAGGTTTAGCTTCTTTTTAACTAGTTTCTTTTTTGTCACTGTCTTATATATTTTCCATTTTTTTCTTCTGATGTACTCAATTCGATATCTAAAACTTAATTAATGAAAGGATATATTTTTTCTTAATAGTTGTTAATTTCGAATGATGATGACTTTTTACTAGTTTTTTCTTTTCTATGTTGTCTATTTATCTAGATTTCCCCCATAAACTCATACCTGTAACTTTCGAGTTTGATGCCAGGAAGAAAGCCGTAGCTTCTGCTGAATTTGACATGCTCAGGCGATGTAGAAATCTTCTGAAGGATGGCCATATTCTATTGTCCGAGGAAGATATAAAAGGGTTGCTAGGCCCAAATGTCTCCGACCAAGTGAAGGAATCTTATATTCACTTCATTGCGTCTTGGACAGAGTTGAAGCAAATAATACTGGTTATTATGAAATAATTGAGCAAATATAAGAGGATTATAAAGTTTCTAAAGCACTGCTCCACTCTGATTATAAAGACAAGTATCAGGCATGAAGTGAAGGCTGTGGTTTTGACAAGAAGTTGAACACATCACTTATGCTGTGAATAAGAAGGAATTGGCCTTGAACTAGGAACTAGAGAATGCCTGATCAATCGCTGCCATATTGGAGAGAGAAAATAATACATCGAGGAACAAACTTGATAGTTTGAAGAAATCAACCACCACTAGTCCAGCTTATGGGGTTTCATTATTAGATACTGAGAATGCCAGGCTGTTGAAGGACCTAAAAGCTTTGCAAAAGAAGAAGACCAAACCTGGATACTCCCCAAGGAAAAGTATAGTTATTCAGCCAACTATTGATGAGGAGAGAACCAAGAAAACTGTAGCCGACCAAGTTGCTCATCTCAAAGAGAAAGATAAGGAGATAAAAAAGCTTAAAGATAGTGTGAAACGACTTACCTTCCATTTTCATAAGTAACCCAGAGCTGCTTAGATGAATGGGTTTAATGAAGATTTGACTTATTTGAATATGCATATGGACCAAGACAAGAACGAGGGTTATGAATGGGATTGGTTGAACCTGATCGCCTTATTGAAAATACCCAAAAATGATGAATTATGGCATTGGCGTACCCAAGGGGTGTTACACTACCACGATCCTCCTTTCTCAATTAACTTTAGTTGGATCCCTCCAGATGCCATTCCTCAGAGTTTGATTGGAAAATATATTGGAGACTTTGGCCTTGACGGAGAAGTGGAATATGTTCATCCTCAAAATCTTCTTGATAGGCCAAGTGGCAGTAGGCGCACTAGGAGGAATACCTTTGGTTCTATTAATCATTCGAGTACTTTGGATTAGGGGTGGCCATAGGCCCGAGGCCCGCCAAGCCCGCCCAATAAAAAAATAGGGCTTGGGTAAGGTGAATAGGCCCGCAAAGCGGGCTTGGCAAAATTTTATAGGCCCGATTTTTTTCCGGGCGGGCTTGGGCATGAGTTCTTAAGCCCGATGAGGCCCGGCCCGGCGCGAGGCCCGAAATATATATATATATATATATATGGGGGGGGGGGGAACTTTTATAGATATAAAAACGTATACCAAGTCTTTTCATATAGAGTAGGAAACTTTATATATGGACTTTGTAATATATGGAGTTTAAAACAGATTTTTTAATTAAAAAAAATCGTCTTTAAATTAAAAAAATAGGTGTTTTAATTTAAAAAAAATATTTTAATTAACATAATAAGGCCCGATCGGGCGGGCCTGGGTAAAGAGCTTTCAAATCTGGGCGGGCTTGGGATTACATAATAAGGCCCGATCTAGGCCCGAGCGGGCTTGGGATAACACTTAATTTTTCAAGCCCGGCCCGAGCCCGATCGGGCTTGCCCAGGCCCGGCCCACGGCCACCCCTACTTTGGATGATCCTCTTGTTGTGATGAGTAAGGTTTATGGGAAGTGCCTAATAGAATAGATTTGTATTTATTATTCTATTGTAATACATACTGATCAATGAATGAAATTAGGCTATTTTTGATTGAGTGTTCTTTATTTAAGCTTGTGATTGATAGTATTCTTTTTTGCCAAATAGGTAATATGTATACCGATTAGTTAATTGACCTATTAACTAAATATGCTGCTTAAATGTTTAATATTTGATTCGTGGTTGAATTATTTATACAACCTTAGATTCGAATAATGCTCTTAGATAAAAATGTAAATAGTTTTGTTGTACTAAGTGGTAGCATTAGTCATCAGTGGCGACCAAGTGTATTAGGTATGTATAATTATTCCTGTGTTTTAACTTGGTCAGGTAAAATCTAGTAAAGAAATTTATCGACTTCATGTTCTTGACTTGCCGAAGATAAAATCATTTATGAAGTTTAACTTTATTGAAATTAGAAAAGTTTGAAAAAGTTTTAACCAAGCAATTTTCTAAAATTGTAAAAGTTTGAACCATGCCCTATTCTGAAGGTGGAAAAGTTTGGACAAAAAGTAACTTTTCTAAAGTTGGAAAAGTTTGAAACATGCAGTTTTTTGAAATTGGAAAAGTTTAGGCGGTAGTACACCATAATCCGAGAACAAAACATAAAAAGGTAGTATAATGGAGAGAAATATACGATTTTATTAACTTTAACAATTGATTACATTGAAAACGGAATTACTGATAGTATTTGCGCAGATGGTCTGTGTTCCAAGGGTTCTTGAACTCTTCTTTTTCCATTATTTCCAAATGATAAGTTTTTGGTCGGATAACCACCGAGATACGGTATAGACCATGCCAATTTCGCTCTAGTTTGTTGCTCTTATGTATTACTTTCTTTGGCACCAGATCTTCTTATTTCAAACTGGTCAGCTTCACCCTCCAAACCTTGCAGTCCTTTGTTGATAAGCAGCCATCCGAATAGAGTATCTTCTATGAATTCTTATATCATTCCCATATCCATTCGCCCCATAAGATCACTTTTGGATGAATAAATATTTAACACTCTCTGAGTCGATGGACCTATTTTAACTGGTACCACTACCTCAGTGCAAAAAGTAAGCATGTACAAGATTTCCCCTATTGCTATTTTGGGAGTGGTTCAATATGCCTAAAGAATGTTATGAAGTTTATTAATCCAGTTGACTTTAGCATCGTCTAACATTTTCTTCAATCCATTTAGCAAGGTTTGGTTGGTGATTTCTGTGTAGCCATTGCACTCTGGGTGTCTAGGTGCTGAATGAAGTTTCTGAATGCCGGACCTAGTGTAGTGCTCTTCAAATTCCTCATTATCAAACTGGGTGCCATGCTCGATGATGAAGTCATAAGGCATGCTATAGATACCCCATTATGTTACCCTCCCTTCATCACTACAGACCCAAGTCATACCTCGAGTACTGACCTAGAGGCCATCGGGAACTCCCAGGCTCTGTTTGACCAAAAAGTCAAACTCTTCAGCTCGATTAAGGATGAATGAATCTTCGAAGGGCACTGAAATCTCTTTCTAACGGTCCATCCCATACGCGATTCCAACTTACCATACAGACGAACGATCCATTTGCGTCCAAAACTTGATCTAGAGGCCACCGGGAGCTCTCAGGCTCTATTTGACCTAAGTCAACTCTTCAACTCAACCGAGGCTGAATGAATCTTTGAAGGTCACTGAAATCCCTTTCTAATGGTCCGTCCCGTACGCAATTCCGACTTACCATGCAGATGAACGATCCGTTTGACTCCAAGAGGTCATAGAATGCTTCCGGGGTCCGATTAACCAAAGTCAACTCCCCAAATCGGTTCAAACTCTTTGGAATGTCGAAGTACATCTCCTAACCTTTCCAACGATCTGCCCTATGTGCGATTCGAACTTACCATGCGGACGAACGATCCGTTTGCATTCGAACGATTCCCCGTCCAATGGACCGACAAACGCTCCCGAGCCATATTTGACCCAAAGTCAACTCCCGAACCCAGGAGCGATCCAAGGGAATTTTAAAGGTCTCTAAATTATCTTTCCAACGGTCAGCCCCGTGCGTGATTCTGACCAACATTTTCCCCTCGGTAACTAATTTTCTGAAAAGGCCTGAAACACACTACCAAATGGCAGGTTCCAGACCCTGCCTATTGGCAGGTGCCAATAGGCAGGACCAGGTCTATGCCGATCGACAGTGACCTGGGCCTATAAAAGGGGGCCTTCACCTCATTTGCAAAGGGAGCCCAGATCTGATAAAAATCGCTCTCAGTGAATCCCAAAAACCTCTCTCGAAGACAACGCGATTTCAACATCCAAATCCCTTTCTAACTTCCACTTTTCATCATACTTTACTTTTCATCAAACTTGGTGAATTAGCCACTCTCCATCATCATCCAAGTGCAAGGGCTGCTCTCCAACATTCAAGATCAAGCTCAAGATCTTCAAGAAGGTCCAACTTTATCAACTTTCTCTTCAAATTCTCTTAAATTCGCAATAACTTGTTTTATTACCTAGCATTTTATTATCTCATCTCACACATCCTAATATACTTTTTATTTAGTATTATTTTACATCTCTTATTTCTATATAAACAAAATCCAAAAAACAAGAAAAAGAGGGTTTGCTCATAAATTCCAAATAGGGATTCTTATATTTTTCTCACACTTTTTTCACAACTAAAATACTTTTTCTGCACATACACACACTCACAAATAAGAGATGCCCCATTTGAATTTATGGAATAAACCCCACCCCTCATTTTGTATGCGAACTACGTGAAATTTGATGACTTTATAGGCTACGTAGGCATCTCGGGGTAAAACCCGAGACTCGAGTCCTATTCTCACTTTCTCTCTCATTTTCTATCTTCCCTAAATCCAATTTTCTTATATTCTATATACTTTTTCTTAGTGACGTATCACTCCATATGCGTTATCGTTCCATTATAACGATCCACGTAAGAGTAATCGCGTAAATATTATTTTCTAATATTATTCTTATACCTTCCTACAAATGACTCGCTTTATCTCTCCCATTATACAAGTTGAGGATTCCTATCTCCACTATATATATACACATGCACACATATCACGGGGAAAATAAAAAAGGAAAATAGAAAACATCCATGAGAGACCTAAAGGGCGGAATGGGTGCCTAACACCTTCCCATTTCGTAATTTAGCCTTCGAACCCTTCTCGAATCATTTTGGTTTCGTATGCACCAGTATGTCTTTGGATGCCGTCCTTCGGGATGGCTTCCCCTTTTTTTTCTTTTGTCTATTTTGAGTAAAATAGACTGGCGACTCTAATTCTCTCTTTATTTTTACACCTCATCTCTAACGACGCCGCCCACCCGCGGCGAGGATCGAGGATGGCCACAGTGGCGACTCCGCTGGGGACTTGTATGTTTTTGAGGGCTTGACTCTATTTACATGGATGTTATATTTGTTCATATTTCCCCTATATCTGCATGTTCCCCTTTTTCATGTGTATCCCATGCTTATGCTTCTGTTCACACACTTGTAGAAAATTCTCCATGTACACTTCAGACCACGTGCACCTAGGATCACATATATCCACATATTGCACGCATCACCCATCCATACTTGGTGTACCTTTGGTACTTGTACTTTGCTCCCTGTTTGGCATAATCAAGAAAAACATTCTCATCATAAGATACTAATAAGAGAATCATGCATGATTCACACGACATCACCAAAGATCATTGTTATTGACCAAAGTTTACCCAGTAACTGGAGGGTCACTTCATGATGGGCGCTGGTCCGGCAGGGCGCAATTAGCCTAAGCGATATGACTCTCACCTTCCATTGGCCAAGTAACTTCGACGTATATTAAATGGTTCCCCCGCATCGTACCGCTTGACCGAAGTCTTGACGGGAGGTATATCGTAGGGAATTCGTTCACGTACGTCAAGTATATCAAATTTTCTCTCACACGTACCATCCCCACGAGGTATATAATGAGGCAATTCACGTACACTCAGGTATATCAAATGGCTTGTCCACACGTACTGATTGCCCGCAAGAGCAAGACGTATATCGTGGAAGTCACGCCAAAGGGGGGAACCCATTCCGATTCACCCAACCAACTACATACCCGCATATAGGTGTCAAACCTAGGACATGCACTTTAGATTTCCGGTTTCAACCCAAACTTTGCTGAAATTCCGGGTCGGCATGCCGCCCATTATTTTCATGCATTTTTTAAAATGGGACCCTTTCCGTGAGCCTGGTTACAAGTCTAGCCGTAGCTTCGCATATATTAAAAACCCCACTTTTCTAGGCTTGGGTCTCGTCCGGCATTGCATTTAGGAGAATTAAATACAAGTGAGAACATAATAATCGTAATAATCATGCTGAGTTCCGTCTCCAAAAAAACATTTCTCCCTTCTTTATCAAAAATCTAAAAATAGTTTCTTCCCTTTTTCCCAAAAATAAATCCCATTCTACTCCTTATCAGGTCAATCGCAAGCCCTTGGCCTGGATCCTTATCGACTCCGATCTTCAGTCAAATCACACCGGAGTTTCGTCCGTTCCTTTACTACTTGTTCCGAGTTCGGAATCCATCCACTTTCTATGGAGAATACAGATCAAGTACCAGTCATACAGTCGGATTTAACGGCAGTCCTAGCTCAGCAACCTCCAAACTAAGGTCTGAGAGATGCAACGAAACCAGATTTCTATTCCTCAAGAGCTCAAGGCCGTATTCCCTCGTGCCATGTGTCCACCCGAGCCTATCAGGGTTCCCAAAGAATATCAGCACGCTCCACGTGCCCCTCCTATCAATGGGCCACCGCCTGCCCAGATTCCGATGCCAAACATTGCCCAGCCTGTGGCTAACCTGCCTATGGTCATTGATCCATAAGAAGAGGAGTTGAATAAAGTCAAAGAAGATCTCAAGATGCTCACTAAGAAATTCGACCAAGTCAGAATCTCGGGGAGTTACATAGATTACACCCACATGTATCCTTATCCTAAAGCGAGGTTACCCGAGAAGTTCAAGATGCCAAATATCGAGAAGTTCGGAGGGAGTGGACCCTCAATTGTTCACCTTTGCAGTTATCATCATTCTATGAATCTAGTAGGGGCTTCTGAAGAAGTGATGGCCCAATTGTTTTAGCAAACTTTGAAGGATAGTGCCCTCCAATGGTTTTTGTCTCTCAAATAATCCAGAATCCGTAGCTGGGAGGATGTAGCCCGAGAATTATTATTGCAGTAAAATACAACGAAGAGCTTGAGGTCAGCCGTTATGATTTAAAGCTGCTCAAATAGAACCTTGGGGAATCAGTCAGTAACTTCATAACCCGGTGGAGGGAGCAGGTAGATACTATGACCAATCGACCATCTGAGGAAGAACAGGTCAACATAGTGAAGAAGAACTTCTTGCCCCATGTCCGAGCGACGATGGGAGGATAATACTATCCCCACTTTCGAGTTCTCAGAGAAGCGGGAGTAGAAATTGAGGAAAGCCTTGTTAAAAAAGAGGTTGAACCGAAGATGGTGTCCGGACAGTTCACCCCTAGAAAGTATGATAAGCCTGCTAGTGCTACAGTCTTAACCATCAATAACATCTCTCAACCAACCACATCATGGGTACCAAAAAGCCGCCCTGCCCCCATCCGAAGGTAATACACTGAGCTCCATGCTCCCCTCTCCAAAGTTTACCAAGACCTGTTAAGCCGAAACCTCATCAAACCCTTGGATACGCGTCCATTGCCAAATCCACTCCCAAGAAACTTCAAGGCCGATGCTCATTGCGCCTTTCACCAAACTGCTGGCCATACCACCGACCAATGATTTCACCTCTGAAACATAATCCAAGATCTCATTAACCAGGGTACCATCGCCCCACCAGCCAATCCTAAGCTAAAAACTACTCACAATCCACTCCCAAATCATGCAAATGCCATATTCTTGGAAGAAAACCCAAATTTTGATCCCTCAACTCAAATCACACCCATATACTCTCCTAAACCTCTTCAAATTTGCCCGTATTTCCTCGTACACCATACTAGCCTCACTGATCAAGCATTGTCCCTCCTTACCAGAGCATGCATCGCTGTTCGTACCCGTTCTGAAAATGGAAATATGGAATTATCAGAGATGTTAAACCAACTCCTAGAGTTGAAAAACGTTACTAATGCCGTTTAATACAAGATTAAACTTTATAAGCAACACCGAGATGTTTGTTAAAGAAACCCTTTTCTTTTGAAAATAAAAATTATAAACAACAAGATGTGTTTACAAAAACTTATGTACGAGAGTAATCAAGACTTTGTAATCAGTTTTTAAAACTAAGACAGTTTCAAAAAAAATCAGCACACTATAGAATGAGATGAGGAGATGAAGATAATCAGAACACACAGTTTTTGACGTGGTAAAACCTCTCCCAATAGAGGAAACATCCACGGTGACTTCTAAGTCACAAAAGTAAAAAATCCACTAACAACAAATAGCAGTTACAAACAATACAACATACATGCACACAAATCAACCTATTCTAAGTTTAGGAATATACCCCACTTGGTGTCCTTCTAACTTCTCATAGATCTGATTGTTGATGATGTTCTTCCAGTTTGATAACTTCCTTTGCTTTAGCTTCCTTGCGTCGACTCAATAATCTTTGATCTTATTCACAACACTTCCAGTGTAGTAGTGTGTTAAGTGTTTGTGATGTGATTCCTATCAACATGCATGAACTCACACACACTTAGTTTTACAGACAGTCCTATAAAATTACATATAAAGACTATATGCTGTGATTTTCTTTTCTTTCTTTCTTACAGAACTTGAAACCTTTTTGACCTTTAAATATAACCCAGATTCCACGGATATCTTGCTTCAAAATCGGTCAAGATCTTAATCAATCTCTGTTTTAAAAATATTTTTGAGATTGAAAATCTCCAAGTGTGAATCCAACTAGGTCAAGGTTAAGTTTCATAAGAATAGAAACCATAAAACATTTTTAAAACTAAATCAGTAAGGATTTTCTTAAATCGAGAAAGAAACATGCAGATCTAGTGAAATGTAACATGCAGAGTGTATATCTACAATTTCTATGAAGAAGAAATACAGATCTTCACACGAATGTTTAAGTTGGTAATAAGATCACTGATTAAGAGGTTACAGCTTCAATATGAACAACCAAGAAACACCACTATCTCATAAACACTCAAGGTTGTGTTTGGGGTTGTGTGTATATGAAGGTTTGAATCAGATTTGAAGTGTTTAGGGTTAGGGTTAGGGTTTGGCTAACACATGTTTTTTCCTTTCTCTCTCTTCTCTCTCACTTCTCTCTATTTTTTTCTCTCAGAAATGACGACTGCCAAAAGTCTTGAAAGGTTGAGAATTAGAGGGCTTTTATAGGAGTGGAGGAAGATTCTGGAGAGTCGAAGGGAATCAAGGGCTGAGATTAAGTCTTCCTAATATTGACTTGATCTAAGGGTTATAAGAAGGCGGTGGTTAAGTGGAATGTGATTGGTTCACAGGATACCACACGGATAAGTTTAAAACACATGCAGGCCATCGATAAGGATTGATCCAACGATCAGCAAACTACCAGGCAACCCTCTCACATAACAAACACAAATTGATGCATCAGGAAGGTGACAAGTTTTGGCATAGAAGTGGCTTACAAAAGCGCGTCAAAGTTAATTACAGGCTGCACCCTGAAGTCTCTAGCGCATTTACATTCTACCCAATCAAACATTCCAATGAAAAATGAATTTTTCAAAATAGCAAATTAACCCCACAAATTTTATAACCACACTTTTATTAATGAAAACATTATTTAAAAAATGTTTAAAAATTCCCAAAAATTATTAAAACAACATTTTAAGGGGAATTTAACACACAATCAATTTTTAGCAAAATATACACATGTTATGCACTTCTAATGTGTGTAGTGTGATTCAATTTATACCTTCTTGGATTATTGAAGAGGATTAGAGAGATTAATTCTGAGGCTCTTTGGATTCTAGGTTGGACAACCAATTTTGTCACTATTTCCAAATTAGTTGAGCACTTATACAATATAGACTTAAGCAAGTCAAAGGTATAAGGTGCTTCAAGAGTTAGGGCTAAAATTGCCCTCACAAATGGTTCAGTACACTGTTATTGGAAGCATGAAAATGGGCCCGAGATTCAGACAAGTGGGTGGTACCAATCGATGAAGTCAGCCTAGATGATATATCCAAATTATGGCAGAATTATTCGGGAAAACTAACAACAGTTGTAGTATCACCGGGTTACTTGACATTTTGAAGCTATAAGGACGCTTGGTCCCTTCAACCATACATATCCCCACAGAATGGGAAGACATGTATGAAGAAGCCGTTGAAGTTGTGGAATGCATTGACTTTACATGGAAAGACAAAATTGTTGCCACCGGATGGGGGGAACAATTCGAATATTCGAGTGAAAAACAAGCCTTAGGAAGAACCGACCCAGTAGCCGACATATGTGGGATGATATCATTTGAAGAACTCCTCGGAGAAATAAATAGGTGACAGAACAACCTGAGATTGACGAGGAAAAGGGATTCATGTTCTTCCCTTCTTCAGTAAATCACATGACCAGATCAGGGAGACATTACCAGGTTCCAAGCTCACTACCAACAAATGACAAAGGGAAGGGCGTTGAAAACCTTCTTATGCCAGAGATAACCATCGAGGAGAGAAAGATCCTCGATCAACTGAAGAAAACTCAAGCTAACATCACTCTATGGGAGTTTTTCATATCTTCCCAGCTGTACATAAATTCTTTAATCAAGCTGCTCACTGGACCTACAGTTCCTCCTTCTACCACACCAAAAGAAGCGGTAAATCTGGTCGGATCCTTTACCTCTACCCGAATGCTATCATTTTCTGAAGAAAAAATCCCCATAATTGGGCCAAATCACAATCATGCCCTCAACATCTCCGTCGAAGTTATGGGAAAGGACATGCCACTCTCTCTTATGGATAATGGATCTGCCTTGCATGTCTGCCTACTGAGAACCTTGAAGTGTTTAGGCCTGAAAGAAAGCGACCTCCCTCCAACCTCCGCCGCTGTACGTGCCTACGATAATACCCGTCGGGAGGTGATGGGATCCATAAAACTTGTAATAGGGGCTGGCCCTATAAACCCTTTTGTTGAATTCCAAGTCATAGACATCCTAGCTTGTTTCAACCTATTGCTCGGATGACCCTAGCTCCACAGTATCATGGGTGTGTCTTCCTCACTCCATCAGAAATTAAAGTTCTTCACCGACGGGCGAGTCATCACCATTTTGGGCGACGACAAAAATATCGAGGGTGCAAGCACCAGTAGTCCAATCCTTGAGATACAACACGGGTCAAATGATATGCTCCTATCAGGATTTAGAGTTAAGCGACTCCTACTCCCGACAGGGGACGGTTTCAAAGAAAGGGTTTGTACAGAATATGTCCCTCGTGGCAATGTCAATGTGATTCAGATGTTCAGAAACATTCACTTCATGCCTGGACTGGGGCTAGGGAAAAGGCAACAAGGGATACTTGAGCCCATCGAACTGAAGAAAGCTTTCCCTCCTCGTGGCTTGGGGTATCAACCATCAGAACAAGAGCTCAGAATGATCCACCAGTCTCGACCAAAGAGAAGATTAAACTGCATCCAAACTATCCCAGGAGACTCCTTAAATGGACGATTCATCAAAGAAGGCGAAGAGTTACCCTTTTACGGTTTTACAAAACCATGGTACGACCGCACGGACAAGAAGATGAAGACTGGAATGGATATCTTTTTACAAGATAGCTACCCATGGGACGAAAGTTTCCAATACCGAGCACAACTGCTCATCAAAGATATCGAAGAGACTAAGGAAAGTGAGAAAGCTCCCAGATTACAAGCCGGTTAAATAAAAATTGAGAAAGCTCCACACCGATTGGTCGCTCAAGGTCAAAGAAGAGGTGGTCAAACAGTTGAACGTGGGCTTCATTCGTGTGATCGAATATCCCACATGGCTAGCCAACATAGTACCTGTGCCGAAATTAGGAGGGAAGGTTCGAATGTGTGTGGACTACCGAGATTTAAACAAAGTTTATCTAAAGGATGATTATCCGTTACCCAATATCGACATGATCGTGGACAACACAGCCAGTTATGCTCTCAAGTCATTCGTCGACGGGTTTACCGGATACAACCAAATCAAAATGCACCTAGAACACCAAGAAAAAATCACATTCATCACCCCATGGGGAACCTTTTTGCTACACCGTTATTCCATTTGGTCTCAAGAATGCTAGGGCTACCTACCAAAGGGCAGCCACAACCATTCTGCACGATCTGATTCACAAGAAAGTCGAGGTTTATGTGGATGATATGATTATCAAGTCCAAAACTAGAAAAGGTCATGTTCCCGCTCTTCGAAAGTTCTTCGAACGACTGCGACAGTATCGGATGAGACTCAATCCACAGAAATGTGTCTTCGGCATTACAAAGGGAAAACTCTTGGGATTCATGGTCAGTGAGAAGGGGATAGAAGCAAATCCTGCAAATCTAAAGGCCGTACTTGAGATGCCACCTCCCCGAACAGAGAAAGAAGTCCGAGGTTTTCTTGGGAAATTACAATATATCAATCGGTTCATCAGCCAGCTAACCTCCATCTGTGAACCGATCTTTAATCTCCTCCAAAAGGATTCAACCAAGGTTTGGAACGAGGCCTGCCAAGAAGCTTTTGACCAAATCAAATAATATCTGACCTAACCTCCAGTGCTCATGCCACCACAACCTGGTCTCCCTTTTGATCCTGTACCTAACCATAACCGACACTGTAACTGGGGCTTTGCTAGCCCAATACCTTGAAGACTCAGGCAAAGAAAGATCCATCTATTACTCCAGTTGCAAATTGGCCGGGTACGAGGTCAACTACACTGCTTTGGAAAAGGCATGTGTCTCACTTGTCTGGGTCACCCAAAAGTTACGACACTACATGCTCGCCTACCCCATTAAACTTGTATCCCGAATGGATCCCATCAAATACCTGCTTGAGAAACCCTCCTTATCCAGTCTAATCGCCCGATGGTTGATGCTCCTAATCGAATTCGATATCGTGTACGTTATGCAAAAAGCCATTAAAGGAAGATCCATCTTTGACTACCTCGCTGATCACCCCGTAGAAGAAGCCGATGTGTGGATCTCCGAATTACCAGATGAAAACATCCTCTACACCGCTCAAGACAACCTTTGATGGAAAATGTTCTTTGTTGGCGCTGCCAATAAAAAGGGATATGGCATTAGGATACTTCTGATCGCCCCAGATGACTCCCACACTCCCATCGCCATCAAATTAGATTTCCCTTGCACCAACAATATAACAGAATACGAGGCATGCACAGTAGGACTCAAAGTTTCTCTCAAGGAAGGTATTCAATACCTTAATGTCTACGGGGATTCTTCCCTTATCATCGGTCAAGTTCTCAGAAAGTGGAAAGTTAAGGACGAAAAGCTCCAACCCTTCCATGCCCACTTAGAAGAGTTAGCCTCCCGATTCCGAGATATCACCTTCCATTACCTACCTCGAGAAAAGAATAACCTAGTCGATGCTCTCTCTACCTTGGCCTCCATGGTCGACATGCCCGAAGGAATAATAATGACCCCTTTCCTAGTTCAAAAGCAAGACAAACTAACTCACTGCTACCATATTGAGCTTGTCTCCACTGAAGATCCAGAACTAGCTGATTGCTGGTACTATGATATCTGGTGCCTCCTCAAACATGGTAGGTATCTCGAGGGTTCCAACAAGAAAGATCGAACGACCCTCCTAAGACTGGTCGCCCAGTACATCATCTGTCATAAAGCTTTACTCAAGAGGAACTTCGATGGAACTCATCTACATTGTATCGCAGGGGCTGAGATTGAAAAGATAATGCAGAAGATTCACAGCGGGGAATGCGAGCCCCACATGAACGGTCACTTGCTTGCCAAGAAGATCATCCGACAGGGCTACTACTGGACCACTATGGCCCAAGATTGCACCACCTATGTCCGAAGATGCCTCAAATGCCAACAGTTCTCCAATCTTCAACACCTGCCTCCACGAGAATTATACAACATGACCTCTCCCTGTCCGTTCTCCACTTGGGGTGTCGACATCATCGGGAAGGTTACACCAAAGGCTTCAAACGGATATGAGTTCATCCTAGTTGCCTATTATTACTTCACCAAATGGGTTGAAGCTAAGTCATACGTAGTACTGAACGCTAAGAAAGTGGCTAAATTCATCAAGAAAAACATAATCTGCCGATATGGGGTCCCGCATAAGCTAGTATCAGATAACGGGTTGCATTTCTAGGCATAAGTCACAGAAGTGGTCAATGAGTATGGGATTCAGAGACACAAATCTTCCCCTACCGACCTCAGACCAACGGTGCAGTTGAATCCGCCAACAAAAACCTAAAAGCCATCATCAGCAAGATGATGAAAAGTTATCGGGATTGGGCCGACCGAATCCCGTATGCCCTCTGGGGATACCGAACCTCCATTCGAACCTCTACTAGAGCTACCCCTTACTCTCTGATTTACGGCATGGAAGCAGTCCTATCCTTGGAGCTAGAAATACCCTCATTACGCGTCATGCTTGAGAGCAAGGTCAGTGAAGAGGACTGGTGCCAAAGACGTCTCGACGAACTGACCCTCTTAGATGAAAGGAGATTGAAAGCTCTTTACCATATACAGGGGTACCATCGCCGAATAACACGATCATTCAATAAGAGAGTTAAAGACCGCGGTGTTCGGGAAGGGGATTTATCCCTCAAGGAGATAATAGAACCCATATGGACCCCAGAGGGAAATTCAAGCCCAGTTGTAGCGGCCCTTACACTGTGAAGAAAATCTTATCCGGCGGTGCCGCCATGCTCACTGACCTAGATGGGGAGGATATGGCTCGTCCAGTTAACCTGGACCGTATCAAGAAATTTTACCCCTAGTCTGAAATCTCGGCGCGTTACGGGTCTTCTCATCTCCCTTTTATTCTTAAAAAAAAACTCTCTTCATTTCCCTCTACCCAGAACTACGTGGGCCTGATCCTCTACAAAAAACCATTTTTCAAGAAAACAAAAAATATTCAAAATCCCCAGAGGTACGTAGGCAGCTCATACATCTTACAGGAGCACGACCCTTTCTTTTTCACAAAATACTATTCTGTTCTTATCTCCGAGAATGGCAGTTCATTCTAACAAATACTTGAACAAAAGGATTATGTATGCCTTAGCGATCGGTATAGATAATTCAAAATTATAAAATTCATTAAAAGGCACAGCTGGATGATTAGAAACTTGCTTATTTTATTAATAAGAAATTACAGTACAAATTACATAAGAAAAGGAATGGATAACTCCCTTCCCCGTACTACCATAAAAAGCCAAATAAAATCCCCACATCTATTCCCTATTACACAAATAAACTCTCCAAGAGTCCTACCCAAAGCTACAAGAGGAGCCTGTACCCTCATCATCTACATCTTTGGGTCCCCAAATTTCCCCTGCCTGAACAGAGTGCCGTAAACACGCCATGGACTGATATGCCTTAACCAACTTTGAAAAAACCACAACACCCCCTTCCATGGTGTTAAATAAAACAAACCACCTTTGTCCAGTCTCCACTGCCAACATCTTGCTGACTACTCTCCTCTACAACCACTTCATAAAATCCCCTGTGACATGCCAAACTCTCCCAACAGACTGAGAGGGACGGGTCGACAGACGCCGATTCTCCCACAGAGATCCAAGAAACAGACGCAGGTGCTCGATCAAAACATCTACCGGAAAGAAATTTAGTGTTCGAGGTGGCATGACCTGTGCCTAACCAAATTGGCGCAGAATCCGCCAAGGGAAATAGAAAGAGGTCTATCTGAGACCAACCAGCCGCACATATGAGTACTCTCTTATCTCCAGAATAGGTAGCAACTGCCCCCACCAGTACAGATTTTGAGCCCCAGAATTGTACCGCCGCCATCAGCATGTTCCACTCAAAAGGCCGATTGCACCATAAGGAGACTCGACGCATGTTGAAAGCATCATAGTAGACATTATAAGAGCACATTGCTGCCAAAGCTTAGAGGTAGTTAGCAAACTCAATGCTACCAGGGAGAGCCATCTTGCAAGGCTAAGAGATAGTGGGCAAGTAAGTAAGAATGAGAAGGTGTGATAAAAACACTCCACCCTTACCCCTTTTTATACTTGAGAACCCTCACAAGAGAC
The DNA here is from genome assembly GCA_949130495.1 of Sambucus nigra. Lineage (NCBI taxonomy): Eukaryota > Viridiplantae > Streptophyta > Magnoliopsida > Dipsacales > Adoxaceae > Sambucus > Sambucus nigra. The sequence continues at coordinate 90,035,320 of OX422209.1, read as the reverse complement.
ATAATCCCTGCAGAAATCGAAGGGAATCCTACCCCACAAAATACAAAAGGCTGAAGAGGGTACCATTCAAAGCTTTGAATTGATGAGACTCGACTAAACTGCCGATAGGCAGGACAGGGTGCTTACCGATCGGCAACTCCCCATTTGTAGAAATTTCCCTTTTTCCTCTTTTGTCAAATCAAAAAACTCAATAAAAATAAATTGATATTCTCATCAGAATTTCAAAATCCCTTTTCCTCCTTATATAATTTTCCCTTTTAATTAAAAACTTTCCTTCAAAAATTCCAAAAGTTCTCCTTTTTACGGTCTCAACAGCAAAGTAAAAAGCGCATGTTCATGCATTCATTCATCATTAATAAAAGATAATAAAAAAACTCCATTGCATTGCATCTATTTTGTTTTCTGTGTTACATCAACTTTGCAGGAAATAAAAAGAAAAAGCAAAAAACAACGGGACTCAGCTCGAACCCACATTCTCTCTCTCTCTCTCTCTCTCTCTCTCTCTCTCTTAAGAGCTTCTACTCTTGCGACGTGCTCTCTTTCCCCTACGGCGAGACAATGCACCACCACTACCCGAGCCAGAGTCTTCTCCGAACGAGGCAGATGGCACCAAGCAAGAAGGGACAGGAACCGCATCCCGAATATGGGCAGTCGTCGAAGATATCCAGTCTCTGATGTCTCTTAGGCAAATGGTCGACACTCGGACTTGCTGTAAGAAAAAAGAAAAATATGTATCAAAGCAGAGATGACCAAAACAAAAAAGAAAGAAAGAGAAGAACATAAAGGTATACCGCAGGTCGGAGGACCTCCTCTGTCAAACCCAACTCCTCCGGATCCATCGCATGAGGATGATGCAGCATAGGCACCATCCCTCCATCATCCCGTCGAATGTTATATGAAGGAGTATGCAACCGCACAAAAGGAACCTCCGAGGTCGCCACCGCTGCAGATGCCGTCGGACCGCCGCCACTGTGAGAAGATCCCTCCGCCCGACTCGAACTCGCAGGAAGAAAAGACAGGGCATCATATATGCTGGGTGCCATCAACCATCTCGTCATAAAGTTCATATAGTCATACGGCGCAGCCGTATCAGTGTACAACAAGTAAGACTCGCCGATCATCGCCGCGATCCTCGCATCCTCCGACAGCAGTCGCTCCCACCTCATAGACGTAGGAGGTTGCGTAGGTGGCACCACCACCACCTCCTCCTCAGTAATCTGGCAAACCACCCTCTCCCCGAGATACCAGGAATGGCCGAACTCATGCGCCAGCAAATGCCTCATCTGTGCGTTTACCCTGGTCATCCCCACATCCTGAATAGCTATCCCCCTGGGATAAAAGGTCACCTGAAAATCTCCAAGGAGGCATAAATTAATACAAGATCAAAATGCGCAAAAACCAAGACTAAAAATGGAAAAAGTCTTACCCTGCCACTGGTCAGGTCATTCAAGACCTGACGCACCGCCTCCAGAGAAAGAGATCCATTCGACTGCCAATTGGCCTTACGCCATCGATACAATCGGTAGGAGTCCCCAACAGTGTCGTCCTTCAGAGCGATCAGCGGAGTATTACACCCAATCAACTCATAAAACCACGTCTATCAAAGATAAGAATTCACAAACAAAAAGAGACGCATAAGGAAAATGCGAATGCATGAAAAGAATTGCGCAAACTGAAGAATACCTCAAGAAGGTACATGGCTCGAGTAAAGGTCCACCGGAAGCACCTGCTGAATGCATCCAGAGAAGAGTAAAGGGTTGCCAAAGTCAGACTCCCCCAATCATAGAAAGGGATGTTCGAAAACATCCTTAAGTACGACAAGAACCAAAAATGGACGACATCGTTGCTCGACGCCACCATAAAACCTCCCAAACACCGGCAAAATGAATAATCGGGCCATCTGCCTCACTTGCATCCCTTCCTACACATCAATCACCCTACTGAACAAAACATCCTTCAGTAGGGACAGCCAGATAGAATACCCAGAAACTATCCTCCCTACATCACCAAGTGCCGCACGTACTTCCTCCGGTCTCACCCGCAAAGAGCGATCCACCTCTATCTGCTCTCCATCACAATCCAGACCCAATAACTGCTTCCCATCTATGGGAGTCACAGTCATCTCCCCGAAGCCGAAATGAAAGGTGTGAGTAGTATCCCAACACCTCTCCCCCAAGGCACACAGGATCGTTGTCGAACGAGGCGTCTCATCCAGCGCAGATTCTAACCTCCCAAAACCCGCTGATGATATCACCCAACGCACCATAGGTGGGAGATGATCCCAGACATCCCTGACCCCCGTCGTACCGCGGGAATGCCTGTTCTTCAAAGAAATATCAGACTGGCAAAAACAAAAAATCTCATCAGAAGTCAAGAAAGAAAGAAAAATCATCGAAAAGAAAGGAATGCCAAAGGTCGGGTTACTTACATAATCGCCAGGATTCACTCTCGAAGAGCGATGATGCGAAGGCTCCCGCAGTAAAGTCCTCTCATTCGCAACAGGCTCAAACGCATCAAAGGAGTTCTCACTCCCCAAAGCAAGAGGTGCCCTGGCCCTCTACTCCACATTCGCCCAGTCGTCAACCGTCAACCACTCCCTGTGGACCGTAGTGCTCATAAAAGGGGCCATTTCTTGAAGATCGAAATGCTAGAAAGAGTTGCAGAGAAATCGCAGAAAGAGAGAAAGCAAAGAACCTGTGGAAAAATTAAAGGATTCTCCCCCTTTATATAGGATGCCAAATGCCATGCCGATCGGCACTGACCCCAACTATACCAATCGGCACTGACTCCTTACCTTCTTGAGGCACTCCAAAAGTCTGTGCCACTGCCGAATGGCACCCCTCATACCATGCCGGCCGGCACCCCCTTACATTTCGTACAAAAATTCTTGGAAAATACCAGAAAGCCCCAAAAAATCCTCGAAAAATTCTTAAAAATCCTAGGAAGGATTTAAAACATTTTCACCAGAAAAATTTCGCATTCCCTCAAGCGAATTCCCCTCTTTCCCAGCGAAATCCTCAAAAACCAAGTGAATCTCCTCCCGGAAAAGCCCCAGAGGATCTCTAAGGATCGCCTGATCTCTTCCCCAGCGGAATTTTTTATAGCACCAAAATTGGTTGTTCCCCCCTGCGAGGCCTCCTAAAGAGACAAAAGCTTCCCCAGCTATCAACTCCCTAGCTTAGATTAAAATCATAAGGCACTTTCTCCAACAGAATAAAAATCCAATCTTTATCCACTCTTAGGTCAGAATTGACCTCGATCTTGGATCGTCACCTGAGTTAGGTCATAATTGACCTCGGTCCTCGGTCGTCACCACTCTTAAGTCAGAATTGACCTCGGTCTTGGATCGTCACCTGAGTTAGGTCAGAATTGACCTCGGTCCTCGGTCGTCACCACTCTTAGGTCAGAATTGACCTCGGTCTTGGATTGTCACCTGAGTTAGGTCAGAATTGACCTCAGTCCTTGGTCGTCACCACCCTTAGGTCAAAATTTAACTCGGTTATTAAATCTTCACCCTAAGCCCGTAGAATTGGCTTTGACTCACAGAATCGGTCACCCTCATCACTTAAGCCCACAAATTTGGCTTTAACCCACAAAATTAGTCATCCTCCAGCATCACTTCAGGTCCTCAGAATAGACCTAAACCTTTGATCGACATTCAAACCATCCCCAGCACACCCCTCAGGTCCTCAGAATCGACCTCGACCCTCTGAATCGGTCATACTCCCTCAAAAGCATCATGTGGTGTCTATTTGACGGTTATCATTTGTTCCAAACTCACTCGTGGAGGGGATCTGTAGACACCCCATTCCGTTATCCCCTAACTCTCCTTATGTCCCTAGTACCTCCCTTCTTAACTATAAACCTAGGTCATACCCCGAGTACTGACCTAGAAGCCATCGGGCACTCCCAGGCTCCGTTTGACTAAAAAGTCAAACTCTTCAGCTCGACCAAGACTAAATGAATCTTAAAAGGGCACTGAAATCCCTTTCCAATGGTCCATCCCGTGTGTGATTCTGACTTACCATGTGGACGAACGATCCATTTACATCCAAAACTTGATCTAGAGGCCACCGAGCGCTCCCGGGCTCTGTTTGAACTAAGTCAACTCTTCAGCTCGATCAAGGCTGAATGAATCTTCGAAGGGCACTGAAATCCCTTTCCAACAGTCCATCCCATGCACAATTCTGACTTACCATGCGAACGAACGATCCGTTTGACTCCAAGAGGTCATCGAATGCTTTCAGGGCCCGATTGTCCAAAGCCAACTCCCCAAACTGGGTCAAACTCTTTGGAATGCCAAATTAAATCTCCTAACCTTTCCAACGGTCCACCCCGTACGCGATTCGGACTTACCATGAGGACGAATGATCCGTTTGCGTCCGAACGATTCCCCGTCCACTGGACCGGTAAGCGCTTTCGAGCCATATTTGACCCAAAGTCAACTCCCGAACACGGGATAGGTCCAAGGGACTTTCAAAGGTATCTGAATTACCTTAACAACGGTATGCCTCATGCATAATTTTGACCAACGGTTTGCCCTCGGCAGCCAATTTTCTGAAAATGCCTGAAACACACTGCCAAATGGCAGGTTCCAGACCCTGCCAATCGGCAGGACTAGGTTTATGCCGATCGATAGTGACCTGGGCCTATAAAAGGAGTCCTTTACCTCATTTTCAAAGGGGGCCCAAATCTGATAAAAATCGCTCTCAGTGAATCCCAAAAATCTCTCTCGAAGACAGCACAATTTCAACATCCAAATCCCTTTCTAACTTCCACTTTTCATCATCCTTTTCATCAAACTTGGTGAATTATCCATTCTCCATCATAATCCAAGTTCAAGGGCTTCTCTCCAACATTCAAGATCAAGCTCAAGATCTTCAAGAAGGTCCAACTTTCTCAACTTTCTCTTCAGATTCTCTTAAATTCGCAATAACTTATTTTACTACCTAGCATTTTTATTATCTCGTCTCACACATCCTAATATAATTTTTATTTAGTATTATTGCACATATATTATTTTCATATAAATAAAACCCAAAAAATAAGAAAAAGGGGGCTTGCTCATAAATTTCAAATAGGGATTCTCATATTTTTCTCACACTTTTCTCACAACTAAAACACTTTTTCTACACACACACACACACACTCACAAATAAGAGATCCCCCATTTGGATTTATGGAATAAACCCCACCCCTCATTTTATATGCGAACTACGTGGACTTTGATGTCTTTATAGGCTACGTAGGCGTCTCGGGGTAAAACCCGAGACTCGAGTCCTATTCTCAATTTCTCTCTCATTTTCTATTTTCTCTAAATCCAATTTTCTTATATTCTATACACTTGTTCTTAGTGACGTATCACTCCATATGCGTTATCGTTCCATTATAACGATCAACGTAAGAGTAATCACATAAATCTTATTTTCTAATATTTTTCTTATACCTTCCTACGGATGACTCGCTTTATCTCTCCCATGATACAAGTCAAGGATTCCTATCTCCACTATATATATACACATGCACATAAGGCTGGCAATTTTTGACACGATAACCCATTTACGGTAATAACCCAAAATGACCCGAACATGACACGATTAGCTTGTATAGATTTAAGAGTAACAAAAACTTATACTTGAATAAAAATCAACGCGACCCGAAAGTGACACGATTAACCCGAATTGCCACCCCTACATGCACACATATCACGGGGAAAATAAAAAGGAAAATAACAAACATCCGCGAGAGACCGAAAGGGCGGAATGGGTGCCTAACACCTTCCGATTTCGTAATTTAGCCTCCGAACCCTTCTCGAATCACTTTGGTTTCGTATGCACTAGTATGTCTTTGGATGCCGTCGTTCGGGATGGCTTCCCATTTTTTTTCTTTTGTCTGTTTTGAGTAAAATAGACTGAAGACTCTAAATCTCTCTACATTTTTACACCTCATCTCAAACGACGCCAGTCGAAGCGCTTCAGATAGGGACGCGTGGGACCCGAGGATCCTTCTTCATGCCCCTGCCCGCGGCAAGGATCAGGGATGGCCTCACATGCCATACCGAAAAATGATCTTTTTTCATATAAATTGGAAAACCCTCTGATATGGCATATTAATCAAAGGCTCATCCCTCACCCATTTAGACAACTACATTAATTAAACATAATCCAAATTAATTCAATTAAACAACTTAATTCAATCGAAGTACTGGAAATATGGTTTAAGTTAATATGGTTTAAATCACTACTCATTCTTAGGGCTAAAAGGTAAAATATGGTTTAAATCACTACTCATGCTTAAGTTAATCAAAAAATACATTTTTTCACTTAAATAACTTAATTAAATCCCAGTACTAGAAATATGCCTAACAAAATAATTAATCCATTTTTGCAAATTTAGGCCAAACCAAGTTTTATCAAATTAAAGTAAATGACTTGAACTAAATTAATTAAACATAATCTAAATTAATTTTATCACCAACTTAGGCATGAGTAGTGATTTAAACCATATTTTACCTTTTATCCCTAAGCATGCATTTAGGTGATATAGCAAGATAAAATAAATAAATAATCACTACGCCGCGATGTACGAGGAAAAATCCACAACGGGAAAAAACCTCGGACGACCCTAGCCTCAAATCCACTAAGTACGATTTTACAAGTACAAGACAGTAAGACTTACAACACTGGACTTGACTCCGTCCAAGCCCCGACGCTCCTTCTTGTACACACCTCTGCCTAGCGAATAACCACGGAGATCCATCGCGGTCTCGAAATCCACCGATCGAACTTTTTCGGTCACCGCCACCCGAACAAGAAGCCTTTCTCAAAGTGGGTATGTCAAAGAAAACTAACTTCTTCTTTGTGGGATGTAGAAGTAAACCCAAACACTCTTCCAATAGTAGAGATAAAATCGGTGCCAAAACTCCAAGAAAAGTATATATATTAAGGAACTTAAATAAACTAAACAATTGAGTGAAACAAAAATGTTTAAGGATTTTTCTTGAAGAACAAACACTCAAAACTTGAACTCTTTCTTTTTGGAATTAAGCTCTCAAACTCTCTCTTATAGATTGTAGTATGTGAAAAAGTTACTTTGAAAAGGTTGGTTCTCGCACTTAATAATTTTGGCAAATGATTGTGGGGAAAAGAATTGGGAAAAGTGGGAAAATCGTAAAAAACTGCCAAAATACCCGTTCTCGCCAAATCTCGTTCGAACGACTTTTCGTTCGAACGACATTCTCGTTTGAATGACTTTACTAACGATGTTTCAGAGGTGAAAAAAGGAATTTCGTTAGAAGTCTCGTTCGAACGACCTGACAATCTCATTCGAACGAGATGCCAGTTCGTTCGAACGACATGGTAATCTCGTTTGAACGAGATTCCAGTGTGTTTCGAATGACGTGTTAGAAAATAAAAAAATAAAATATTCATTCTAAGTCTAAATTTTTTTATGGCAAGTTCAAAAAAAATTCAGGGTAAAACAAAGTCGTTAAAAAATTATTTATAAAAATTATAAATTACACCCAATAAATTTCCAAGCTCTTATATATATATATATATATATATATATATATATATATATATATATATATATATATAAATTGCATTCATACCTTAGGAGCATGGAACAATGTTGTTTACGTAAAACGAGGCACACTAAACCCGACATATGATGAAGCTTTATACTCTTGGCCGCTACATCTTCAACTAACACGTCATAGGCTTAGATGGATACATATGAACACAATCTTATGACTCAAATGTTTTTGTCCGGAATTGAGCCAACACTACATTAAGACTCAATCTTAGACTTGTTTGCTTACAAAAATCCCCCTTTGGCTATTCCGGGACAAAAACCAAACAAAAATCCTAAAAGTCCATCAAGCTCTACTAGACTTAAAAAATATCCCTTCCAAAATAAAAAATGCATAGCTTGACTCAAAAACCCAAGGATCAATATCTTTGCCGACGATGAAAGTTGCCATTTAAAAGAATTCCTGCACACTTAAACAAACTATCAAACGCATAGGGAATATCAAGAATATTAAATGCATGTAAAAAAAAATACTCCCCCTAAATTAATTCTTCTCCCCTTTATCAACTGTGATCAACTTAGAAAGACGTCTCCCCCAAGATAAATCTCCCAAACTAAGATATGAGTACAATAGGATTAGATACCATTTCTCCTCCTATCATTCTCCCCCTTTTTGTTCCGGAATAGACAAAGGTGATAGAATTAATAAAACAAAAGTGCATACAAAGCATAGAACATGAAAGCATATAGGAAAAAAAATCATAACAAATCCATACAAATAATAAAGGATACCAGCTAAGATGCAAGAAAATGATACCAATATGATACATAAAGAATTAAGCATGTGATATCAACAAAATATGCAACTAGATAGATACCAATCATGAAGAAGAAGCATAGATGGACTGGAAAGCAAGGCAAAGATAAATAGAATACCTCGTATATGAGTACATAATAAATATCATTAATGCACACGCACATATACTAGGTATGAACACCAAACATGAAACAAAATACAATAAGCTTTTCACACTCATATGAAAAAAATATGTCATATGGAAACGAAAGTGTTGGGGTGTGAACTAGTAACAATTAAATTTAGACCCAATCACTTGAAACATGTTCACAAATTTCTCATTTGATTGAAAACTTTATCACATTTGAATATAACCTCATGTGACAATATAAATTGAACTCAATGAACAAACATACACAATGCATAAAAGCCTAGAGTTTTGATGATTTTACAAGCCAATAGAGTCATGACATTGAAAGAACAACTAGGATAAACGGACATTGTGCAAACCGTTGATATACCATCCAATTTCCCTCAATAAGCATATATATTTTTGAATGAATATATCAATTAAACATAGGACTTGGCAATTATTTTTCTTTTTAATGCCATATTTTATTTTTAGGCCTTTGGACCACGTATTTCTTTTAGGTCCAAGCAAACAGTGGCTTACTCGCAAATGATGATTTTTCCTTTCGGAGCCCTTCCCCGTGCACATTTATATATATTGTTTTTATATATCACACAAATCTCATGTGCAACGGATTTTAACATGCACTAGTCCTCCTAGGTCACATAACATGTAGATGAAAAGATTGGTAGGAGAACACCACACAAAGATCAAATATAACATGTGAAGTTATAGGTTCAAGTGAGCTCATGCATGCGTGAATTGAGGCATATAAAAATAGAATCCATTGTATCAACACAAAATCCAACTACTCCATGTAAGCATGGTAAAGAACATTTTAAGGATTGACAATCTAAACCAAAAGTTCTAGCCACATGAAAGCGAAAAAGTAGGGATTCAAACACAAGTATATGCCACATAGAGTGTGTCAACCTAAAATACATAAAAAAAATCTTTTTGAGTTTTTGAAATTTTTAAACCAACCAAACAAAAATATTTAATCCAAAAGACAAACAAAAATCATTTGTATTTTTCATTAAGTCTAAATTACAAAAAAAATGAAACACAAATGATAAACAAAATATTTTTGTATTTTTCATTTAATGCAACCTAAAATGAAAGAACTATAATACAAAAGATAAACAAACATCATAATTCTAGCATGTGATATGTGATAAAGCAATGACTAGAAAATGATTAAACAAGCATACACTTAGCAATGATATATAATATGAAGCACAAAAAGCTAGAGTATGCAAACAACACTAACACTTTCAACCTTTAAATTTAGCAAGGGAGGTTTCATGTTAAAGCAAATGAGAATGAAGAAATCTAATATCTAGTGTGTCTAAAAGTAATTTCCTAACCCATAAAGATGTATATTTAAAATGTTGGAATTTGGGAACTAATGAAATGCTAGACATAGACTTCCTAGAACTTCTTTTAAGATCAAAACAAAATGACCTAAGTTGACCTTTCCTACCACAATGCAAGCATGTGAAAACAAGAGGAATGATACCTAAGGTGTGACCTTTTCTACAGTCCTTGGATAAAGTTGACCCTTTAAAACAAACAATGGTCTTAGGTTTAGTAACGGAAATATTTGAACAAGATGAGCTAGAACCATTACAACTACTGCTCAAGTCTTGTAAATCATTTTTCATTTTAAAAATTTTGGACTCAAGTAATAAATTAGACTTCTCAATTTTACGGGACTCCTTCTTTAAATTTTCTATAACTCCTAGAAGGTTATCACGCTCCCCCTCAATATGAGCAAACTTGTCCCTAAGAGTTTTTTCTCAACTATCACTCTCTTTCTTGGACATATTTAAAATATTAAAATTGTGATTTATGTCCATGAGCTTTTCACGAAAAATATCTTTTTGAGATAACAAGGTTTGCAAAAGTTCAATTCTAGATTCAAAACATAAATTTTCATTTTCAAGAAACTTAATTCTTTTTACAAATCTCACATTTAATTCTCTTAAATTTTCATTACACTTATTAAGCCCATTAAATTCCTCTCGAATATCAAAAACTTCATTATCATTAGAAATGGACAAATTATCATTAAGACGTCCCATCGAGAGATACAAAACAAAAATTGAGAGTGAGACAAAAATGAACCACCTAAAAATACAAAGAGCATAAAAATTATAAAAGCCGAAAAACGGATCTTTGACGCGATAAATTAGCACTCCGGATCTGATACCACTTGTTGGAAATGAGATGGACCCCCAATTTTAAAATCTTTCAAATAAAAATTCAATTTTCCTTTTAGAGTGAGGAATAGAGATGGTTCAAATACAAAAACAACTTACAACATATTTTAATTTCTTTTAAATTAAAACTAAACTTAAACTCAAAGTGAAATTAAGTTAATCAACAAATACATTTTTTCACTTAAAGAACTTAATGCAATCCAAGTCCTAGAAATATTCCTAACAAAATAATTAATCCATTTTTGCAAATTTAGGCCAAACCAAATTTTATCAAATTAAAGTAAATAACTTGAACTAAATTAATTAAACATTACCCAAATTAATTTTAGCACCAACTTAAGCTTGAGTAGTGATTTAAACCATATTTTATCTTTTAGCCCTAAGAATGCATCCAGGTGATATAGCAAGATAAAATAAACAAATAACCACTACACCGTGATGTACGAGAAAAAACCCACAACGGGAAAAAACCTCGGACGGCCCTAGCCTCAAATCCACTAAGTACGGTTTTACAAGTACTAAGACTTACAACACTAGATTTGACTCCGTCCAAGACCCGACGCTCCTTCTTGTACACACCTATACCTAGCGAATAATCACGGAGATCCATCGCGGTCTCAGAATCCACCGACCGGACTTTTTTGGTCACCACCACCTGAACAAGGAGCCTTTCTCCAAGTGGGTATGTCAAAGCAATTGAACTTCTTCTTTGTGGGATGTAGAAGTAAACCCAAACACTCTTCCAATGGTAGAGATAAAATCGGTGCCAAAACTCCAAGAAAAGTATATATATTAAGGAACTTAGATAAACTAAACAATTGGGTGAAACAAAAGTGTTTAAGGATTTTTCTTAAAGAACAAACACTCAAAACTTGAACTCTTTCTTTTTGGAATTAAGCTCTCAAACTCTCTCTTAGAGATTGCAGTATGTGAAAAAGTTACTTTGAAAAGGTTGGTTCCCGCACTTAATAATTTTGGCAAAAGATAGGGGGGAAAAGAAGTGGGAAAAATGGGAAAATCGTCAAAAACTGCCAAAATACCCATTCCCGCTAAATCTCGTTCAAATGACTTTTAGTTCAAACGACTTTACTAATGATGTTCTAGAGGTGAAAAAGGAATTTCATTAGAAGTCTCGTTCAAACGACCTGGCAATCTCGTTCGAATGAGATGCCGGTTCGTTTGAACGACATGGTAATCTCGTTTGAACGATATTCCAGTGTGTTTCAAACGACGTGTCAGAAAATCAAAAAATAAAATATTCATTCTAAGTCTAAAACTTTTTATGACAAGTTCTAAAAAATATTTTCTGGGTAAAACAAAGTCGTTAAAAAATTATTTATAAAAATTATAAATTACACCCAATAAATTTCCAAGCTCCTATATATATATATATATATATATATATATATATATATATATATATATATATTGCATTCATACCTTAGGAGCATGGAATAATGTTGACGTAGAAACGAGGCACACTAAACCCGGCATATGATGAAGCTTTATACTCTTGGCCACTACTTCTTCAACTAACACGTCATAGGCGTGGATGGATACACATGAACACAAGACTCAAATATTTTTGTCCGGAATTAAGCCAACACTACATTAAGACTCAATTTGAGACTTGTGTCCTTACAACATGAGAATCCATGTACAAACAATTGCCAGATTAGAGTGTCATTGGAGAAATCTTACTCTGTTAGTACTCTATGCTTGGACATCTTCGTGCTCTGCTCCACTCTTCTTTAGATTATTTCTTGAACAGTCGAGGACTATGGTTGATCGACCACAATCTCAGTTTGCTTTTAAGCTAGGCTCTCTTCTGAACAAGTCTGATCGGTAGACAAACTTGGATTATGTTGTACCTCTGTGTAGTAAACTTTTCTATGAAGTCTGCCACTACTTGACCCTTCAGTGCAATTTTGGGCTCATAAATGATTTCATACTCTCCCAATTCAACCGCCTAAGACATTAACCTCCCAATGTTTTTTAGTTTATGCAATGCTTGTCTCAGAGGAAAATCCATGTATACGACAATGGTGCGAGGTTGAAAATATGGCCTTATTCTTGTGAAAGCTTCAATGAGTGCTAATGATAATTTCTCTAATCATGGATATCCGAATTTTTTCTCCTCAGAATGCTTTGCTAGTATAATACATAAGCCTTTAAATTACTTCGTCCACTTGGATCGAAGCTGAGCTTACAGCTGACTCTAAAATAAACATATATGGGTATAGTTTATCTCCCATAACTGGTGGGGAGAGGAGAGGTGGAGAACCTAAATACTTCTTCAAGTATAGGAAAGATTTCTCGCATTCATCATTCCATTCAAAGGTCTTTTTGAACACCTTAAATAATGGAAGACATTTATCTGTAGCACGAGAAACGAAGTGATTCAATGCTGTCACCCTTTCTATTAAATTTTGCACATCTTTTTTATTGGTCGGGGACTGCATTTCCAGTAAGGCCTTGATTTTATCAGGATTCTCTTTTATTCCCTATTGATTAACTATATACTCAAGGAACATACATTTCTATTCTCCAAAGACACATTTAGTTTGGTTGAGCTTTATCTCATGTTTTTCCAGTTGATCAAAGGTTAGATCTAGGTCCACAATGTGATCGGTGGCAAACTTGCTCTTGGTGAGCATGTCATCTGCGTGCACTTTCCTGTTTTTACCAATTTGGTATTCGAAGACTTTGTTCACTAACCTCTGATAAGTCGCTCCAGCGTTCTTCAACCCCAAGGGCATAACATTATAACAATAAGTTACTCGGCTAGTTATAAAGGAAGTGTTTTACTTGTCTTTAGGTTTTGTCTTAATCTGATTATAACCAAAATTAGCATCCATGAAACTGAGCAATTCATGCATGCTCTTGCATCTACCAATTGATCAATCCCTGGTAAAGAAAAGTGATCTTTTGGGCATGTTTTATTGAATTCTATGAAGTCCACGAACATGCGTCATTTGTCATTCTTCTTCTTAACCACCACCATTTTGGCCAACCAACTCGGATACTTCACATTTTTAATTAATTGTGCTCGTTGTAATTTTTCCCCTTCATCTTGGATTGCCATATTCTTCTCGGGACTCAAAACTCGACGTTTTTATTTGACCAAATTAGAATTTGGACAGATATTGAGCTCATGGCAAATGAAGTTTGGATAAATCCCTAGCATACCTTCGTGGCTCCAAGCAAACACATTTTTCCATTTTCTAAGGATTGTAATTTAGTACTGTTTGAGGGAAGGAGTCGACCTTGAACCAATTTGGGTAGTTCTATCTGGCTTCTCATCGTCCAACACAATAGTTTCAGTTTCTTCTATAACTTGCGCCTTCACCAACTCTTCCTCTCCTTGAGGATCTAGAGTGTCAATATAGAAAGTGGTTGTGTTATTCATTTGTATTTCATATTGGTAGGCCGATGAATAATAATATCCCCTGGATTTTTTCTGATTACCATTTACTATGCCTACTTCAAAATTCATTAGAAATTCATGCATTGATGCACGGTAGATGGCACGACCTCTAGTTGCTTCCTTCCCACTCCACCTAGGATGATATTGTAAGCTGATGGGACATTTTTATCTAGTATAAAAAAGTGAATTACTTATCTCTCGCTCGTCGACCAGGTGTCGACCAATACTTCTAGCTTAATCGTTCCCAGGGGGTATACTTTCTCGCCTACAAATCCATTAAGAGGTCTATGGTATGGTTCCAATTTACTATCTCATAACCCCAGGCTACTGTAAAAGTTATAAAACATTACATCTGCAAAACTCCCATTATTAACTAGTATCCTTATAACACTTTTGTGATGAACCCTGTACGTGATAACCAACGTATCATTATGAGGATAAAGTACCCCACTCAGATCATTTTTTGAGAATCCGATCACTATCCTATATTTGTTGACTTTCCTTGGCCGACTATCACTGGATTATGACATATCAATCTATCTAATAGTAGGGCATGCCTTGGCTTCATTCAAATAATCTTTCATTTCTACAATTTCATCTCTTCCTCTAGCATTTCCTCAAGTGGCATCCAAAGGATATCATGCCTACATCCACCTCTGGTTCATCAGGCTTCTTTGGCAAGTTTGGATCTTTTTCAAAATCATTGTTTCGTGCGATTTTGGTGTCCTCCTTTGCTCGATTAGGAGATCCAGACCTTCTGCTATTATCTCGATCGCCAAATTTTGCTATCTTTCCCCGCTAAATAAGAGTTTCAACTTCATTTTGAGGGCTATGCAACTATTAGTGGTTTGTCCACAATCACGATGAAAATCATAATACTTGAACTTGTGTCTTTTGTTGGGGGGTCGTCCTCACTTTCCCAGGCCAGTTCAGATCTTTGTTACCCCATTTTTTTTCAGAATGTGTTGAATACCCTTCGTGAGTGGAGTATACTCGCCGAATTTCTTGATTTTGTCCGACATCTTATTTCTTTATCTTTTGTAAATGAATTATCCTTATGTCCCCACCTTTGCTTTCTAGTGATTCTTTTGCCTCCATGGCTTCCTCGACATTCATGATTTTTCTAGCTTTAGCCATTAACTCCGTCATAGTCTTGGGTAGGTTTTTTGCCAAGGCATAATAAATATCTCTTGTCAGTATACCACTCACTAACACTGCAATGGCTATTTTTTCTTCATAGTCCACCATTTATAACTTCTCATTATTAAACCGTGTGATATTATCCCGGGTACTCTCACCAGGCTCTTGGTGCACGATCAAGAGGTGGGTGACACTCTTAACCGACTTGGATCCAAAGCAAAAAGTATTCAATAAATAATTTGGCCAATTGGTGAAAACTGAAAATCTTACTTCTAGGCAAATTGTTATACCATATCTGGGTTGGGCCTGTGATGGAACTGGAGAAAGCCCTGCACCTTATCCCGTCGAGGACAGAATAAATGTCAGCCACAGCTTGCTACTGCTCAATATGTAAAAATGGATCAGTTTTCCCATCATATTTAGGAGTGGCAACTAGTGGCTTTAACTTGGAAGGTGTGGGTAGTCCACAATAGCTTGGACAAAAGGTGAGCCTTTAACAAAGCTTTTTTTCAAAGGATTTTTTATTTTGGCCATTTCCCTCAGTCGATCTTCCAGTCGCTTCATGGATCCCTTTCAAGAATGTTCTTTTAGTTTGGATTTGATGAAAGCGGATTTGGTGGCTTTACTGTGCCTATGTACTGAACTCTCCTCCTGAGAGGTCTGCTCTGCATGCACATAACCCCTCATACTAGCTCTTGATCTCACAGATCCCTCTTTGTGTTCACAATAATGTTTTTGCCTCATGTGATGACCCCGGTTAGTCGGGGACCTAGACGGTCAAAAGAAGACTCCCGAATTACCCTCTCCAATAAACTTGTCCTTTATTTGGAAAAAAATCTTCAGTCGTAATAATCCATTAATCGGAATGAAGAAGTTGCGAGAGGACGGTAGGACTTGGCATGAGAAGAACGAGAATGGTAACTATTTTCATTCCTAACTGGTGGTGGTGGCATATCTCTTTTGGAATTGGAGGATTTATTTGCATTATGCGAGCCAATTGTCTGACTAACTCTTGCATAGCCTCCTGCCCTTTAGCCAGATTGAATAGGATCTTTTGGAGATTTTTCTCACCTGGGGGAGCGGACATTTCTGAATTGTTGCCTGCAGCTTCCAAGCTTCTTTCAGTTTCAGTAGTCATTTTTTAAACTAAATAATGGAGAAAGGAATATATGACATAGAGAACGATAGGAAACGATCGTTCCCACGAATAACGCCAATCTGTTGATGTCTAAAAATAGACTTAATATTGATTTATAATCACAGATAAAATCTAGTAGAATGATATAATCAAACACACACGAGATAAAGATTTTTAAAGTGGTTTAACTATCAAGAAAGCCTACGTCAACTGTTGATATTATTTTGTAGGGTTACAATAGCTCAGTGTAGTGTGCATATAATTGAACGAGTCCCTTTAGCTGTGGGAGTATTACGTATTTATAATGGTGTAAAACCCTAGATGAAATGTCTTTTTATTTACAGACACTTACATCCGTGTACAATAAATGACACTCTTGGAATTCAATACTGGTTGCTATTCCATCCGAGTAACCTTTTATATTCTTAGTGGTTCGCATTCTGGAGTTGGTCTCTGATTCCGATCAAGTTGGCTAGCCACATAGGAGGACAAATGTACATTTATCATTTGTCCACGTAGGAGAGAAATTTTTACATACAACAATCAACTGAAAATGGTGGGCTGTTAAACCACGTGTGTATAAACAGATCGGGCCGTAATACTTCACGTGGCCCCCATGTGCCTTAGTGGGTTTAAGTAATAACATCAGTTTGTTGTGGTTAGTTATCCAGTCGATTAGGAATATCACTGAGTCGACCAGAGATATGATAAGCTGACCACGTTTAATGAGTAAGTCGAGCACCTCACGTTGACGGGTGTCACAATACTATTACTGCAATTTATATTCCATATTTATGGTACAACAAAATTAATGTTGCGGGTATTTCAAAATATCAAGTTTCAATTTTTAGGAATCTCATTGAAAATTTCAGATTTTTAACTTCTACATTATTTTTCAAACCCAACATTTATTATAAATTGTTATATTTTACATGCATGTCCTTGCAATGGCTCTTCAAAAGCCCAGAGGTAATTTTTATATGTAATTTGGTTGAAGAGAAAAGGTAAACTGTCTATAACTTAGAAAATACATTTACTATATTATGAATAAATGTGATGATTATTTTTCTCAGTTTGATTCAGAGTCCTCCATCTCAGGTATGAACACTATAAAGAAAATGTTTGATTTTAGTTAATGGTATTTTTTTTATCGAAGTATTACCTTCCCATGTACACACGTGTATAAAACTTCATTTGAGTCTTGGCGTACAACTCATGTTTGATGAAATGTCTTATAGAAGACCATATCGAGTTGTAATTCCTTGTTTCTTCCTTAATTTTTTTTTTTGAAAAAGATCATTTGTTTAATTTTTTATATCAAATAAATGTTCTTCAATATCAGATGTATTAATGTGTAAGATGACACTCATATGACCCATCTGTACTTTGTTATATATTATATTTTCATGTGATTTAAATATTTGATACCTTGCTCTGTTAATTGGATTTTCACATTATTAAGGTGTAAAACATTATTACATATGTGTTTAAAAGTTTTATTAAGTTTTTTTTTCTTTCTGAATGTAGTTTCTCAATGCTTAGGTTTGTTAGTCTATTTCTTAAGTTGTATACCAAACCTTAGATCTAAAACTAACAAATATATTATTACAAAAACTCATTGGAGGATTATAAATTAGTCTAGATCTAACTTCACACTAATAATTTTTTTTTATGATTTATAATAAATAAACTAGTTTCTCTAACCAATTTAACTATTTAACTTGGAAATGACTCAATATGAGCTAATGAGACTCTATTTGGAGATTTTTTTTCTTTGATCTGATAAATATATTTATGCACCACTTAAATATCAAATAGGTTTTGTACTATATTTTGTTAGTCTGTCAGTCTGCACATCATTGTATATAACAAGAATTGCAAATCGATTGCGCATCGCACAGGTCTAAAACCTTGTAATTATAATAAATGGCCCTTACAATGTGCATTTTATTACAATTTAGTACGCAAACTTATTTTCTAGACAACCTTTTAAAATACTATTTACGTCCATGAATTTACTTTATAACAAGTATGCAAACCACATGTTACGTATGTGTTTAAAAAATAATATTACTAAATTATAAATATGAAATTAGGTGTTGACGGATTGGATGTGAACCAGATCAAGGTCAATCCCTATCTGTTTATTAAGAAAGTTATTGATGGGATCAAATTCGGGTTATTTAGCGGATATTTAAAAATCTAATTCATATATGAATCATAACGGATTCACTTCGGATATTATTTGACCTTATTAAGATGATTAAATACATAATATTTTTATCAATATGATAATAACTAAGATACTAAAATAGATAAAATTAAACTTATAGAAATATGCAATATGCAATATTTATTTCTAGTGGTAATAATAAACATAGAATATTATAAATCATGGTTATAGGTTATGTTGGTGGTAAAATCCTACAGATCATGATTCAACACAGAACAATCAAACAGAATAAAAAAATGAAGCACATGCACACAAGAATAAAATGTACGTGGTTCGATAATGTGCCTACGTCCTTAAATGGTTATACTTTGTTACTGACTGAGCTTCAATACTCGTGATTACATTCCCCTTTTTCCCTGAGGGATAGGTTTACATTTACATGAAGAGTCTATTGATTCCTTAGAACCTCAATCACTATGGTAGTTATCCCGACAGATCGGTCGTATCCTCTCCTTTAATTTTTGCGTGCCGATTATATTCAGTAGTTCTTATTTGCTCAGAATGAGTGATTGATTGGGTCAATAGGGCACATGTTCCTCTTCCACGCGAGGCAAATTATTTTCCACATAATTACCCCCAAGGCTCTACAGGTGATCGAGGTCACGGGGGTTTGTTATGTTTTTCTTATAAGAATCCATGTTGCAGTCGCAGACAATCTTGATCGTCCGATTATGTTATGGTCGGAGCGAATAAAAGTAATTTATATTATAAGTGGAGAGTTGTCTTTCCCGTTAAGTTTTTGGGCAATGCTAGTCTTTTTCCACACTCATTTGAGGGGTACATTTGGTCATTTAAATAGTCTGAGGTGAAAGAATAGTTATTTGTCAGTCATCATTTGGGGGACCCGTGTTTTCAATCATGACTTTCTACATTGGAACTCATTCCTAACCGAGTAATTCTAAACGTCCCACCTGGGGACCGCCTACAAACCGCATTCTACCAATTTTTTTTTTTTTTTTTTTTTTTTTTAAGTTTCTTACTGTTTTGTTTATAACTTTTAATATAAAAACAGTTTTTTATATTAAAAAAAAACTGTTTTTATATTTAAAAAAATAGTTTTTTTATATTAAAAAAAAACAGTTTTTTCAATTAATATAAAAAACATTTTTTTTTCAATAAAAAATATCGCGATTAATTAGTGCCGTTGGCGCGGAGCCACATTCAACAAATGATTTGAGTCCGGAAATATGGGTCCGCGCCAGCGGCACTGATTAATCGCCTAATGTCGCTGACGCGGACCCACATTTATGGATCGAAATCATTTGTTGAATGTGGGTTCGCGCCAGCAACACAAATTAATCGCGATATTTTTTTCAATAAAATATCGCGATTAATTAGTGCCGCTGGCGCGGAATCACATTCCCGGACCAAAATCATTTGTTGAATGCAGGTCCGCGACAGCGGCACAAATTAATCGTGATATTTTATTGAAAAAAATATCGCGATTAATTTGTGCCGCTGGCGCGGAGCCACATTCAACAAATGATTTGAGTCCGGAAATCTGGGTCCGCGCCAGAGGCACTGATTAATCGCCTAATGTCGCTGGCGCGGACCCACATTTACTGACCGAAATCATTTGTTGAATGTGGGGCCGCGCCAGCGGCACAAATTAATCGCGATATTTTTTTCAATAAAATATCGTGATTAATTTATGCCGCTAGCGCGGACCCACATTCCCGGACCAAAATCATTTGTTGAATGCGGGTCCGCGCCAGCGGCACAAATTAATCGCGATATTTTATTGTTTGTCCGCGCCAGCGGCACAAATTAATCGCGATATTTTTTTCAATAAAATATCACGATTAATTTGTGCCGCTGGCGCGGACCCGCATTCAACAAATGATTTTGGTCCGGGAATGTGATTCCGCGACAACGGCACTAATTAATCGCGATATTTTATTGAAAAAAAATATCGCGATTAATTTGTGCTGCTGGCGCGGACCCACATTCAACAAATGATTTCGGTCCATAAATGTGGGTCCGCGTCAGCGACATTAGGCGATTAATTAGTGCCGCTGGCGCGACCCACATTTTTCGACTCAAATCATTTGTTGAATGTGGCTCTGCGCCAGCGGCACTGATTAATCGCGATATTTTTTATTGAAAAAAATTATTTTTTATATTAATTGAAAAAACTGTTTTTTTTAATATAAAAAAACTATTTTTGTAAATATAAAAACCGTTTTTTTTTAATATAAAAAATTGTTTTTATATTAAAAGTTATAAACAAAACAGTAAGAAACTTAAAAAAAAAAAAAAAAAAGGTAGAATGCAGTTTGTAGGCTGTCCCCAGGTGGGACGTTTAGAATTACTCTTCCTAACCACTAAACCATTCTTCTGCCATTAATTGGACTTCACTTATTCAAAATATTATATTGCCTTTAAGAGCTCAAAATTTGTTTCCCTTACATTACTTACAAGTCATTTTCTTCATTGTTCTTGTATTTTTTGCAAATCTTCTTCTTCCTCTACGAACTTGGAGGAAATGTAAAGATGTTGTATGTTATCAACGAAAACACTATAGAGGACTTCAAACACATTAAATACCCAGCTGGGTGACTGTTGTAATGGAATCTGATCACTACAAGAAAAAAGACTTTTTATGACATTTTTAAGTGTCATAAAACGCATTTTATGACGTATTATTTTTCAATAAAAATCGTCATAAGTTTGAGTGTTATAATTGATACTCATAAAAAGTGTCATATTAGATAACGGTTATATATGACTTTGTTTTCAAAAGTGTCATATCTGCTACAAAATGGTCATAATATACTCTATAAGATGTCATATTTGATTGAAAAAACGTCATGATAAACAGTTTTCAAAATTTTAAAAAGGTCATATAAAAAATTTAATCACATGGGGTTTAATATAAACAGTCTTAAATTAAACATATGATAAAAAAAATTAATAATCAATATCAATGTGATAGTTGACAAATAAATCTAAGAACAAATCAAAATTTACAATAACATAAAAACAGTCTTGAATTTTTTGTATTTGAAGTCACGTACACCTAAAATGCACCAAACCAAGTCATTTGTCTATATAAAAAAAATAGTGGGACACAAATAGATATATCCACGATCTACATTAATTATCCACAAAAAAATAATGACCTACTACATGTATCATAGCTATATATACCCATTATGTACATCATTCTAAAAAGTATCTCCAAAAAGATGTACATCCAAAAATCATGCATAAATATGTCGGTCTTCCTTTGACTTTCGCGAAATTGTGTCGACACATCAAAAGCTCCAACCACCGACCTACTACACCTACCACATCCTTGCTTTCATAGACAACGATTGGGACTTGGGTTGGTATAGTCCTCTATCACTCTACACCAACCACAATGACAACGAAACAACGTTGATGAGTGTTCCAGCAATCACCAACCCCAGTGACAACGAAACAACATTGTCAGTAACATCATCAATAATGTTCTTTACATATATGTTTGAGGACTACACTCAAAGTTAAATAATGAATCATAATTTACTAAAATAAGGAAAATGAAATATAAATAGAATTTAAAAAGCTATGAGGAGGATAGTGGGTAGTTATAGTACCTCATATTTCAAGATTTGCTCATTTTTTCGGTCCTCAAACTATGAATGCAAAATTTGTTCACGCTCGACTTTCTTTTGTGTCTTGGCTACATGCAGCACTTTCGAGCTTATTCAATATCAAAGTCATAAACATGTAAATATAATGAAATTTAGCTTCATCTAACACAAGCACAAACTAAAAACTGAACTATAAATTTAAATCAAACACAATGGAAATGTGAAATGTAGCTTTAGTTTCATTACGATCTAATTTGAACTCAAATTCAACATAATATAAGACAAATTCAATCCAAAACAATTAATAAACTGATAACGAAAGATTCATAATCAAAACTCTATATTTGAGACATAACAACATAAAATGAAGAAATTATGATCACCTTAAGCTTGAGCATATGAGAAAAACTATCTTCAATTATCAAACTCGTAGAATCACTTGATTTCAAATTACATAACTCAAGGATCTCAGAATCAACACTCTTTATCTTACTTCTACAAAATTCACAAACACAATCAGAATTTGAATAGAAGCAAATCAAATGAAAATTTGAAGTGAATTTGAATTATTTTTACATAAGGGGAGTGGTATACAAAAGACGAAGACCTGAAGAAGAATCACTTGATCTCATCATATAAAGTATCTTTCTCAAGCCTTCCGATCCGTCGGCCTGACAGTAAACACATTTCCATCTTGTTAAATGTCAAGACATGTTCAAATCCTTTCTCCAAGGGCCAGTCGGAGAACAGTTTCGATTTGGACGCACACGCCTTCAACACAACCAGTGAACCGTCAGTAATACGAAGAGCGGCCATAACGTTAAATGAGAAATCAACTTGCTCGGGAGAATCTATTAGATTGATGAGGTACTTATTTTTGTTTTATATCTCCCTTGTATCTCTTCAGCGAGTCATCTACCATATCATAGTAAAGAGAGATACTAGTTGACTTGGATGGTAATACCATGCACAACTTCATTAGCTCAGATATCAGTCATCCGAACATCACCGATAACTTCTTGAGCGATGATACCAGTAGAAGTCACAAGATAATCGGTGAGGGTGAACTTACCTGTTAAGGAGTAAAAGAAAATACCAACAAAAAAAATCCGTAAACCATAGGTACAAGATGAATTGACATTCAAAATTATTCAAGGGAAGAGAAGAAATTGACCTTCTTCAATCAAGTGAACTCATATCAACGGCACTCATGAATGGCTTATTTAACTATAACTTTTGTTTGGTGAATAAACCAGTAGACGCTTTATTATCAGAATGTAAATACACAATTCATAGTCTGTTACAAACATCTTCTTGACATGTAAAGACAATATATTTACATACAAAGTAAATGGTGAAGGAAATAAACTCAAGGTTGCATGCATTTCTTCTCAACTTTTAAACTTCTCCAATTGTTATTGTTGAAACCATTGCTGTTGCTGTGCGTCTCTTTTCGCTTCACATGTGCCTGATTTATGCCCCATATGCGTATTGTACGATCATCGCTAGCCAATGCCAACATGTGAGAGTTTACGAGATTCCAACTAATGCAATTGATTGATGTAGAATGTCCACTTGTCGGAATTTATATTAAAATTCTCGATAAGGTTTTGAATATTATATCTTCTTAACTTATCAGTACAATTTGGCTGAATATTTTTAGATAAGCTGCAACAAATTTAAGAAGATTACTAACATCTGTGTTGATACCAAAATTAATATGCTGATACAGAAGAATCATAAGAAGACACGTGTCAATCTACGTGGCATAATAGCAACGAGAAAGTTTATTCCCCCGACCTAGTCATACTCACTCCGAGCAATAGGTGTACTCCGAGGAACTCCAACTCTCTGAGGAATTCCAGCTCTCCGAGGAACTCCAACGCTCCGAGGAACTCTTGAACGACGAGCAACTAAGGCGGTTCGAGCTGCATCTCGACCACAACATTGATTTCCAGATAATCAACAGTTCAACTATTCATTGAATGCTTATCATCTTTACGCACACGCTTGAAGAGCATTAAATGAATTACCCTTTCATATGTATATCATTTAATGTATCACCCTTTCAGATTATAGCCTCAAGGCTATAAATACATTGTATTACCCTCATTCAAAAGGGACCGGAATTTCTTGATAGTACTTGTAATCGAGAATTCCCAAACACTCAGCAATAACATAACAGTGGACGTAGGCCATTCATATAAGGCTGAACCACTTTAAAATATTTTGTCTCATTTATTTATCTGTGATTGAATTATTAGAGTAATCTAATTTTTTACATCAACAGATTGGCGCCGTCTGTGGGAAACGACTGTTGTTATCGTTTTTCATCAAAAATCATTTATCATCAATGGCAGATAATCCGGAATCCAGCAATCAAAACGCTGGAAATGCTGGAAATCCTCCAAATCCCTCTGCACCTCCAGATCTGGCTGGAATTATGACGAATCTGGCTCAAGGACAAACCGCCATGCAAGAAACAATGCGGCAACTCATACAAACTCTCCATGGCGGTGCACCTGCACATTCGGGACAACGAAGTGGTCAGAGGCAAACCTATTTACTTTTTTCACGATCCAGGCGTACTGAATCATATCGTAATGAGGAATCTAATGATTTTTCTTATCAACCTGGGCGAACTTCATCAATACGGGCTATAGATACTGAGCAACGTATCACTCTCTCTCCAGAGAGACCCAGTGCTTTGGAAAGATTGAGCAGGGCATCTCCTTTCAGTCGATTAGGCCCTAGGAGGAATCGGAGTCCACCTAAGACCATGTCGAGGAGTTTTCGACAACCATCAGATCTAAGAGAAGGATCAGTAAAATCACGACCAGTTGCTCGTCAAGATAGATCTCAGGAGGCCACTTCAGAACAGTCAATTGCTCGAACTAATAGACCCGAGGAAGGAAATGATCCATGGAAAGGTTCCATTCAGCGGTTGGAGGATAGATTGGGAGAAATGTCTAAGGCGAAGAACCCCCTACAACGAACTTTCGTTCAAGGGACACCTTTTGTCCAGGCCATTGTGGATTTTCCTACCCCGTCAAAGTTTAAAGCCCCTGTGGTAACCCCCAAATATGATGAAAAGACATATCCTGTTCTTCAGATAGAGCAATATCAAGCTGCTGCCGACATCTATGCCGTCCCCGACGAGATGAGATGCAGAGCATTCTCAGGAACTCTTACTGGATCTGCCCAGATATGGTACAACAATCTTCCTCGGGGTAAGATTTTAACTTTCTTTCAGTTAGTCGAGTTGTTCATTGGCAATTTCTATTTTGGAGCAAAGCCAGTAAAAAGAGTAGCACACTTGTTAAGTGTTAGACAAAAATCTAGTTAAAGTACTAGAGATTACATAACTCGTTTCAATAACGAGAAACTAGAAGTCATAGATTATGAAGAAAAGACAGCAATCACTGCCTTGATGAGTGGGTTGTTGCCTAACAAGTTGTATTACACTTTGGCCAAAGATCCACCTACAACTATGTCAGAGTTGATGGCAAAAGCGGCCAAAATCATGAATGCCGAGGAGGCTATGGCTGCGAAGAAGAATATGGATAAAGAGACCAAGGTGGAAGTCGATAAATCTAAGAAGAAAGAGCATAAGGGCAATGGCGATGACAAGCATTCCAAGAATAGTAGGTCGTCATGGGAAGTCCTAAAAAAATTCGATAATTATACTCCTTTGAAAATGGGTATTAATCATATCTTGGAAGAAATCAAGAATAGCGAGGAGGTAAAATGGCCAAAGAAACTGAGGTCAGATCCTGATACGAGGAATAGGGAGAAATATTGCGAGTTCCATAAGGATCATGGTCATATGACCAAAAATTGCATAGCTCTTCAGAACGAGATTGAAACACTCATCCGAAGAGGAAAGCTAGCAAAGTATGTTGATCGGGGAGGTGAAAGAAGAAATAATGACCGAACTAGAGAGAGGTCTAGATCTCCTCATCGAACAGAGGAGAAAAAGAAGAGAAACCATGAAGATAATCCAGATGATGACCCCGATCTTCCCAAGAAACCAAGCAGCCAGAACGAGAGGTATTTTCCATACGTTTTGGATCATTTGATTGTAATGTCATTACAGGAGGAGATGCAGGAGGAGGAGACCTTACTGCAGAAAGAAAGGCTTACCTTGGAGAGGCTCAAGCTTGTTCATATATTCAGCGAATAAATTTGGCTGAGGAGGATCGCACGAGGAAGATAAACAAAGAGAAGCTGGTCATTGGCTTTTCAAAAAATGACCTGGCAAGTGTTCTTTACCCTCACGACGACCCTTCGGTGATCAAAATAAGGATGAAAGAAGTAGTGATTTCAAGGGTTTTGGTAGATAATGGTAGTTCGGCGGATATCATGTACTACTCATGCTTTGACCGTTTAAATTTGAAATTATCTCAATTGGAACCTTATCACAGACCTCTTCTGGGTTTTGCTGGCGAGAAAGTTTTTCCACTTGGGTAGAACTTGGCCTGCTTGTCGAACAGAGAGAATACGCTTCTTTGTGATGGATAAGAATGTGCAGTCATCTTACAACATCATCATGGGAAGAGTTGGTTTGAAGAAGTTCTAAGCAGTTCCATCTACAGTACATCAGTGCTTAAAATTCCCAACAAATTTCGGAGTAGGAGTTGTGAAAGGTGATCAAAAAGTAGCTCGGGAATGCTATTATTCATCTGCCGAGCAAAAGGAGCTAGAAGAGTCAAGGAAAAAGACTACTACCTACCAGGTGGAGGAAGGTACAGAAATTGAAACACTTGATCCTAGAGATGAATCCCAACTTGTAAAAGGACAGGTGATGGAATCTATAGAAAATGTTATTCTGGATGACGAGCACCCTGAACGAATAACCCAAATAGGTTCGTCGTTGGATGCTTCAATAAAACATGAGTTGATAACTTTCTTGAGAAGCAGAAAGAAAACTTTTGCATGGAGTCATGAAGACATGCTAGGAATAGATCCAAACTTCTTATGTCATGAGCTCAATGTGAATAAGGAGATTAAACCTGTAAAATAGAGAAGAGGAGTATTTAGTCCCGAGAAGAATCAAGCTATACAAGAGGAGGTCGAGAAGCTCCAGAAGGCCCAATTCATTGAAGATGTGAAATATCCAGACTGGTTAGCAAATGTGGTGATGGTAAAGAAGAAAAACAATAAATGGAGAATGTGTGTTGATTTCACCGACCTCAACAGGGCATGCCCAAAGGATCACTTTCCATTGCCCAGAATTGATCAACTAGTGGATGCTACCTCGGGACACGAGCTGCTCAGCTTCATGGATGCTTACTCTGGCTACAACCAGATCAAAATGAAACCTGAAAACAGGGAAAGTACTTCTTTTATTACCCCTAGGGGAACTTATTGTTATAATGTTATGCCTTTTGGTTTGAAAAATGCAGGAGCGACATACCAGCGGCTGATGAACAAGGTTTTTGTCGAACAAATCAGTTGCAATATGGAAGTCTATATCGACGATATGCTGACAAAGAGCAAGAAAGCTGCTGATCATCTAGTTGACTTAAGTCAGACCTTTGATCAGCTGGATAAATACCAAATGAAACTTAACCCGATGAAGTGCACCTTTGGAGTACGAGAAGGAATGTTCCTCGGGTACATTGTCAACCAATAAGGCATTGAGGCAAATCCAGAAAAGATCAAAGCTCTTTTAGGGTTGCGATCTCCAACGACGAAGAAATAAGTGCAGAGTCTTACAGGACGAGTTGCAGCGCTCAACAGATTTGTATCCCGAGCAACTGATAGATGCCTCCCATTCTTCAAAACACTTCGGAAAACTTTTGAGTGGAACGATGAATGTGAAAAAGCCTTTCAAGACTTGAAGAAATATTTGGGAGCACCTCCACTGTTGTCCAGGCCAGTAATGAGAGAAAAGTTATACTTGTACCTGGCAGTATCAGAGAATGCAGTCAGCTCGGCATTGATCAGAGTGGAGAATGGAGTCCAGAAGCCAATTTATTACACAAGTAAGGCTTTCCGAGGTGCAGAGATCAGATACCCAAAGATGGAAAAATTGGCACTGGCATTAATTGAAGCAAGTAGAAGAATGAGGCCATATTTTCAGGCCCATACCATCATCGTGTATACCGACATGCCATTAAGACAAGCCCTTCATAAGCCAAAAAAATCAGGGAGACTGATGTACTGGGCAATAGAGCTCGGTGAATATAATATTGTGTATGAACCCAGATCATCATTAAAAGGGCAAGCTGTAGCAGATTTTATAGCAGAGTTTACATATCCTGATACCCCTGAGGAACAAAAGTTGCTCGCTGACCAACCTGTGGATGTTACAGGATCAACAGACATAAGTCCAGACCAACTCCGATTGGTAAAAGGGCTTGTGGATGTAGAAAGATCATCAAATTCGAGCTCAGACCAACTCCGGTTGGTAAAAGAGCGAGAAGAGATGATCGACGAGAAGCAAAAAATATCAGGGGAGGATGAAAGAAAACAACAGATATTTTACCGAGGAACTCTGTCAGAGAAGAAATTTGAAGACGAGTTACCTACATGGAGATTATATGTAGATGGGTCATCTTGCACAACAGGTTGTGGAGCGTGGATTGTTTTGAATACCCCAGACGAGATTGACATGGAATATGCCCTGCGATTCCAATTCAAAGCTTCCAATAATGAGGCGGAGTATGAGGCCATGATAGCAGGTCTTAATTTAGCAAAGATTATGGAAGCGCAACAAGTGATGGTATTCAGTGATTCTCAATTAATTGTGAATCAGATGATGGGAACATATGCAGTTAAAGGAGAATTAATGGTCAAGTATCATGCAAAGGCGATAGAGTTATTGGCAGAATTTGATGCCATTCAGTTGATCAGAATACCAAGAATGGAGAATGCACGAGTAGACGCACTGGCCCGACTAGCATCAGCTACTCGTACCAAGATGCGAAGAACGATACCAATTAAGGTGTTAGAAAGTCGAAGCATAGATGAAGACCTGACGATGAATATTATTACTCTTGATTTAGGACCATCTTGGATGAATCCCATCAGGGCATATATTGAGGAAGGAGAATTACCGGAGGATAAGCTCGCTACCAAGAAATTGAAGTTTAAAGCTGCTCGGTATGTACTAATTAATGGTGTTTTGTATAGACGAGGAATTATGGCAGGTTTGTAAAGATGTGTACATCCCTCCGAGGTGAAAGATTTGATTGAAGAGATCCATGAAGGGTCCTGTGGAGCCCATGTAGCAGGTCGGACACTTTTGCAAAGGGTGATGACGCAGGGATACTACTGCCCCACGATGAGGGCTGATTGTATAGCCTATGATAAGAGATGTGATAAATGCCAATGTTTTTCCTCCATCCGACGAACTCCACAAGCATTGTTGACACCCATAACTTCCCCTTGGCCATTTGCCATGTGGGGAATTGATTTGGTTGGACCATTGCCAACGACCCGAGGAAGATTCAAGTACCTCGTCGTCGCAGTGGATTATTTTACTAAGTGGGTAGAAGCTGAAGCTCTAATTGATATGACATACGAGAAGGTGTACCAGTTCATTTGGAAGAACATCATATGCCGATATGGTCTCCCTCATGCCTTCATCACAGACCATGGAACACAATTTGATAACGAGGAGTTTGTCGCCTATTGTCATCAGTCAAACATTTTGAAGGTTCATTCAGCACCAGGCCATCCTCAAAGCAATGGACAGACTGAAGTGACGAATAGAACATTATTAAATGGTTTGAAGAAGAGGCTAAGTGAGGCTAAAGCTAATTGGATTAATGAGCTACATTCAGTATTGTGGGCTTACCGAACAACTCCCCGAGCAGCAACTGGAGAATCACCATATATGCTGGCGTTTGGAAGTGAGGCTGTAATACCTGCCGAGTTGGGTCTTCCAACACACAGAGTGCTGAATTTCAATTCCCCAGTCAGCGACTTAATGAGAAGATTGGATTTGAATATGCTCGAGGAGGTTAGAGAAGAGGCAGCCATTAGGAATGCTGCTTACCAACAACGAACAGCTCTGTTCTACAATAAGAGGGTGAAAAAATGCGACCTAAAAGAAGGAGATTACGTGCTAAAGAAGGTCATTCAGAAGCACAATAAGTTGGAAGCAAACTGGCATAGACCTTACCGAGTTACAGAAGTTGTTCGACCAGGAACTTACCGAATAGCAACTCTAGAAGGAGAAGAATTTAAGAATGCATGGAATGCTGAACACCTACGCAAGTATTATCAGTGATGTAAAATGTAAAGCAGTTCCATCAATATGAATAAAACGACGATATTTTGCCATCTTCTCTCCTTTTGTTGAAAGTTTTTCGGGGAATACTAGTGTGTGTAACACTACGCTGCTCGGCAGTAAAAACAACACGATAGTTCAAGCTCAGACCAACTCCGGTTGGTAAAAGGGCGAGAAAAAACTATACTCCTTTGGTTAGGAGGCGTACACTAGCTCAGACCAACTCCGGTTGGTAAAAGAGTTAGTGGATATGATAGTTCGAACTCAGACCAAATCCGGTTGGTAAAAGAGCGAGAACACGATAGTTCGAACCCAGACCAACTCCGGTTGGTAAAAGGGCAAGAACTCCCCATACTCCTTTGGTTAGGAGGCGTACATTAGCTCAGACCAACTCCGGTTGGTAAAAGAGTTAGTGGACATGATAGTTCGAACTCAGACCAACTCTGGTTGGTAAAAGAGCGAGAACACGATAGTTCGAACCCAGACCAACTCCGATTGGTAAAAGGGCGAGAACACCCCATACTCCTTTGGTTAGGAGGGTGACACTGGCTCAGACCAATTTTGTTAAATGGCAAGTGGACATAATAGTTCGAACTCAGACCAACTCCGGTTGGTAAAAGGGCGAGAACAACATCAACATTCCTAAAAATGCCAACGTGTTTGGTTAGGAAACAAGATATGCTCTCAAATGCAAACTTATGTTGGTCGGGAGGTAAGTTTATTACATAAAAGTTTCTCGAAGAACAAAATATTCCAAACTGAACCAAGTATGGTTGGTCGGGGATAAAAACCCACTAACTGTAGTTGGTCGACGAGGAAAATTCATCGGCTTTGGTTGGTTGGGCACATTTTATGAAAAAGACAAAAAGTTACCAAGTATGGTTAGTCGGGGATAAAATCTCACTAACTATAATTGGTCGACAAGCTTATTTTTATAACCTTGGTTGGTTAGAATAATTTTCAACATTTTTTATACTCATTACTTTATTATTAAATGATCGAGCAACATTTTCGATACTTGTAACTTTTTATTACTAAGTTGGTCGATGAACTACACAATATTGTTATGCAAGCACAAATATAAAGTGTTTGACAAATACAAGAGCAAAACAAATTTGCAAACAAAAATGAAATTCTTTCATTAAAGTCAAAATGAATTACACAAGTTTATTACATTGATATTAAATTGTGTACTAATTATTACATCAGAATTTCCTATTCTATTGGCTTTTTTCCTTCAGCTTTCGATATAGGCTCCTCGCCAGCAGGAGGATCTTCCAGGCAAAGAGGAGAATTAATGAAGTTAAGATCTCACAGCATTCTGACGTTCACTATTGAAGGTGTACTTAGTAAATGCTCTGGACGAGATAATTCAACTTGCGAATGAAGGGCATAGTCACCAAGATACTGGGAGATCAAACAACGAGGGATGGCCCGAGTAGGGATCCAACTCATATCAAGCTTGAATGGTGGATTTGGTAGATCGAGCAGCCCAGGAGCATGATAATCCCATAAATAATGGCCCTGCTCTAATTTTAATACACCCAGGGCGTTCAACCATCCCTGTTTATAACCTTCATTATTGGCATTTTCAATGCGAGCATCCAAGTGACAAAGGGCTTCATTGTAGCCTGCCATCGAGAACTCACGAGGTTGTTTGTGGAATTGGAAAGTTATTCTCTCTAACTGCTCGTGAAGGTTTCTGGAAAAAACATCCTTATTATCCAGAGCAAACTTTGTCGAAGCAAGTTGATCCTCCAGAGTTTGGATTTTCTTGGACATTTCAGACAAAACCCAATCTTTTACATTCAATTGGAACGCTTGAGTTTCCAATGTTGATTGAGTACGAGCTTCTTCAACAGTACGACGAAGACCTCTTGGTCATCCCCGAGCAGGTTGAATACTTTGTTCCTCGTCAACATTCTGAGCAACTGTTCCTCGTCCACGAGAACCTCTTCCTCGTCCCCGAATAGCAGTGGAAGGCCCAACTCTTCTCAAAGCCTCTAATTCTTGCCTTAATTTGGCATTCTCAACCTCCAAAAATGAAAATCC
This sequence comes from Sambucus nigra, assembly GCA_949130495.1. Taxonomy (NCBI): domain Eukaryota; kingdom Viridiplantae; phylum Streptophyta; class Magnoliopsida; order Dipsacales; family Adoxaceae; genus Sambucus; species Sambucus nigra. The sequence goes on along the minus strand of OX422209.1, from coordinate 90,002,832 downwards.
CTCGTCAATCACTGGGATTACAGCTGTTGAAGAAGAAGCTGCAGACTTATACTGTGCTAGCTCTTTCTGCAAATTGTTGTTCTCTTGCTCCAGCAGCTCGACGATCTGTCTGCATGCTTCGACTTCACCCTTTAGGGTTCTCTCTCTCACTTCATAGCCAGCAAGCATCTTGTCATAACCTGTTTCAGCACTAAGTTGTTTGAGTTTCTTCTCATACCCTTCGTGCAAAAGAACTGAAGACTCTTTATACTGCTGCTGAAGTTCACCGAGAGTACCTTGCAAATCTTCAATCATTTCGTAATAAGCCACATTGTTGGCTACAGCACGATCAAGAAGACATTTTAAGTATTGATATGCCTCCACTTCTTGGTCTGAAGCATCATGACCAAGGATATCGGCAATTTCTGATGCACTCAGGTCAGTATGGCCAGCTTTAAAATATTCATGGCATTGCTGCATCATTTTTGTATCATTGGTAGACAGCAATTCCATTCTAGCCATAAACTAGTAAAGAAGAGAAGGCAAGAGTTAATAAAAGAAGCAGACAGAACATCAACAACGTAGAGGAACAAAAAGGTGATTTTTATTACATCATCAAAAGGAGTACATCGTTCAGAATACAGAGTACAAGTAAAAGAAAAGAAAATATATACCGAACAACTTCACACCTTTTCCTTGTCTCCCAAGACTTTCTTGGGAGGCTGGGACGAGGAGCTCGGTTGCTCGGTGGAAACAATAATTTGGTCGGCTGGAGTTGGAACTTGTTCAGGAGGAGCAGGCAAAGATGAAATCTCCTCGGTAGCTGTCTGAATAGGTTGGGAAGCAAGGACTTGATCACCCACTGTCATTGAAGACTCCTCGGATGTAGCTTCGTCTTTATCCTCATCTTCAATTATAGGAGGGGGGCCAGGAAGATGTTGTTGAAATAGCTCAGAGTCCTCGCTAACCTTCAATTCTTGCAGGGAAGCAACCCAACCATCTCGGAAGTATTTCAAACTCCCATACTGCACCTGGGTCATCATGGCTGCTACCCCCTGTCCCATCCTTTATCCCAACCGGTACGAACAGATTTTTTCACAGCCACTTTTCTTTTCATTCTCTCTGAGGAGAGCTTCTCGGATAGAATATCCTAGGAGGTTTTCAACTTGGCCTCCACCTCCTCCTTCTGGCGATTTACTTCTCGCAGAAGGGTTAGCTTTTCCTCAGCCAATTTCAACTTATTTTCAAGATCCCCAAAGCTTGTGAGCTTCTCGGCATATTTTTTATTCTCTCTCTCCAAGTCTTTCACCTTATTTCCCAACTGCACTTTCTTTGCCTCAGATGCAGCCAACTTCTTCTCCCATTCACCCCTATCCTCGTCATACTTTTGACGAGAATCCTTCAAAGATTGGGCCAAGCCCTGTAAAGCATCCTCTACTCCAGACGAGGAGCTGGAAGCCTTGATTGCTTCATCTTTCTTCACTATGGTGTTAAAATAACTCACCAGCTGAAAAAGAAGGTAATGATAAGTCAGTGCCGAGATACATATATTGACTGAAAGAAAGAAAAATTCAGGATAAGAGAAACTTACTGAAGCAATGTGACGAGTAGCTAGGGATGTCAGCATATCCCTAGACATGTTTTCTTCGATTCCTTGGACTTCAGGAATAGTCCAAGTCTTTACCGAGCTCATTGCAGAGTTCGGAGGAATGATAGTTGGAACACCATCTCCACTAACTTGGAGCTGGGGAATGGTTTCAGAAAAACTGACCGAGGAGGATTTCTTCAGTCTCCTCGGTGGCACTTCAATAGTTTCAACCAAAGAAGAGCTTTTGGTTGGGGAAATGGTGATCACTTCCACATGTGCATCCTTCTTACAAGGAGCCACTGGGGGCTTCTCGACAACCTTCCGAGGAACAACAGAAGGGGCAGCATCTATTTTCTTTGTCCCCTTTGGGACGTCAGCTTTGTTCCTTTTTCCATCTCCAGCAGAGGTAGTCTCCTCAAAGAGAGCAGGAACTCTTCTTTTACGCATTTTCTGACTTAGAGGAATGTGAGATTCTGGAGAAGAGTCCTCAGGAATTGATGCTGGTTCACTGGCGCTGACCACAGGACGAGCAGTAAAGGATGTTGTATAACTCCTATACTGCAACAAATACGACGCAGACCTGATATGCTCATCTGTAACTTTTCGATGCAAATTCCAGATATGTTTCAAATGCTTGATATTTACTTCTGATTCTTTTGGAGTTTTTCTCTTACTGTCAACTGCAAACAAATACATAGTGAAATATCAGTCATACATTTTATCAAACATATTGAAATCATAATTTCATAAATAAAATAAGATAAAAATAACCTATCCCATTGCCATATAAAGGGCATTTGAGACCTTGATATACTTCATCTTCAGTCAAAGGGGCATGTTGCCAATTTTTGATAATTACCCCATGTTCAAAATAATCCCTATTGGCATCAGGGAGGTTGACTACTAAGGCCCTATTCAAAAATCTAGTTTTTAAATAAAAAATATTATCTAGAACAGCCCATCTATAACAGTACATAAACTCAGGAATTCCTATACGGGTTCCATGAGTTTGATTTAACGTATACACTCCATTAACTATCCTCCATGTGTTGGGGGCTATTTTTGCAAGGACAACATCGAAATACTGACAGAACTCTAAGCACAAAGGGTTTGGTGGAAAAGAAAATCCGCATTCAGCAATAAAGAGACTGGGGAACCAGTGTCCCTCAGCCAAACGAAAATAATCTAAAGGCTCAGAAAGATTTTCCAGAGTTACCCAAGATGGAATAGAAAAATCAGAACGGAATTTCTCAAGAGATTCAATAATATAAACCATGGTGAAGAAAAGAAATGAAGAATAAGGAAGAAGATCTTACAGGAAAAAGGGAGATCTGTTGACAACGAACGAAAACAAGGATGAACGCACAAGAGAAAGAAAGACTATAGAAAACTCGAAAGCAGAAATTGGAAAAGGTAGAAGATGGTGATATTGTCTATGAAGTTTAAATACTTTTCCTTGGGAAACGGCGAAAGAAATGATTACAAAAGGAAACTATTACGCTACCGGCGGCTAAAAGGACAAAAAGTACACGAAGATCGAAGCGCTTATAAAAAATTCAAAAAGGCGGATTCTGCGAATTTGGAAGACACGGAGAAAATGCTCCTAAACACCAGGAAGGTCATTTAATATTGCCCTATTCCGAGAAAGAATGTTCCATACTCCTCAAATTTTGAAATATGAAACATTGGGGGCTTCTGTTGATACCAAAATTAATATGTTGATACAGACGAATCATAAGAAGACACGTGTCAATCTACGTGGCACAATAGCAACGAGAAAGTTTATTCCCCCGACCTAGTCATACTCACTCCGAGCAACAGGTGTACTCCGAGGAACTCCAACTCTCCGAGGAATTCCAGCTCTCCGAGGAACTCCAACGCTCCGAGGAACTCTTGAACGACGAGCAACTAAGGCGGTTCGAGCTGCATCTCGACCACAGCATTGATTTCCAGATAATCAACAGTTCAACTATTCATTGATTGCTTATCATCTTGACACACACGCTTGAAGAGCATTAAATGAATTACCCTTTCATATGTATATCATTTAATGTATCACCCTTTCAGATTATAACCTCAAGGCTATAAATACATTGTATTACCCTCATTCAAAAGGGACTGGAATTTCTTGATAGTACTTGTAATCGAGAATTCCCAAACACTCAGCAATAACATAACAGTGGACGTAGGCCATTCATATAAGGCTGAACCACTTTAAAATATTTTGTCTCATTTATTTATCTGTGATTGAATTATTAGAGTAATCTAATTTTTTACATCAACAATCTGTTTACTTCATTATTGATGTTTTCCCATTTTTATATTGTGGCCCGCTTGTTCACTTCTCATTATAACTTATTTGATTTGTAAATTAATAAAATTTCTTATTTTCGATCAAAGTTGATATTGATCTAAATTTTGAAAGGCCTCTGAATGTTTAGTGAATGCTTAGAGAACTGATTACATGAGAATATGAATATATAAATATATGGATACATTTATATAGATGTATGCATCTAAGATCTATGGTGGGTGTTTGGTGTTCTATATTTGATTTTAGGCTCACATTTATCCGAGCGTGCTTATTTCTCACATATGCATATGTGGTGACAAAATTCTCAACACAAATAATTAATGAAGGAAAACAATCACCAAGATAATAAGAACAACAATAATCACAATCACACAACACAAGAATTTACGTGGTTCGGCAAATTGCTTACGTCGATGGAGAGGTCTACTGTTGTATTGAGTATCTCTCGAGAAAGTCTTTTTACATTCCCCCATGCCCTAGGCTAGGGGTACAATATATATTCAGTTGAGAGAGAGAGAGAGAGTGTTGGTAACCAACACGTTAACCCAGCATCCTTTGAATATCTCATTCAAGATTTTTTAGGATGAACTCGGTCATATCCTTTTACTCTAACCATCATTTAGGACTCATAATTTGGGCTGGGTGCCTTTTATTATTCACTTGGGCTTGGCCGGCTACTTTTATGGGTCTGGTCGATAAAAGGGTACCCACAATTACACCCAAAATTTTTGGGGCCACAATTTGGGCTCATAAATTTTAAATAACGTCTTCGTCTTCCTCTAATGGCACTTCTGTTATTTTTAAAATTATTAGGGGCATGAATCGCCATTTTGCAGTAAATTTAGGTGACAGATCTTCTTCGACTGTCGTGCACTATCATTGAGGGGTTTAAACCGAGGTGTTGGGAGATTCATTTCTTCACTTAAACTTCCTACTTTCTCTCACTTCCAAACCATCATTTTCTCTTCAAGTTTCCTTTTGCTTTGAAACTTGTTCTTCGTTGTTCAAAAGCTATTTCCTATTTCTCGTCCTCATTCACCTGTGGTTTCTCATCGTCTTAAGCTTGGGCTTTGCTTCGCAAGTTCTCAGTCCCTTCTCTTTTTTCATTTCTTTTCTTAGTTATTTTTCTTTCTACTGTAGCTAGGGTTTTCTCATGGCAATGATAGATAACAAATCTCTGGTATAATTTAGAAAATGTTACAATATCCCCAACTGGGTGGATATTAAGTGTGTCCCTATTCCTCGTAACGTCCGGGACGTTGAGGATGGCCACTAGATTCAAGTTCTTTTGTTATCCCAGGGGGGTTTAACCTTTCCCCCAAATCTTCTGTTCTTACACTTCTTCCAATATTCCAATATAGTCCCTGCCCAATGCTTTCTAAATGTCTGGAAGATCGTTAATGGTGTTCATAGGATAAACTAACTTTATAGCACTAACTTAGGGTTGGTTAAAATTTTCTTTTATCATTCCTTTTCTCGTACGAGATCCGGTCTTCTTTATTTCAAAGCGATGAGTCCGGACAGGGTATTGGTAGTGAACCTACTTGATTCCCATAAAGACTACTGGTCTGAGGGATTTATTGCTAGGAATTGATAATTCCCTCCCCAGGTAGGGGGAGCAAGGTACATAGGACCTCAAATCCCTACATATGGGGAGGAATTCATAGGTTGTTGTCCCAATCTTGCTGCTTTTTGATTATTGTTCTAATATGTTCTTCCTCTAATATTTTCTTCTCTTTTTCAGCAAAGTCCAAGAATCAAGAACCTGCTCTCCACGAGATCTATGCTGCTGAGTTAATCAAAGCCTGGAAGATAAGGAACTCCATTATATAAGGTGAGCATCCCAGGTTGACTGCCTTCTTATTTGAATATAAGAATGCTACCACCAGCTTTATCGCCCGTCCAGTTGACTCCATTACTTATCTTGATATTCCAGAGGAAGAAGGTCCTCTCGAACCCATCGAGCAAGATGAAGAGGAGGAGAGAAACTCAGATATTGGTTTTACTATAGGTGACAGAGGTGGTAGTGGTGAGACAGGATCCAGTGAGGAGGGATCCAATGAGGAAGAGTCTGGTGGAGAGAGGTCCAGTGAGGAAGGTTACAACTCAAGGGATTACAGATTGAAAATTTATTGTAAGGAAGATATATCTCACCCTAGAAGAAAGAACCTGATCCGTGATGGTGATGATGATGTCCTGTTGTCCAATAGGTTGAAGTTCAAGAAGCCAAGGTGTGGGGATACTGATAGTGGTTCCTAGACTGCAGCTCATGAGAAAAAGTTGGAGAGGAAGAAGAAAGAAGAAGAGAAGAGAGAGATAGAGAGAGAAAAAAAGAGGAAGAGAGGAAGAGAGAAGATGATTGTAAGAAGAAAGAAGAGGAGAGGGGAAGAGAGGACGAAGAAAGCAGAGGCATCTCTTGTGCCTGTGGCAGTCCCATCTGAGGGGCCCTATGTAGCTCTAGCCTCTCAGCTCTCTCCCATGATGCTCAAGAGAGCAGTGTTGACGATGGATCGCGAGCGATATTCAAATATGGGACTAGACCAGTTATCCTTAAAGGCAGATTAGGGGATTTATTTGGTAAGGCCATTTCCTCTTTTTCTCCGTCTCTTGTAATTTCTTCGTACTTTTTGACTCACATCTGTTTCTTCCTATAATGTTTATTTAACAACACCATCCTCGGGCTCAGTCATAATGAGCTAGCGAGGAGTAATTATTAGCTCAAGGAGAGACTAAAGACTACCCAGGAGGAACAGAAGTCCTTCGAGAAGGATCTCACAGAGGCTAGGGCTTCTTTTGCCAAGAAAAGGGCTGGGGCAGCCAAGGAGCTGAAGGAACTCCATGAGGCCTACGAGCTGGTCTTGGAGAGGAAAAACTGGTCATCACATATGAAAATAAAGGGCTTGTTGAAAAGATGAAGAGCCTACAGGTAGAGGTGGCCACTGTTAGAGAGAGTGGCTACAATAAAGGCTGGGAGGCAGCCTATGAAGATGCCAAAAAGTAGATCGACTACATCAGTCGGTAAAACTTCAAGAAAGACTGGAATCGAGCCTTAGTTGTTAATGGAGTTGCTACTCGACTCATCTCTGTTCGGCGAGCACAATCCTACTCCTAAGATGATTATTGATGAAGAAGTCCCTGATGCTCGAACTACTGTGGAACCTGATTCCCCTGCTGCTGATGTTCCTGTTGCTCCTTCTGCTCCTGTTAGCGACCAGGAATAAACCTTGCGCCGATCAAGGGAGGTGTGGTTAGTGCTAAGACAGGCGAGGCTACTATTAATAAGGGGAAAGAGCCAGCCGCTTCTGAGCAGGTCAATGTCACCAACTAGGCTCTTAGGGTTCCTTTTGTATTTTTGCTCTTTCTTCTTTTCGCTCAATGTACCTGTATCTGGCCAGCACCAATTTTAATAAAATGAAGAAGTTCTTTTTCTTATATTTATTGATGTATGTATTCGATGTGCTCTCATGCTTTGTAGTTTGTCGATCTTGATGATTATATCCCTGCTACCTCTCTTATAGGCCAAATTCTTGCTTCTAATTTGAGCAAACAAGTTCGTCAAGATTTTATAAAAATTTGTAAGTACCTTAGGGAAAGGAACATGGCCTTTAAAGATCAGTTCGAACTGGTTGACAAGATGAAGGATCGACTTGCAGAGATGGAAGAGATTGATGCCTTTGTTCAAGAAGAGGTAAAGGCGAAGCTCTTGGATGCGTCTGAAATTAATCAGGTTGGGGAGGTGCTATAGCAGGAGAATGACGCTTTAAGGAGGGAAGTTTCACGCCTCAGGGAGAACGCACCGAGCATTGCTCCTGAAGTTATAAAACGTTCTTCGACTTTATACAGCAGCGAGCTAGAACTGACGATGGCGATTCCCAAAGGGAGATTACTCAGCTGAAGGGAAATGTTCATCGAGCGTATATAATAGCTGTTGGGCTTCAGAGGGACGCAGCCAGACTGAGAAACTTGTTCAAAAAAGGTTCTCGACAGGTGTGGGCAGATGGATATAACTAAGGCTGGACAGATGCTCCCACAAAGTTAAAAGAGGTCAAGTAGATGACCTTCATTAGAGGGTAGCTAAGTTCCCTTAGGGAGTTAATGGTGCCTAAGAATTCCAGCCTCTGGTACAGGAATGAGATCACTCCCTCATCCTTATAATCAAATCCATTTATAAAGGGATGACCGCTGGATCCCAATAGCTGCTATCCCGGGGCAGTGGCTGGAGCCAAGATCGGAGGAGGTTGAGAAAGATTTTGCTCCTCATCCTGATGATGGTCGAAGAATGCAAGTAGCTGACTACCTTTCTTAGCGACCTGGACCTCATTAGGATTTGATTTATTTTATCACTGTTGCACGTGAAATTATATAACCTTTAGTAATAAAATATTTATGTTTTGAGCCAAGGCCGACTAAACATATGTTGTATGTTTCTGATTTATTAATAATCTCTAGTTATTTTGGGCATCTCGATTGACTAAACGTGACTTAGTGGTTATTTTTAAATGAGTATTCCCCCAGTCCAGTATGCCTTAGCCATACCAATCTGCTTCACTTACCTTTTAGGCTGTGTCGTCACACTGCCTTAGGCCTAAGTAGGGCGATGGTGAGGATACACCTGATTAATGGGAAATCCACCCGAGCAGGATTTTAGAGCCAAGATATGTTGGCGACAAACCTGGGTTGGCCGTGCGGCCTAAGGATCCCTTTTAGGTCTTTATTTGTTATCGGACCAACCTAGGAGGCCAATTGTGTTATGAACAAAGGCCCAAGGAGGGTTATTATATGTCAACCCTGCTAACTATTCTTTAGGGAAGTTGAGCTAGCATAAACCCAACCACTGTGGTGCAATCATAAGAGGCTAGCTCAAGAGATTTTTTGACTGGAGAAAGTTAACTAACTTACTGTAATCTATGATCTTTATCATACATGTTAAAAGAGTGAAGCCTGTAACTTGGAAAGGGTGCATTTAATAAAATATACTTGAGATAACCAATACATATAGAATACCAAGTACAATCGAGTTTTACAGATCAAAGTCAGGAACAGAGAGCAATATTAATTTGTAAATGAAAATTTTCCTAAACTAATGGTGTATAGATAGAGAAATCTAGAAGTATAATTTCTTTAGGTTGGCTGCATTCCAAGCTCTTGGTATCTCCCTGCCCTCCAGCGTTTCTAAGTGATAGGCTCCTTATAGGTCATCCAATACTACCTTGAATGGTCCTTCCCAGTTCGGTACTAGCTTGCCATCTGATGGTTTCACAGCACTTCCAAGGATTTTCCTTAGGAAATAGTCCCCAACTTGAAATTTCCTTGGGTTGACTTTCTGGTTCTACTTCTTGGCTAGTTGTTGTTGGTAGGATACCAGTTTAACTAGAGATAATTCTTGCTGTTCATTGGCTAAGTCAAGTTTAGTGAACAATATTTCATCATTATGGCCTTGGTCGAGCAACATAGACCTCATGGTAGGGAAGCCAACTTCTAGCTAAATAACTGCTTCCATTACATATGTGAGTGCAAAGAGTGTTTCCCCAGTTGCTCGGCTTGGGGTGGTGAGATAGGCCCAAAGAATATGGGGCAATTCATTCGCCCAATATCCTTTAGCCCGTTCCAGTAATTTCTTTAGTCCATCGATCACTGGATTATTAGAAACCTCAGCTTGACCATTGCTCTGGGGATATGCTACAGAGATGAAGTAGTGACTAATTCCATGATCGTTGTAAAATTTTTGGAAGGGGCCACTCTCGAACTGGGCCCCATTGTCAGTAATGATCATTATTGGTATGCCAAAGCGGGTAATGATGTTTCTCCATATAAACCTCATCATGTCTGCATCCCTGATGTTCACCAATAGTTCTGCCTCTATCCACTTAGTGAATTATTTTGTGTCTACCAACAGATAATTCCAGTTTCTTGCCATAGTAGGCAGAGGATCTACGATGTCAAAACCCCACTGGTCGAAGGTCCACGAGATGGTTAGTGACTTTAGGTTGCTGGCAGGCTGATGGACCATGGGTGAGTGCTTTTGGTATTTTTTGCACTTCCGAACGTAGAATCCAGTGTCCTTCTGCATGTATGGCCACCAATACCCTTCCTTCATTGTTCGAAAGGCTAGATACCTCCCTCCTGCGTGACTTCCACAAATTCCCTCGTGAAGTTATTGCAGAACTTTCTCAACGTCTTGTGGATGAACGCAATAGAGGTAGGGCCCGGTGAAGGATCTCTTATACAACTTCCCATCAGTGTATAAGTGAAAGCAAGCATCTTTGACTCTTATCTGATGAGTCGACTTCTTTTCACGTGGTAGTATATCACTTCATAAGTAGTCCGTAATAGGATCAATCCAGCTCAGAGCCTTTTCAATGTGGAGAATGTGCTCGGGATTCAGTGCCTCAGTAGTCTAATCAATGCTGGGCTGCGCAAGGAAATCTATTTGGATTATTCTTCTTAAGTCAGAGTCTATTGTTGAACTCAGAGCTTCTAGAGCATCTGCATGGGTGTTCTGTCCTCTGTGGAACTACTGAACATCCACTTGATCAAAGTTGGGCTATTAGTCCTTTTACAACGGCAAGATAAGCTCCCATTCTTTTATCTTTTGCATTAAAATTACCATTTATTTAGTTGGATACCATCTGCGAGTCGTCGAAGACGTGAAGGTGCCTTGACCCTAGTAGTTGTGCTTTAAATACTTCAACGATCAGTGCCTCATATTCTGCCTCATTGTTGGAGACTTCAAATATGAGTCTGATTCCCTGCTCGAGCACCGTATTTTTAGGAGTGACTAGTACGATACCTACTCCTGTACCCTTTGAGTTGGAGGCTCCATTAACGTATAAGGTCCAAACACTTGGTTCCTGTAAGCTTTCCCTTGATCAACTTGTTTCTGGAAGATCATAGGACTGTTCTCCTGTGAACTTAGCGATGAAATTAGCTAGAATTTGCCCCTTGACGGTTGTTCTTAGTTGAAAGTTAATATCAAACCTTCCGATCTTGACTAACCACTTCGACAGTCGGCCAGAGAGGCATGATTTCCTCAGAACAACCTTGAGGGGGTGCGAAGTAACCATGAAAATGGAGTGGGCCTCAAAATAATGCTTCAGTTTCCTTGAGGCTATCACCAGTGCATAAGCGAGCTTCTCCAATGGCAGGTGTCGCTGCTCGGCTTCCAAAAGGGTCTTGCTTGCATAGTAGACTGGATGATGGCTCCCCTCTCTCTCGCATACCAAGGCAGAGCTCAAATTATGGTCTGATATTACAAGGTAATGATATAAAGGATCATTCTCTATAGGAATCACGAGCAAAGGGGCCCTGCTGAGATAGACCTTGAGTTCTTCTAAAGCCCTCGAGCAGTCCTCATTCCATGTCACGCCCTTGTTTCTTTTTAACAACTGAAAGAACAACCAACACCGCTTTAAAGACTTAAAGATAAATCGATTGATCGCGACGAGCATTCTCGTGAGCTTCTGTACATCTCTTATTGTTTGAGGGGCTGAACTTTATTGATGGCGTCAATCTGTTCGGGATTTTCCTCTATTCCTCTCTTGCTGACCAAGTATCCAAGGAATTTTCTTGACTGGACACCGAAAGAACACTTACTTACGTTGAGTTTCATTCGGTATTTCCTAAAGATTTCGAAAGTCCTTGCCAGATCTAATAGGTGATCGTCCATGAGCTTTCTCTTGATGAGCTTGTCATCGATGTAAACCTCTATAGTATCCCCCGTTTGATCTTGAAACATCTTTGTAACTAGACGTTGATAGGCCGCTCCTGCATTCTTAAGGCCGAAAGGTATAACTTTATAACAACACAAACCAACAGTGGTTATGAAGGAGGCCTTATCTTGATCCGGCACGTGAGGGGGGATTTGGTTGTATCCAGAGTACGCATCTAAAAAGCTCATCCTCTCATGTGCATCGACCAGTTGATCAATCTTCGAAAGGGGGTAAACCATCTCTGGGATAGGCCCTGTTGAGGTCGTGAAGTACATACAAATTCTCCACTTTCTATTTCTATTTAAAACTACTACTGAGTTAGATAACCATTTAGGGAACTGAACCTCCCTTATGGAACCTGAATCCAGTAGCTTCCCGACCTCTTGCTCTACTGCTTTAGCTTTCTCTAGGGCTATTCAACGAGCCTTCTGTGTGACTGGATTGAAGGCTGGGTCCACATGTAATCGATGATAAGAAATGGTAAGATTAATCCCAGGTAGCTCGTAGGTCTCCCATGAAAAAACATCTAAGTTTCTCCATAAAAGAATGACTAGTTATTTCTTCTTACGATCGATCAAGGAGGTACTAATCAAAAAATTATTTACAGTCGAGCTACTCCCAGTTGTGACTTCTGATAGGTCTTTACAGTCGACCCTTTTATAGGGAAGGAGCCTGGTCTCCTCCACTCCCGATCGATCGTACCTTAGCTGCTATTTTAAGGGCACCAACCCCTCCTGGGATTTTTCTTTGCTTTTTGACTCTTCCACTTTCTTCTCCCAATAGGGGCGTATGGCCGTGATGAAACACTTCATTGCCATATCCTAGTCTCCACGTATCTCAACTACTCCCTGATCAGTTACCCACTTTAACTTTTGATCATAAGTCGATGGAACAACCTTCATTGCATGGAGCCATCCCATGACGAGGATGGCTGGTACGATGATTCACTATCAACAACAAGAAACTCAATAATTTTTTAGATGTTTCCTACCCTGGCTAGCAGGACGATCTTTCCCAAAGGGACTGTGATCTTTTTCGCAAAGCCGACCAATAGAAAAGTGTTTTCCTTGAGGTCGGTTATGCTCAGCTTCATCTTTCTGAACAATTCTAGGTACATTACTTTGGACAAGCTGCCTTGGTCGATGAGAAACCTGTCGTCATCCCAGTTGGTTATCCTGAGTGTAATGACCAGTGCATCATGATGAGGGGTTCTCACCCCCACCAAATCTTCATCTGTGAACACAATATGATTGTTATAATCAATATCCTCCGGTGGTCGATGCTTCCCTACTTGAGTCTTGGATGGGTCAATCTGAAAGGCCTGCATGACTGTAGTAAGCTTCTTAACTTCCATCCGAGCTGCATTTCCTTGAATTTGTTTGAGGTCTGACGCCCCATGTATCACTGCGAATTCGTGGTCGATATCCTCCTTGAGGACATTATCGGGCCTCTGCTCGCCGTTCGTTGGTGCCGCATCTGTCATCTTCTCCACAAACTCATTAAGGTGCCCGAATTGGGTCAACTCCTTGAGGTGAGATTTGAGGGCTTTACAATACTCAGTCTTGTGACCGCCCTCCTTATGGAACGCGCACCTCAGTGTGTTATTCTACTTGGAAGGGTCTCCTCCCATCTTCTTCGGCCACTTAATAAATGACTCATCTTTTATTTTTGCAAGAATCTTGTATATTAGCTCCTTGAAAAATGTGTTTACAACCATAAATTCCTTCGAGGCATCATTTTTTTCCCATTCTTGGAGCCATTTTCGCCCCCATTCTTGTTCCCTTTCTTATGTGGTTCATTATTCTTGGCATATTTTACAGCCTTTGTGCAACCATTATCACCTCCATTAAGATGGGTCACATTATCGACCTTGGTGTACTTTTCAATACGAGCCATTAAGTCATCGATGGTTGTGTCCTCCTTCTTAGTTAAGGACTGGTGCAGGAGGCAAGAGCTAGTAAAACTGATTTTGAAAGATGCTACGACGACCTACTCCGAGCAGTCCTTGACTTCGTTGAACACTTCCCAATACCTCTTCTCATACTCTCTGAGGTTCTATTGTGGCTTTTTCTTCATATTAAGCAAAAAATCCATCCTCTTCGGATGGGAGCGGCTTGTTATGAAGCGCACTGTAAATAGCTCGACCAGAGACTCGAAAATTTAGATGGACCTATGAGGTAGCTTCTCGAACCATTTTTGGGCCACATCGTGCAAGCTTGAGGGGGATATTCAGCACATGAGCACATTATTTTTTCTCCACAGAGTCATGTCTTGCCTATATTTCTGGACATGGTCGATGGGGTCAGTCTTCTCATCGTAAATTTTAAACCTGGGAATTGCGAACTTCTTTGGGGGATTATTTTTCTATATCCCTTGAAAAAGGGGACTTCATCTGAGTTTTGAGAGCTCTCTTGGCTAGCTCCCTTGCAGATCTGGCACCACGATGAGCTGGGTGCTGGTCCATCTCTCTCCGGACCAAACTTCGTATATCATCATTCTGCCAACTAGGACTCCTGTATCGATGAGCTGGTTGCAATAATTCAGAATGGTCATCACATGACATGCGTCTCTCAGTTATTTCTGAGACATGTCTTGGGCTCCTTCCTCTACTGCAAGACTTGATCGCCTGAGGTCTAGGAGTTCGACTGTGGCATCGCCTTATGTTTCGATGGAGTTCTCTCTCCAATTTTTCCAATCACCTTTTGAGGTGAGCATTATCATTCTCCTGTTGGCGAGTGGAATCCTCCTTCTCTTGGAGTCTGGCCTTGTAGGCATCAATTATTCGAGAAATCTGTGTGGATCTGGGTGGCTCCTGGATTTCTTCGAAGACTTGCCTCTCCTGGCAAAGTCTTGGCTTTGAATGATGAATCTTAGACATTACCCTTTGAGGGTTAGGCTACTGTTGAATGTCACCTTCTTGAGGGACGTTACTGCTGTGATGGGATATCACTGGTTCTTGTTGGTAAAGGTTTTTACAGGAAAAGCAATCATTTTCCACAGACGATGCCAGTTGTGGTGACAAAAATCTCAACACAAATAATTAATGAAGGAAAACAATCACTGATCGAGTGCGAAAAGTGTGCGCGTGTAAGTGCACAGTCGTTGTTTTCATTTTGCCTACTCAATACAAAAACCTAAATTACGACTACACTCAACTGGTGAGTATAGCGGTAAGTCAGGTATCGAAAGATCCACAAAGACGAGTTGCTAGAATTTAAGTGATTTAGTGCTCCGAAATAAAAGTGTAAAAGGTGAATTACAAACTAAAAGGGAAAAGATACATAAAAGGGAAAAAATTAATCCAGGCAAGGGTATTAAAACTAGATTAACAAAGTGGTAAAACTATAGGTTGCGTTGAAAATTCCTCACATGGGTTAATTTGTATAAAATGGTTACATGGGTCAACGAGTTATTATAAATGCGTCTCGTTTCGACAGTTAATTAAATCAAGGGTTATCACGCCCCTAAATCCTCATAAAAGCCTAATAAGATTTGAGCGTCAACAAATATCTCAAAAATTATTCGTGAAAGGTCATAAGCACGGGACATACATGATATGCCCCGTAAAATATCCTAGGAGTAATAACTAGGACAACGCACCCGAAATAAACCCATAAACGCCATCACCAAAGCCAAGCAACGCGTCGACCCGAGTGAGTTCCATTAAAACCCAACCTCATTTAAATTACCTAAAAAGCATGATAAAAACGCAATAAATGGAAAGCGGTAAATAAACACGGTAAATCTATACTAGAAAGCAATAAATGAAAGCATGTAAACCTAATTTAGAAAGCATGAAAATTACACTACAAAGCAAGAAATAATGAAATACAACTATATTAATGGAGATGGAAGATGGTAGCACAATCTTACAAGCCCAAATGGGTGTCAATCCAAGAAGAAAAGAAGAAAAGAGCTCTCAAACCTCCAAAACCCTAACCTATCTAACCTAAAACGATTTATATGTGTTATTACAACAAAATTTGGTATTTATAGTAAGTGGGAGTAAGTAAAGAAAAGAAAAGAGAAAAGAAAATAAATGCCAAAATATCTGCTGGAAACAGGGGATCGATCGATCGACCCCTTTGGTCGATCGATCGATGGTGAAAAAATATCCCAATGTCGAGCAGGATTGATCGATCGATCCTTTTTATCGATCGATTGATCAAGTAGGTATCAGCCACTGCATTGCTATTTTTGCATGCTTGCATTTCCCGTCCGCTAGAATCGCCGTAACTTCTTCGTTATGAATTGGAATCGCGCGCCGTTTACGGCCATGCGAAGCTTGCGAGGAGGGATACAACTTCCATGAAGATGTTGGTCCAGGGGCCCAAGCCATGAAAAGACTAAAATGCCCTTGAATGTGCAATCGAGTACGAAAATCGAGCGGAATGCGTCCGAACTTCACACTTAGCATCCAAATACCTATAAAATCTCAATTAACCCCTGCAAAATATGTTAACGTAGAAATCCAAGGTTGTCTAGTTAACGAGCATAAATATAGGGAATAAGACACCCGAGGGGGCTAAAATGCGTAGGTTCGAGGGATGAAATACGCAATATTTGCGTCGTATCACACCCCCTAACTTACACATTGCTAGTACCTAGCAATGAAATAGGATGCAACGAGAACTACAAGCAAACTAAAAATAGGAGATAGTACAAAAGTATGGTATAAAAGCATAAGTCCACTTTCGCGGGCGATTCGATTGCATTTAGCATATGCAATAAGCCGTTAAACCCCTTGGTCACCCTAGTGGACGAGTGACGTCTCGTGAGGGTTTTTAGGGATGATAACCATAAACATCACATGGTTTCCTCAAAATATGCCCAACCCAACA
The DNA here is from genome assembly GCA_949130495.1 of Sambucus nigra. Taxonomy (NCBI): domain Eukaryota; kingdom Viridiplantae; phylum Streptophyta; class Magnoliopsida; order Dipsacales; family Adoxaceae; genus Sambucus; species Sambucus nigra. The sequence continues at coordinate 89,986,401 of OX422209.1, read as the reverse complement.
TGCGACAAACCCAACAATAGCGAAAAGGATTTCATACGCATTATTAGCAAAGAGAATGAATTCAAACAAAAGTCCAAATCATTAACATTATACAATTCACCTCATAGAATTGAAACCTTAAAATGTGGGAGGGGAGAAAGCACATGCAAAGTATGATTTGGCAAATGTAAGGACATATTTCTCATGTCCGATATCTTACAATTGCGTATGTCATAAGCCGATACTTTTGGCACGTCTCTTCACAATCTCACATGACGACCTCAATTCGAATTCTGGGAATCAAGCATTCAACGTCTTCATCATGTGTCCCACTTCTGCCTCAACGACTTCATGTTCCACGATTTTAGGCATTTTATGCAAGTGGTACGCAAGAGAAGTCAAAATAGTGAAAGAAGGCACAATATGAAAGTTCAAGGGTATGTTGGTAATTTTACAGCCACCATCCGGAGGACTAGTTAATTGGAAGTTGAAGAGCTCGATGCCACGAAGATACTGGAAGAAACAACACCTCAATCCGAGCTACGGTGAAGAAGTTATGGCTCTTTGAAAATGGAGAAAATTCCTAGAAAAATCTTATGGAAAGTGACGCAAATCTCTTTATGTCCCTTTCTACTCAAGTGATTCAAAGAATTTGTTTCAACTTACCAACCAGCCTAAAACGGCCCTCTTTTTAGACTTCATCATTTTAAGGCTTTATGCCTCTTTAAATGCACACTTGCACTCCCATTTACATGTGCAGATTTATAAACCTTCAAGAGATTTATTTTTACTCATTTAGGAGTATTTTGTGGAGAAGCCAGCCCCTTCTTCATTGTTACCCATCTAGAATTCTTGCGGGAGATTCCAGCCGACGACATCGGAACCGACACCTGCGGGTATTTCGTATGTCACACTTATTTTCATTATAATCCGTATAACCGTTCTTTACAAATTATAGTGAAAATGATATGGTTTTGTCTTGCGGGGATTTTCCTGATATTTTGTGTCACATGCTTTATTTATTTATTGTTTGCACACGCACACACGTAGGTGCATGTTTAGGGGTTGTATTTCTTTTGTTAAAAAATAGACTCTAATTTAATATGGTTTTCTTGTAAACTTGCGAATAATTTTTTATTCGATATCACACACCGCGCGTTTGGTTATCGCGGCTTTTAAGCAAAAACTTATATAAATCGGATACTAAATAAAGCAAGCATACATTCAATCCTCACAGGGAGGTAACACACGGAACATGCGGGCATAAAGAGTAAATATAAATGGAAACTAGGTCGCTCACATGTCACAAATAAAGAACGCTATATATAAACTGAAAAATCATAATCTCAATGAAAGGATACCGCACATTAAAAGAGGCGAAATGTATTTTCACAGATTATCAAAACTATTATGACTTTTGAATTACATCAACCTAAGATCACATAGGACTTTACTAGGGTTGTAAGGATAGGGTAAGAAATGAAGGAATGTATGTACGGATTCAAAGTGTTCGGGATGAAAACTCGGGATAATGGGAAAATGCGAGCAACATCAAAATTGGGAAACAAGTTCCAAAATGGCATTAAATATATCACCGGGGAGAGTAATCAAAGCTTATTGAACTATATATAACATTTACAACTTTCTTTTTCTTTTTCTCATTTTTATTTCATTTTCTTTTGCTTTTGGCTTTCTATTTTTCTTCACTTTTTCACATATCTTTTCTTTACTTTTCAAACTCTCATGTGCCTAAATTGCAACCACATCATAACATCATCATTCAATCCCATGCAATATTCCAAACAAAGGTATGAAAAGTCTATATATGGTATAAAAATCCAATTTAGAGTTGGTTATGGGAATGGGGTTATGAAACGAAAGGCTAATATTTAGGCTAAAAAGGGTTAACGAGGGTAAACATATATGGGTGAGGTCAAGGCTAATATGGGTGATATAACTAAGAATGCTTATGATCATTTTCAAAAGTTTACACAATTCTCGAATCAAAACAATATATGAAAATCATGATCAAGTAACACATTTCAAGTATGAACTCAATTAATGAACGATCAAATGAAAGAATAGTGAGATTACCAACGAATTCAACGCTTTCAAAGAGAAAAGAATAGTGTATACACTCACAAAAAACGAAAGGTACAAATCTTACTCGGTGTAAGTATATACAATGCAACAAAAGATTACCGAGTTATAAAAATCTTAAACCAAATCAATAGAACGATAAAAGTGCATGTGCTCACGGGATTAAAGTTTAATTCATGAAGTTATTCATAATATCAATAAGTGAGACTAAAGTCTAAGAACTTCTAAAATCGAGAACATGCATCATTGGGTTGTCTATTGGATCAGGCAATTATTGAAATTTATCATCGGAAAGAAAGGCAAAATGCCCAATAAAGGAGAAAAAAGAAAGAAAATATTTTTGAAAATTTTGAATTTTTCTAAAAAAAGCATACTAAGTAACTAACATGTGAGCAAAAACATGGACTAACAAAAAACATGGATAGAATATCCCACACCCCCTAACTTAAAACCTGACATTGTCCTCCATGTGAATTAAGAACCAAGTTAAAGAGAGGAAAATAATGATATTACCGAAAATTGGAGCGATCCCCATAAGAACAAGTCCAAAGAATCTACAAAATAAGTTAGTACCGAGCATAGTAAAAAAAAGTAACAAAAAGTTAACTAATCACAAAAGACTAAATTAAAAAGGAAGGAAAAAATAAAAAAGAAAGAATAAAAAGCTAACTATATACAACCTATTATTTAGGCTTCACACTAACTATACACTAGAAGTCTAAATAGTTGAGGGTCCACCGTGAAAACGATTTGACTTTGGAGGATAACCGGTGTGCCCTCACATACAAGCATTCCCCTTGAAAAATATGGATTCCGTTTGAACCACAGAAGGCAGGTGTAAGGCGTAAGAAAGGAACCATCGCCGATTAAAAGGGACGATGGGGGCTTTGGATTGAACGGGTGACAAAAATATGTGGGGACCGAGAAAAGATGAATATCCTCCCAAAGATTTTGAAATTGGAATGGGAGGCGGCGCACATGAAGGCACGGATGCGATCATGGAAGGAGACTCAAGCAAGTACTCCTTATCGGAGAAAAGGTTTAAAACATTAAAGTTTGAAACCGAATCATCGGGTACTTGTGACGGTGTGATAATAGAGAATGAAAGTGGGGATGAAAGAAAATCAAACTCATGAGATGAATCATCATCGCATGAAGATTGAGTTTCGAATGAAATAATATCATTTTCAATGAAATGTTCTTCTTTGGGGGGCAAATAAGAAATCATTTCATTGCAAATAGATATTACGTCATTTTCATCCTCACTTTCAATATCTATTATGCAATGGGAAAAGTCTAGAATGGTTTGTTCCAAAGTAGGTAAAAGTACATCATTTGGTTCAAAACATTCCTCGACTTCGAAAGTCTCAGAAGCAAAATCGTCGTCGGACTCAAAAAGTAAATCCAAGTCATGTTCCCACGAACGATTTTCTTGCCGATAACGGTTTTCAATTTTCTCATTTTCATACATACGCAAATCCTCACCAAAAGTCATGGGTCGAGGTGCGAATGCATGAAAATGGGAACTTTGAAAATTACCATCGGACTTAAACGAAACCTCATTATTATAGGAATTTGGAAAACTATTCGAATTCGTTTCAAAATTCCTATTATAAGGAGGTAAAGGCCCAAAATCATTGTCATCATCATCAAAATTCCAATAACCTAAGTTTTGACTTTCGTTATACTCGCCCAAAGTCATATTTGAATTTGTTATACTTTGGGATTTTAAGTATTCACCGAAAGTCATAGGTTTGAGAGAATTTTGAGAATTATAACAAGGATTACCGAAAGAATTGGAATAAGACATGCTTACCCCAAAAATGACTCAAGTGGCGAATTCCACAAAGGAAGTGCGCGCGGAAAAAATTCGAGCATTTCTAAGTGCTCAAATGTGGAAGTCCTGCAAAAAGATTAGCAAATAATATAAAAAAAAAGAAAATACTATTAAATACTAAATCAAATAAAGTCTAAAACAAACTCATCCCCGGCAATGGCACCATTCTGATTACGCGCGAGAAGTGTGCGCGTGTAAGTGCACAGTCGTTGTTTTCGTTTCACCTACTCAATACAAAAACCTAAATTACAACTACACTAAACTGGTGAGTATAACGGTAAGTTGGGTATCGAAAGATCCACAGAGACGAGTTGCTAGAATTTAAGTGATTTAGTGCTCCGAAATAAAAGTGTCAAAGGTGAATTACAAACTAAAAAGGAAAAGATGCATAAAAGGGAAAGATTAATCTAGGCAAGGGTATTAAAACTAGATTAACAAAGCTATAAAATTATATATTGCGTCCAATATCCCTCACCCGGGTTAATTTGTATAAAATCGTTAAATGGGTCGACGAGTTATTACAAATGCGTCTCATTTCGAGAGTTAATTAAATCAAGGGTTGTCACGCCCCTAAATCCTCATAAAAGCCTAATAAGATTTGAGCATCAACAAATATCCCTAAAATTACGTGTGAAAGGTCATAAGCACGGGACATACATGATATGCCCCGTCAAATCTCCTAGGCGTAATAACTAGGACAATGCACCCGAAATACACCCATAAACGCCATCACCAAAGCCAGGCAACGCGTCAACCCGAGTGAGTTCCATTCAAACACAACCTAATTTAAATTACCTAGAAGGCATGATAAAAACACAATAAATGGAAACCAGTAAATAAACATGGTAAATCTATACTAGAAAGCAATGAAAGAAAGCATGGAAATTACACTACAAAGCAAGAAATAATAAAATACAAATATATTAATGGAGATGAAAGATGGCAGCACAATATTACATGCCCAAATGGGTGTCAATCCAAGAAGAAAAGAAGAGAAGAGCTCTTAAACCTCCAAAACCCTAACCTATCTAACCTAAAACGATTTATATGTGTTATTACAACAAAATTTGGTATTTATAGTAAGTGAGAATAAGTAAAGAAAATAAAAGAGAAAAGAAAATAAAGGCCAAAATATCTGCTGGAAACAGGGGATCGATCGATCAACCCCTTTGGTCGATCGATCGATGATGAAAAAATATCCCACTGTCGAGCAGGATCGATCGATCGATCAAGAAGGTATCAGCCACTGCATTGTTGTTTTTTCATGCTTGCATTTCCCGTTCGCTAGAATCGCCGTAACTTCTTCGTTATGAATCGGAATCGCACACTTTTCGCGGCCACGCGATGCATACGAGGAGGGATACAACTTCCGTAAAGATGTTGGGACAGGTAACCAAGTTGTGAAAAGAATAAAATGCCCTTGAACGTACGATCGTGTACGGAAATCTAGCGGAATGCGTCCGAACTTCACACTTAGCATCCAAATACCTATAAAAGCTCAATTAACCCCTGCAAAACATGTTAATGTAGAAATCCAAGGTTATCTGGTTAATGAGCATAAATATAGGGAATAGGATACCCGAGGGGGCTAAAATGCGTAGGTTCGAGGGATGAGATACACAATATTTGGGTCGTATCAATCACTAAGATAATAAGAACAACAATAATCACAATCACAATCACACAACTCAAGAATATACGTGGTTCGGCAAATTGCCTACGTCCAATGAAAGGTCTACTATTTTATTGAGTAACTCTCGAGAATTTTTTTTACATGCCCCGGGTCATGGGTACAATATATATTCAGTTGAGAGAGAGAGAGAGAGAAAGTGTTGGTAACCGACAAGTTAACCTAGTATCCCTTGAATATATCATTCGAGATTTTTGGGGATGGACTCGGTCCTATCCTTTTACTCTAACCGTCATTCAGGACTCATAATTTGTGCCGAGCGCCTTTTATTATTCACTCGGGCATGGCCAACTACTTTTATGGGCCTGGTCGACAAAAGGGTACCCACACATGTGAATTCAAATTTTTAAAATGAGTATTTATTAACATTTGTGGATAGACTATAAAAGTAAATAAAGCATCCAAAGTGAAATGCCTTGTGTATACCTTAAGAGCCTTTAAATCAGATCAAGGGTGACCAAGCCACTAAACCAATCCACCAGATAAGTTTGCATTCCCAAGATCAATGAGTTTAACACAAACCAATCAATCAACACACACCACCACATAATGAAAATCAGAAGGCATCACTAATAAAAAGTAAGTGAGAAAATCACACTCTTGTAGCATTTTTATCGCTGTTATATGTCACGTGAAATCAAATTCACCGATTAACAAGCATCGGATCCCAAATTTGAAGAACATTGTCAGGATAAACTAAATTGGACTTTAACGCGTTCAAATCATCGCTCGTCTTACATTAACCACTGCATTATCAACTTTTTTCCATTTACATCAACTAATAGAAAGTGTATAGTAAATACAAGACACGTTCATCATCCTATTCTACCAAACTTTAAAAACTTTCAATGATTATAACAAGTAATTATTGAATAATGAAAAATAATAAACTCAGCACAAAGTCAACATGTAGTTTGTTAAGGTGGTTTATGGGATTCTAATCCATGGAAATTTGCAGTTACTTATTTAGCATAACGACTTCAGAGAAAGCTAATGACCTTTTTAGTCAGGGAAGGATTCCCTCGCTGTATATTATGGGCTTGTGATAAAAAGTTATCCTTCAGCCGCTATTCTTATATGATAATATTGGCACAAAAGCCTTCATCACCTGGGTGTTTGTTTTGAGACCCTTTATAAGAATTGACATGGACTAGTCTAGTGATTTAATACATTAATCTATATTTGATGCACTTGTCCCTGTTTGCTTGATTCCACCAGGTTCTACCTGAGTACATAAATTATGTACGTTGAGCACTTTAAAATATATAAAAAAACTAACTATCAAGACCAAAACTTGTCAATCTCATGGGACAAAAACAAAGCTTATCAATAAACTAAAGATTCTGAAAAACCTCTCCAATTCTAAAAAGTCACATCAATAAACAAGATCAAGCTAGAAAACCCCATATATGGTATTGGCATTTACTAAGAATTAAAACAAATTGTAAGAGCAACATCAAAATTCAAGAAAAAAAATCATGAAGAGACATAAGAAATAACATATACCGTAACTCCTCAATTGGCTCCCATGTATCCTCGCTTGGATCATATCCGACCCAACGCACCTAAAATTGTAGTGGTAAAGATAAGAACATTAATATTGCATCATAATTGACATTTTCTAAAGAGAGATGGAATTATAGAAAAGTGTAGAACTAACTAAAATAAAAGGCCACACTACCAAGTTGTGCTCTATCGGACTACGTGACATTGAAAAAATATCATAATGTGTGCATACTTTAGTATTTATTATTGAATATAGTGTCAAATAAGTATGTCTAAATTAATATACCATTCAGGATCTTCAAGTCACTTTATAAATTAGGTATATTTTATAATCGAGAGCATGTAGTCGTTGCTTAGGACACACTATCTGTAAAAAACATGCACTATAATACATGTAAGGTATAATAACCCTTTTACACATTGGGAAATTTGTATCAGCGTTTGGTAATAAAACAAATACAGGGTCCTTATTCAATTAGATATGTACGAATAATAATTACACAAAACAAGATACTTCAAAAACTAATATCTAATCGAGTCTAGAGTCCATAAGACTTACACAACTCGAAGTATTATTTATTGTTTTGTTAGGATGAAATGTGAGCTTGAATAAAATCAATTAAACAGTTAACCTATTGATTTATTTGAGACGTAAGAGAAAAATTCATATAACGTGACGATTTACACCACATTCTAGCATGAGCTCTGTTGAAGCTGCTACAAATTCACTCCCATATTTTTACAAGAAAATAGCATATGAACCTATAGCAATTCTGTCAAATCCGAACATCTTGGTGCAGCAAAACAAATGATGGAAATAACTTCTTTCAAGTATAAAGGACATTCAATGAATAATGTAAAGGTATTGAAATTCAATGTCAGATTATTAGTACAATTGAACTATAATAGACTTAAAGCTAAGTCACACTTCATATGAGCCAAAGAAATTCAAAAGCTATAAATTAGTCAAATAACCATAATTAGGATGACATTATATGTTGTCCCTGTAACTTAGGGATTTCCCTTTGTATTACATTCATAGTATTTTATGCTATTCCAGTTCATTTCATCCACCCTCTTTTCGTTTGACTGCCTTAATCACTAACTGTACCACAAAAAGTTTACACAGTGATAAAAAATTATGCAAATGATAAATTGATATAAACACAAACAAAATTATAAATTACGCCCAATATAAGTCGATCACAATCAGTTTTCTTTCCCACACTATACTTACGCCCAATATCTTGATCCGACATACGACAAGTTTAATGTCTCACCTATACAATCTAATTGAAATTTCTTAAAAAATAGGCTTGTGACAACCATTATACTGAATCTCTCCACTTGCTTTGTGTGCAATTTGTCATATGTGATGCAAAGACTGCATAAAAAAAACTTGACTTATAATCTAAGAAAGAAAGAAATGGCCAAATCTTAGCTAACTTAATCTCAGGTGTGAAGCTCTTGATACTTATAGATATGGACAATTTCCAATCAGGAATTTTAGATGGCTCACAGAGTGGCCTCAAAACTTCAGGAATGCTAAAATCCTAAAATAAATGATAGCTATAGGTATAAGAACATGGGTTTATGAAGGGTGAGAATGAATTTCTTCAGTGGTACAAATGTGTTAGAGTAATAAGTCATAGTCAAAGAATCGCCCATGCTAAAAGAAATAATTTTCCAATGGCGTAATCCATAAAGAAAAGAACATGAAGTTATCATATGCATGCAACACAAGACTAAAGTGTGTCAAGTATATTGATGCAAAAACAAGTACATTCATGCCAAAAGTAAGATTAATCCTAACTGAGAGATTAATATTTAAAATATGGGCCCCAAATGCTAGAATATTACTGACTTAAAAGATAGAGAAAGTACTGAAGAATGATCATGTTGTTTATAGGTAAATTACTAAGCTGTATTATCTTTTCAACCAGAAATGATTTCGTTATCTATTAAGACATACCAAACTAATCAAACACCAGACAAAGTACAACTAAATCAATAATAATAAACATAAAAAATAAAAACATTGAGATGGTCTAAATAAATTACACAGAAACCAAATTAGTAGATAGGAAAAACATTTACAATTTTTGTGATCAGTAAACATGTAGAAGAAATTTAAATACATAACAAGATTTAGATAATATTTTATAGTGCCAACATCTTATTTGAAAAAACGGCTCAGTCTATTCCCTTTAAAAAATATAGAGTGATGAATATAAAAGTTACAAAACACCTGGAGTTTTGAGTTGAAAAAATACTACCTACATACGTCCTCGCACCTGACAAATGTATGTGAGTCTATGTACCATAGTCAACTTATTTAACCAAAATGCATAGTTAAAAAGTAATTCGATAAGACTACCACCTTACACATCATTTGACCATCCTTTGGAATAAACAGGATCTCTATTAAAAATAAATTTGTGTAACAATAATGGGGTCTGATATCATATACTAGTTCCAACAAAATTCTACTCGATTGACCAAGTAAAGCTTTATAATAGGAAAGAAAATCTATATAAAACACAGTTGTAGAAAAATATAGAAAATCCATGAATCAGTTAGAATAAAATTAAAAAAAGTCGCGAGAATAGGGTCACAAGGCCATAATTGTTCAACACGGTGGTAAAGGAAATCCAAAATTCAATTGAACCACCACTGTCATGTGGTTTTCCAGTGTTTTTATCAACCTACACCCATAAATTCAAGAATGTTAGAACCAGTAGTCAATGCCCCAACCATACCATCTTTCATCCAATCCTAAAATCACATGTCATAATTACTCCCATCCAATAGTGCTTCTTGAAATCTCATTTTATTTATGCTCAAAGCATTAGTTAAATGCCTTAGTTTTTGACACAAAAAGGAGAAGTGGACTTAGTTAACAAAGCCTATACGGAGAAGTATATAAGATATTAGTTTTGAATTTAAGCCTCCCTTTTATACCGCAAGTCACTCTCTGTTTTGACCCGCAACTGAAATCTAAATTTAAATTATATTATTCTCTTTGATTTTTTTCACCAGTTACCTTTATTGTGTTATTAACTGACCCAAAATATGCCATGCAATATCATTTGAAGCAGAATCAAATGACCTCTATACACACAAAAAATTATTATCGGTTCGTATGAAAATCACTGGATCAAGCGAGGTCACTTTGGCAGATCAATCGCGAGTCAAAATAGCAGGTCATTTGAGGGGAAAAATAGAGAGTCACCCATCAAGTTCCGTTAGTTTATGCACATCCTCCATATATAGTGTGTGCTCCGTTATATGGATTCGAATTTAATATGGTTTATTATCATTTTATTTTTGTTCTATTTTTGTCCATAAAATTTCATTTTAAGTTTTGGCTTTCTTGTTTATTGGATAGATTTCCTCTGTATATAGACAATGGGAGTCTGATTTTTTTGGGAGCAAGCGTAGTGAAGATGAATGCATATAAGCTTAATTCATCAGATGGATGAAGTTACTTAAATATATATGAACAAAAGTAATTTGGTAATGGTGATGATTTGCTTTTAAAGGGGAAGGAAGGTCTGAAATTTTAAGGGCTTCCATATTCTACAATCAAGCATCTCAAGAGAACAAAAATATTCACCAAATATTCCTTAATTTGAAAGCAAAAAGGTCCAAAATTTTAAAGACTTCCATATTCTATTCTATACCAAGCAACCAAGTGTACAAAACGAAGTTGCACTTCAAACCATTCAGACACCAAATAAGAAGAAGTCAACCAAGAATTATGGAGAAATGAAGGACAAACCAAACATAGTGTTCAACATTATTTATAACTCTAAGCCCCACGAGGGCAATTTCTATAATTATTTCGCTAGCATACCCTGTCTATGTAAACAAGATTGTATATTTCCCTATCTCCTAAGAAATCCATAACCCACTTGCTAGTGCCTCTCTCCTAGCACTCAATATCGACCTTTCAAACTGTAGCATTTGTTATTAGTGTCTAGGATTTTGACTAGTGCTATATTCTAAATGGTGGACATATATCAATAAATGATGCAATGAACCCCAATTAGATTCTAAAATCATACAAACCATTATGTTTTGTGAAAATCCAAATCAAACTCTATATTATGTTGTTCAAATGTTGGTCAGTTATGGTTGTTCTCATTGTTAGTAATCTAGACTCTAGCGGTATGATGGCTTCCATTACATAGGATAAGGTTAAGGGAGTTTCCCTCGTAGACCTTTTAGGAGTTATTCGATATGCCCAGAGGATGTGGGGGAGCTCGTCCACACATGTAGCATTGGCCTTTTCAAACCTCTCCTTCCTTCCATCATGGACTATTTTATTAGATGCTTTTACATGTGCATTGATATGAGAGAAAGCTACCGAGATGTAGTATTACTTTAGTGCATTACTGCTACAAAAATCTTGGAAGGTCTTACTTTCAAAATGCGTACCATTTTCGGTGATGAGTCTTCTTAGCACACCAATCGGGTTATAATCCTTCTCCAAATAAATTTGGTCATATCGACATCTCTAATGTTCTTCAGTGTTCTGTTTCAATCTATGTAGTGAAATAGTCTATATGCCGACTATCAGGTAATTCATATTTCCAGTCACAATAAGTAATGGTCTTATGATGTCCAGCCCCCACCGAGCAAATAACTATAGGTTGGTCAAAGACTCGAGGTTGGTGAGAATAACTTGCACTTTTTTCACTATTTCACATGGGTGGTGTCTTTATGCATATAAGCCCACGAGTACTCCCTTATTAATTGCTCAAAATGCTAGTGACTTTCCTCCAGCATGACTTACCAAATTATTTTATATAAATTGTACATGACTTGGTCAATGTCACTTGGATGGACACATTATAGATATGGTCTAGTGAATGATATTTTGTAGAGCTTTCCTTCAGGTGACAAATAAAAATGACTAGCTTTAGCCCTAGTTTGATGGGACTCTCTCTTGTCCGGGGGGTAGCATATCTTCCTTCAAATACTTGATTATAGAGTACATCCAATCAGGAGATTTCTTCATGGATATCTTATTATCCTCATCTTATTTCATCTGGATGATTGGTGGCGCTTGGTACTCCAATTGTATCATTATATTGAGGTCGAACTTGATAGACAAAGACAAAGTGGTGAATCATTTGCATGGCTATTATTTCCCTTTGGGAATTATCATAATTGGACATGCTGGAATTTTACGACTAACTCCTGAGTCTTTTAGAGGTAGGATAACATACGTTCATATATCGTGTTATAATCTCTAACTATCTAATTAGATAGCAGTCTTGATTCGTAAAATATGTAAAGTGCCTAGCGCTCAGTGATAAGGATTTCCTCAGTCCATTTATGATAACTTCATACTCTGACTCATTGTTTGTTAAGTTAATGCCAAATCGCATAGACTATTTGAAGATGGTGAAATTTGGAGTAACTAATATTATCCTAACTTCGTCCCCCTTTGTGTAGGATGCTCTGTCCACATAAAGGGTAAATCTGTTATTCTCTTATAACTTTTCCATGGCTATTTAATCATCATGATTATGGTTCTACTCAAGTCAATGTTGTTCGGCGAACTCCAAGATGAAATCTGCCAAAACCTTACCTTTTAATATGTTTCTAGGTTGATCATAGATATCAAACCTCCCAAGTTCCACCGACCACTTGCACATCTATCTAGAGAGGCTGGACTTTCTGAGGATTGCTTTTAATGTAAAAGAGGTTATAACTATGATAAAATGTGCCTCTAATTAGTTTTTTAATTTGCGTTAGGCTATAACTAGGGAATAAGACAATTTTCCCAATGGGAGATATCGTAGGTAGGCATCTAATAATGTTTTACTAATGTTGTAAATTAGGGCTTGACGGCCCTCCTTCTCGCAAACTAAATCCCAGATGAATACATGACTAAATACTGAGAGGTAATCGTAAAGTATATCCCATGGATTAGGAACCTTAAGTAGGGGTGGTCGACTGAGGTAAATCTTGATCTCCTTTAGTGCCTTCGCACATTCTCTATTCGTGGCTCCATTTTTCTCCTTTCTTAGTAAAAAAAAGAAAGGTCGACATTGCTTAGAGTATTTATTAATAAACCAATTGAGTTCCTTAAGCATCCCAATAAGTTTTTCATGTCCATAATGATCTTGGGAGTATGAATGATATCTATCGCTTTAATCTGATTGGGATTCGCATTGATTCCTCTTTACCTGAATAAGTAGCCAAGGAATTTACTGGACAACACTCCAAAGGAGCACTTAGCCATATTTAACCTCATTTTATAATATCTAATGACTTCAAATATATTTTCTTGATCTGAGAGGTGATATTCCTTCTATTTACTCTTCATAAGCATATCATTGTACACTTCTATGGTATCACCCAATTGTTATTTAAACATTTTAGTGAGTAACTGCTAGTAGGTCGCTTATGTATTTTTTAGTTCGGTGGGCATAATTGTGTAACAGTAAAGTCCATGTGTAGTGATAAAAGAAGAATTTTCATTATCAATTCCATATAGATGGATTTTGTGGTAGCCAAAATAAGCTTCAAGAAAACTCATTCGTTCATGGACGACTATGACATTGACTACCTGGTCAATCTTTGGTAAGAGGAAGATATCTTTAGGATGTACCTTGTTTAGTTTGGTGAATACAATGCATACTCTTAAATTCTCATTACTTTAATTGACTACGATTGGAATCGACAACCATTTGGTGATTTGATATTCGTTTATGGACCTTGCCTCTAGAAGTTTCATGACCTTATCTTTTCAAGGGTTGTTCGCTTGACCTTCTACGTTACTAACACGAATGTTAAATTAATGTGAAGTCTTTGACATATTATTTCAGGTTTATGTCGTGCATATCATACGGATTCCATGCAAACATAGTTTGATTATTTTTGAGGAAGGATACTAGTTATTCATTATCATTATTGGTAAGAGAACTGTCGATGAATTTTTTTTGTGCGGGTGAGAATCATCGAATAAAACCACTTGGAGTGGTTCCAGGACCCTGTTGGGGGGAGAGGGATCTTCTACCCCCATTCACCCATACTTTAACTCTTTTTTATGGCGTCAAGAATCCAGCTGACATGTGCTCGGTCACGTGTGTTCAGGCCACTTGAGCCTATAATCAATGAAGACTTTAAGCTAGAATAGACTCCTTCAACTTCATCATTTGCATCATCAGATTAAGGAAATGATAAGTCCAAACTAACAGGGATAGCTATTAACGGGGCTTACGACTCTCCTAAGTTGGCTTATAAATGTAAGCGTGCCTATATGAGGGGGGACATGTATCATTGTAACCTCGCGTACTGTACAACTCCATTGACCTATATTTTTAAGAAATAAAGAACAAACCCAAACACCCCATGGATGTACATCTTATGTTGTGTGTGTGATTTCTTTATCCTTTGTTACATTCACTCTTGCTAGACTTATATTTATTGAACAACATTACAATTAGGAAATTGTCACCTATAATCATTATTAGGTGTGAGGCTTAACCCATAACTAGATTTATTATCATCACGTGCAAGACACGTTGGCAAATATAAGAAGTCATAATTTATTACTCCATCGAATGGATGAAGGAAAACATTGATAATAATAAAGAATTTTCCTTTATAGAGTGATACATCGGGAGAAGGGATGAGTGGGGAGGTAATGTTTGACATGATAGACTTAAAAGGCTTACGGAGGATGGGTGTCGATATGAATTTGGCGGAGGTCCAGTTATTTAGTACAACTACTCTTGTGTTGTTGATGACGAGGTGGGTCAGTTTCTATCGTAGGACCATGGGATAGTCTTTGGATGATATTGAGTTGGTCTGTCTTTTATCAAGGGGATATGTAGATACCCCATCCTAGTACCCCCTATTAGGTTCCTAACACTCATCAACTTACCATAAGTCATACATCACACTCTGAGTACTGATCTGGAGGAGACTGGGAGCTCACGAGAACCAGTTAACTCTGTTAAAATCTCTAACCCAAGATAAGCTCAATAAATCCTCTAAGGGATTTGAATTCTCTTTCCAACGGTCCATATCATGTGCGAATTAGCCTCACAGTCTGCACGAATAATTCGTTTTACTTCGAGTACCAATATGAAATCCACCGGGTGATCATGGGAACCATTTGACTCCATTAAACTCTCCAACTTGAGTTAATCTCAATGAAACCTCGAAGGGCTCTGAATTCCCTTTCCAACGGTCCATGCCGTGGGCAAAATCAACTTCACAATTCGCACGAACGATCCGTTTTAATGCGAAGGGCCACTAGGCACTTACGGGACCCATTTGACCTTAGTAAACTATCCAAATCAAGCGATGCTTAATGAAATATCTAAGTTCTTTGAATTCCCTTTCCAACGGTCCGTGCTGTGAGCGAATCAGTCTCGCGGTTCGCATGAACGACCTACTTTCCAAGAAAACCCCCCGTCTAAAGACCATTTATCTCTTTCGAGACTCGCTTGACTTTCATCAACTCATGGACACGGGAGTGGCTTAATGGATTATTAAAGGTATCTGAATTCCCTTCCCAATAGTCCCAGTCGTGCACGATTCAGACTTATGGTTTGCATTTTATGCCTATTTTTTCAAAAAAGTTCGTTCCGGACTGCCTATAGGCACTCTAGACCAAGGTAGGCACTGTGTCGATAGGCAGGCGAAGTGCCATGATGATCGGCACCACAACCCTAAATATCAGTATAAAAGGGCCATGACCTCACCCTTGGAAAGGGCCCCCTTTTAGTAGTCAACAAACTCTCTCGAATCCGAGCCTTCTCCTTTCCAAGAAAGTCCATTTTCTAACATTCCTTCACCGCAATTTCTTACCCCACTTAGCTATCCACCTCACCCTAATAATTTTACCTTCATACCACTAAAAAACCGACCTACATACATTCCATACTCAACAATAAAGACCTACAAGGAGGTCCATTCCTCACCCTTTTTCTAGTTTACTCATTTGGGTGTTATTATTCACTATATTCTCATTTTGTGATATCTTCTAGTTTTGTTTCATTATATCACATCAAATAATCTTCACTTTTTATTATTAGTATTGCACATAAATTATTTCCATAAATACCCCCAAAAGACAAAAATAGGGTTCATTCATAAATTCCCAAACTAAGACTTCACTATTTTCTCGTACTTTTACACTTGAACACATTTTCCTCCAATAACACTCAAAAGGAGTCCTACATTTAGATTTACGGGTTGAACCCCACCATTGTGGCGTCTTGGAGTAATCTCGAGATTCGAGTCCTCCCATTTAATTTTATATCATCCATATTTTATTTTATTTATTTCGTGAGTCTTGGACACCTACATATTCATGCTTCGTCCGAGATACACATTTGCTCTTTCATAGTGATTCATGATTCAACGAACACTTACATCATATGTTTATGACTATTTTTGGGTACACTCTTACGGATGAGTCCTCTTTTTCCATTACATGACGCGAGTCGGATAATTCTATTATCCCGTTATTTATATTATACATATGTATACACACATCACGGAGAAAAAAAGGAGAAGATTAACAAAGCCCATGAGAGACTGAAAGGGAATAATGGGTGCCTAATACCTTCCCATTTCGTAACTTAGTCCCTAGACCTTCGAATCACTTGGTTTAGTATGCATCAGTTTGACCTTGATGCAGTTCTCTTAAGGCGACACCATTCTTTTGCATGTTTTGGACATAATAGGTTGGCGACTCCATCTCTTGATTTTACCCCCCATTTGACGATGACTAATTTTATATCCGAGGCTAGACTGCAAAGACGCCGACACGAGTGGTGAAAAGAGGACCTCCATATCCTCAAATCACCCACACGCACATGGAAAAAAGGAGAAAGAGAGAGGGAAACTTTTCCCCATTCTTCTTCCTCGCCCCGACTTCGGGACCGGGCCCACGCTAGAGGAATTAGATCCGGAAGGCCACAATAGCAACTCTTCTGGGGACTTTTCTAGAGGACTAGACTATATTTTCTGCATGGGTGTTACTTATATTTACTCTCCTTCTTTTCTACATGTGTACATATGCCTCCACTTGTATGTTCCCTTTACTCATTTTCTTACTCCATTTATATATTTATCTCATGATAACCACTACCATGCTCTCTTATCAAGTATATATCACTCTTAACTCCTTTGTACATGCTCACTATGTTTCACCTTACACCTACTTGTATATATTCTCTATGCTCACTTTACACACTCGCACTTTTATATATTCTCACCTTTACTTACATGCTCCACACAACACCTGTAGATTATCCATGCTTAGTTTCACTATCACGAACTCTCACCTTTTCTTACTTGTATAAATATCTATGTTCACTTACACAACTCACACGCCACTTCTATATGATTCATGCTTAGTTTCACTAACACACGCCTTCACTTGTATATATTCACCTGTTCACTCACGCATTTGTATATTCATATGTTTCCCTATCACCATGCTTAGTATAGTCTTCATGCTCCATGATAGATTTAATTTTCATGATATTTGTGTATTCTCCCTCATAGTGGTAGTACTCCCCTTACTTAACATGAAAATAAAAAATCTCCATAAGATATTAATCAAGACTCATGCAGTTTTGCACGCTACATCTCCAGAGCATGACAATATTGACCAAAATTTTGTCTTATACTGAGGGGTCACTTCATGATGGGTGTCGATCCTGTATAGCTCGATTAACCTAAGCGATATGATTTTCACCTTCCATTGACCTCTTACTTTCAACGTATATCGAATGGTTCTCCCCGTAACGTATTGCTTGGCCGAACTCATGTCAAAAGGTATATAGTAGGGAACTCGTTCACGTACATCGAGTATATTGAATTTTCTCTTACATATACCGTCCCCACAAGGTATATCACATATGCTCAGGTATATTAAATGGATTATCCACACATACCGATGAATGATTGCTCTTATAGGAAAGAGGTATAAAATGGAAATCATCCAAAGGGGGTAACCCATCCACTAACCCACAAACTGCATAAACCTCATATAGCCTTAGGACACTCAAAATTAGTTTTTCGATTACTATGAGAAACTCTACCGAAATTTCAGATCGTCATATCGTCTGAATGTTTGCGCTATATCACCCTTTTTTTAAAATAGGACCCTGCCCGTGAGCCTAAAAACAAGTCAAATCGTGTCTTATATATTATACTCTATCTTTTCCCGAGGCTCATGTCTTGTCCGACGTTTTGCTTACATTTAGGTAAACATAATATAAGTGAAACCTAATAATAATAATCATGTTGAGGCTTTTCCCTCCTTTTTCCCTTTTTTGAAAACCAAAATACCAAAAACATATTTTCCCCTTTTCAAAATACTAAAAATACCCTTTCTTTCCTTCAAAAATAAACAAAAACCATTTTCCTTCTAAGGTCAATCGTATACCCAACTTTGGTCTGTATCCTTATTGTCTTCGGTCTTCCGTCAAACCACCTCAAAGCTCCACTGTTTCTTCTGCTTCTTTAATCGAATTTGAAATCTACCTCTGCAAGTTGTTCACGGAGAACACAGACTACACACCGACTGTTCAACCTGACTTTATGTCCATTCTAGCTCCATGCAGTTCCAAGAGTAATAACCCATATTTTGACCCCTCTACCCAGATTGTGCCCGCCAAAATACTCGGAACCTCCAAAATCTCACCCAAATGCCTTAAAGTTTGCCTATCCTTTCTTTTACACCCAACAAACTTTGTCGACTAAGCTTTGTCGCTCCTTACAAGAGCCTCTATTGCTATTCGCACTTGATCTGAGGGAAGTACTACATCAACTCCCAAGGTTTGGGCTAAAACTGCCCGCAGAGATGACCATTGACTACGAGAAGCTTAGTAGCCTATTTATGGAATCTCGTAAGTGAGCCGTGGAATCTGAGAAATGGGTGGTACTCGTAAAAGACATCAGCTTGTATGATGTCATCTAAACATGTCAAATATATTTCACCAGAAAGGATCAATGTACGACATTCTAAAGTTGCTCACAACCTTGAGACTCCAGGGACGTCTGGTTCTTCTTCACTCTTGCAGTTTATCACTGAGTGGGAAGACTTGTTTGATGAAGCTGTAGAGGTTATCGAATGCATCGATTACACTTGGAAGGAGGACATCATCACTACCGAATGGGGGGATGACTTCGATAGATCAGATGATGAACCAACCGTGGAGAAGACAGTTTAGTTACCGACTTGTGTGAATGATCTCTTTCGAAGAATTATTGGGGGAAATCAACAAAGTATCTATTTAACCCGAAGTAGATGAAGCCACGGGGTTATTATTCTTTCCTACCTTTGTTAACCACATGACTCGATCTAAGTAATATTACAAAGATTTGATTCCCCATTTATCTAAAATGGATAAGGTAAAGCGAGTTGCCTAAGATCTCCCAATTCCAGATATGACCATTAAAGTAAGTGAAGTTCTCGACCACTTCAAGAAAACCCATGCCAATATCACCTGGTGGGGGCTTTTCATGTGCTCCCAGCTACACCGAAATTCTCTGATAATACTCCTCACAGGAACCATAGTTTCTCCCTTTACCACTCTTGAAGAAGCCGTAAACATGGTTGGATTCCTAACCTCTACCAGACTCCTCTTTTTCTCTAAAGAAGAAATCCTAATATTTGGCCCCAATCACAATTATGCCTTCAACATCTCCGTCGAAGTTTTGGGGAAGACAATCCCGTTATCACTTGTCGATAATGTATTCACTCTCAATGTTTGCCCAATCAGAACCTTCAATCGCTTGGGATTGAAAGTTAGTGATCTCGCTCCCATATCTGTCACTGTGCATGCCTATGACAACACCCGTCGGGAAGTAATTGGTTCTAAGCTTACACTAGGGGATGGACCTATCAACCCTTTGATCGAGTTCCAAGTCATTGATACCCCTACTTGTTTTAATATACTACTTCTCCGTTCATGGATCTACAACATATTAGGAGTATCTTCATCTCTCTATTGGAAAATGAAGTTCTTCATTAAATTTCAGGCCATCACTGTCCTTTGGGATGACAACTGTTCAAACAGTGCCAACATCAACAACCCAGTATTGTAAATTCAACATAGGACCAATGGCATGTTCCTCTCCGGCTTTAAAATCGATCCACTCCGTGTCCCAGTGATAGATAATTTTAAAGACCAAGCTTGTCCAGAACACAACCCTCATGGAAATGTCAATGTAATCCAGATGTTCAAAAATATGCACTTCATACCCAGAATGTGGCTAGGACGATAACAAAAAGGGATCCTTGAGCCAATTGTCCTGAAGGAAGCCTTTCTCCCATGCTTCTTGGGCAACTAACCTTCACCAGCCGAACTTAAAACACTTTGGCGACCACGTTAGAAAAGAATTCGAAAGATGAAAAGACCATTTTTGTAGACTCTTTATATGGAAGGTTTAATAAAGAGGGTGAATACTTCCCCTTTTAAAGATTTTATGAACCATGGTATGATCCCACTGAGAAAAAGATGAAATCGGGGTTAGAGATATTTTTTTAAGATGACAACACCTTAGGCGAGGAATAAAAGCATGAGGTGAAATCTCTAACTGAGGAGACCATGTAAATTTGAAGACTCAGAGGGTATCGACATCGACGAGTTATTTAACCCGCAGACGCTGAGGCTAAGTCTCCACATAATTCATCAAGAAGTTGCGGTGTCAGACCCATCCACCAAGATTGAAACTGCTAAAGCATCTGTAATACCCCGTATCTATGAGGATATAGACTTTAATTAATTTGGTGATATAGGATTTAAATTATCTTGAGGATTTAACTAAATTAGTGAATTGATGTTTAATTAATTCGGGTTATTTTTAAAATTTACATATGCCTTAATATGAGGTCGATGTCAGAGAATTTTAGTAAAGTAACTCGGATGACAATTCTGAGTGCACGGTTGATTCTGAATAGTTTAAGATAGTCGAAAAAGAGTACCTGGGGGTAGTAATTAGGTCTCAGGGCATTTATAGGTATATCCGGGTCACACGGGGGTGCTCGGGTAACTTGGGCTTGGCCCATAGGCTTAAATTCAGGATTAGCAATATAAAACCTACATTAAGGAGTTTGTGGAAGACACAACTCAAAAATAAAATCCTAGTTTTTTAAAGGAGAAAATAGGGAGAAATTGGGGAAGCATTTGGGAACCAAATCAAGAAGAGGGGTGTGCTCTTTGTCAAACCTTCATCTACATCAAAGGAAATCAGACCCTACGAATTTATTCAGGCGAGTAGTTAAACTTTCTTTCAATTTAATTACAGTATTTCGATTCATATCATAGTGGGTGTGATACATGAATTCGTTTTTGGGAGTGAGCTATCATATGAAATGGGTTTTGGGGATTTGAGGATATTGTGAAAATTAAATATGAAATTGATGATGGATTATCATATAGGATTGTTAGAATCTGATGTTTACTCGAAACCCAGTAATCGGACTCATGTAATTTAGATAGGTAGAATTTAATCTAGGTTGAGAACAAGATAAACTGTTAAAAACCCAAATTGGGAGGTATTGGGGAAACTTAGAAATCTAATGATTTTGAAGATTAATATAATGATTAAAACGTATTTTTAAGGGTAAATATATAATGGGAAAAATGGTTAGAGTTTCAGGTTCGAAGAGGAAGGGTTTGAGGTTTTAACAATGCTAGAAAACTAAGACCAACATCGTGAGGAAGACGAAGGGGATGGAAAATGTAAAGGGTCATTAGAACGACCAGTGAAGTCGTTCAAGCAACGCTGGAAAGTCATTCGAATGACACTAGACGTCATTTAAACGATGGTAAGGACTTTTGGGAAATGTCTATTTTGCCCTTATTTCCTTTTGGGATATTTTTAAGGATTTAATTAGTGTACAGAAAAATTAAAAGGAGAAAATACTTAGCGCCTTGGGTGGTGGATATGAGATATGTTTTATTTAGATAGAGCGCCAATCTAAATAACGAAAATTGGGTGAAATAAAATCAAAAGGTTATAATACGGACCAAGTTTGGGAGTCCGGGCATTAGAGTGGAGTGACACCACTTGGATAAAAATTAATCTAGGTAAAATCAATTAAATTAAGGGTCGGGAATTTGACTCGAATATTTTTTAGGCTAGTGCAATGGGAGTGTAATACCCCGTATTTTTATGGCTTTTAAAATTGGGGATTTATTAAATTTAATTGAGTTATTAATTTAATATTATTTTCGAATTTTATTTTAAATATTTATTAGCATGACGAGAGTTAATAATTATTGGGAATTTGTTGAAGATTACTAGATGAGTAAAGTAATATGTATAATCGAATTTATTAAAATTGTCACGAGTGAATAATATGACAATTATGGAAAATAAAGTCGGGACGCGCCTGTGTCGTGTCAGGACTAAATTATTATTATAAGAAGTGAATAAATTATAAGTCACTCGTATGGTCATTTCGAGTGCACCAACGTGTCCGTAAGGGTCAAGATAGTCAAAAAAGTGCACCCGGGGGTTTAATTTAGGTCTCGGGGCATTTTTAGGCCTAATTGGCATCCCGGGAGGGTACTATAGTCATTTTGTATTTTTGGGTAATTAAACCCACGAATTTTCCTAGTTATATCAGCTATTAGAGATGATATTTTGGGGTTAACAACCACAGAAACATAGAACGGCCATTAGAGAATAAAGATAGAGAGCTTTTCAAGAATTGATCACAAACGATAGCAGCTCTTTCAAGATTAACACCACCGAGGCATAGATCATAAGACGAGGAACGCAGCCATATCCTTATCATCAACAAATCAGACCTTCGAATCCCATGCAAGTATCTATCTTTCTACTTTTCTAGTTAATGTTTCACCCATGTTAGAATAGGATTGAAAGAAATATATTTCCTATGAGAATTTGATGATTTAGGGAATTTAAATCACATGCTTTAGCGGAGATAAATATATTCTGGAAATCTCAACATATGTAGAGGATTATCCACAAAATTGTATTGGTTTAGAAGTGAGAAATCTGGAAAAAGAATTGAAAATTGGAAATTTAATGTAAAACTAGGGTTCTTGAATATTATGATGAATTACCCCCTTTAACTTGATACCTTGGATGAAATTGTACATGCCTCACATGGGAAATCATGTATATAGATATATGTAATCGGTAGTAAACTTGTTTGGGAGTTTGGGGATCATTAATGGCGTTTTGGAGGAAATTATTAGATGAAACCCGTAGGTCGAAATTTCAGTTTCTGGGCAAAGAACTGCTTGATCAATCGATCGACCCCTCCTGGAAAACTGCATGTTTTTCCCCTTTTTGTTTAATTCGGATAAAATATGTAAGAACCCTTGAATATCATTTAAAGAGTATAATGGGTCATGAAGAGGACCAACATGGTCTAAGTAGACTCCGTTGAGTGAAATTTTATATGGGATGAAATTGTGGGTTAACGGGGGGTTTCATCACATATTGGAAATTGTGTGTACGTTCACTAAAGAATTGAGAAACTCGTGAAAGAATTAGACCAAAATGTTAGAGAGGGTGCACCTACTGAAATTATCTTTAGTGAGAGTGAATACTTCGAGATATGAGAAGTCTGTGTGAAATTATTACAATTGAGAATAAAAGATATGAATCATTTGTGCGAGATAATTGGGTAAAATTGTACTGAGTACGGTTAATAGTAATTATTATGGGTCGTGGGCGAACCTAATTTGGAAATGTGAATATTTATATATATAGCCGTGTGACTGTGTGCATATACTAAATATTATATTTGTGAATACTCATACCCCCGCTACTTGCTATCACGGAGGTTGCCATGCCGGGACAGTCTTATCTCGATGGGACCTTTATAGGGGATATTGACTTGTCTCCTAGAACATAGGATTCCTTGGTACAGGCTACCTGAGAATGATAGTCAGACGATCCTAAGAGACGTGAGGGGTATGTGCTGACCTCTTAGTGACTTGAAACTATGCTTCACCTCTATTTTGTGTGTATTGTGTTAATTCAGTTCGAGAGTGATTCCGAACAAGTATTTCCCTTAGTACGAGAGATACGGGGACTTGATAGCAGAGTATGCCAGCGCCATAGATTTTATATGGGGTGCCGATAGTATATATTAATATATGAGTAATTAATATATATACGTATATATGGAAATATTCTATTGTGCGTATAAGTAGTTAAGTATTGAGTAAATGCTCCAAACTTTATAGTAAGTGTTCGAGAACCTTGTAAAGGTACTGAGATATTCTAAGGAACGTAAGTAATCATGAAGAGATTGATCGCTAAACTAAATATCATAGCCTTGTTAATTATCGAAATAAAACTTTATGGGGAATAAGTTAGATAGACTTATGAGATTTAGTAGTACGGTAGGCGTGCACACTAGATAAGAGGTGAGAATTCTCAAGAGAGTGTCGCATACTAACATGGTTGTTACATTAGCCGGTAAGCATTTTAAATACTTGCTAAACTAATTTAAAACTGCTTTACACTCGGGCTCTGACCCGTCTATTGTCATTTTCTCTCTCTTGTATATATATATATATATATGTATGTATAATAGGTTCCCAACCACAGGGGGGGTCAGGCATAGGTTCTTTGGATTGGACGTGCTGCAGCTTATGTGGGAGTTGCAGGCCCTTGCCTTAGACGACCTATTATTTGATTCAATTCTTGTTTTAGTTCTTCATAGTTAGGGCATGTGTCGCCCGATTTCCTATTCCGTTTGGATTTGTCAGAGATTTGTATTTATTTATATTTCCACTATTCAGTACTCATTGGGAGTTAAACCTTGTGAGGATGATTTCATTTATGGTTCTTCAACTTGGTTTTGTTAATTTAGATGGCTTAATTCTTTTGTGTTGATTGCCATCCTTATCATTTATGTGATTCTTAAACTGATGATTGTTTAAAAAGGTTTTCGTATTGGAATTTAATATAATGGAAATAAGACTTTAAATTGTCTTGACACTTAGCTTAATTGTTTAGGGTGTTTAAATTGGAAATATTTATTTTGCGACAATGATGCTAAGAATGAACCAACCGTTCACCTTGATTTTTAATTTAATAAAGGACTTATCACTCGGTATTTAATTAGGTGGTGTGTCACATGGAGTTAGGCACGAGGTAGCCGGTTTAATTTATTATAGAGATATATAATAAATTATCGAATATTAAATTTAATGAGGGGTGTTAAACTTAATAGTAGAATTTTGTGTAAGAAATTCTAAGGTTGAAGATACGGATCGAATGAGTGAATCAAGGTATTGTAGTTGGGTGACACTACCTAAATAACAAAATAATTAATTTGTGATTCATTAAATTACAAGTCGGGATATAGACTTGGGTATTTTGGGCTAGTGCTGCGGTTGTTAGGCACGGATTAACTGGACTTTTATTAAATATATGTATACGTTTAGTGTGATAGTGTGTGTGTGTGTGTGTGTGTGTGTATATATATATATATATATATTCACACACACATTTATATTTGTATGAATTATAGATATCAGTGTGAATAATATTTATAGATATACATACCCCTCTAGTGATACCATAGGAGGTTGTGCGATGTTGGTGAATCCTCTGGCTTGAGAAGTAGGGAGAGTATAGTCCCCAGGCCATATCACCTACTATTTTATTGCGTTATTTATTTTTCGAGCTGAGATGCTTTGGGTATGATTCGGTTTCACTTTCGGGGGGAATATGACCGCCTCCACTACGTTGCGATATTTTGCCCAAGTTCAATGTGAGCTAGCAGGGTTAGATTGAGTATGCTTGGGACATGATAGCATTTTAGAGAAAGCATCCGGTGAGTTATTACTCAGAAATTGATGTTTATTATAAGCGACATGTGTGTGAATGTTGTAGTATACTAGTATGTATATTATTTGAGTGGATAATTATATATGGGATTAATACATAAGTGTGAATGTACTTTTATATAACTAGCGTGAAAGCTATATGATTAGAAAGAGTTTTCTATATAACTAATGTGAACATTATATGATTTAATATAGTTGAACCGATTAATAAGTTAACAAGTAGATAACATAATAATCAAAGTAAGGATACTCGGGTTGGAGTAGTGTGGTAGAAAGAGATGTGATACGGTTAGTTGAGTGGGGTAACATTACTAGGAAAGTTGGAAGGCCAGCGTTAGGTGTCCACATTAGATGAGGGGTGAGTTATACATCAAGAGAGTGCGACACTAGCTTAAATATGAAGAATGTGCATGCATATTTAATTATTTCAATTTAACTTCTTGCTAAATATTTTCAAAATGTTTTACTTAGGCTCTGACCCGTGTGAAAAATATTTTTCAAAACCTATTTGGTGTCCAGCCACAGGGACGTCAAACTTGATGATTATATCCAGGGATGCGTAGCTGGAGCTCGTGTGAAAGTTGCAGGACTTTGCTAAAGATGCTTCATTCATTTATTCCTAGTGTAGGGACTTTATTTCAGTATTCTGTTGAGCATGTCATCCTTATATTTAGTATTAAATTATTTATTTGACCTTGTGTATCTCGATTATTATTTCAGTTTACTGTTGAACCGATTGTTGGTTAGGTCCTCTTTATTCATATTATTCATCTTTATTGGATTTAGTTACCAGGTTGTGTGTATGGTTTAATTATTATTTACTTCCGCATGTTGTTGATTAATGAAATATGATATTTGGCACCAGTCTATTTAAATTACTAGGTGGTTAGTAACTTTAAAAATATTTTTGACAGTGATGCTAAGAATGAGCCATATGAGACCAACATTTTATTTTCATCACGGGCCGGCCACCCGTTATTTTAGTAGGTGGGGTGTCATATATGGTATCATTGCATCAAGTTTTTTGAGTCCTTAGGATCTGTACGACTTATTATGTTTTAGCTTAGCGTTCTTTGATATAGAGCCTTATTATAGGATTGTTGTATTTCTTCACGTATGTGACTTACGTTCTCCAGCTATCAATTATAGATGATGCGATTCATATACGAGTTTGATTAGGCTTCGTACACCGAACAATTTTGGACGACCAACGAGGGCTGTTAGAAGGACTGCAGGGGGAGAGGCTCACAGAAGCCATGGAATATTCTGGGAACGGTGATCGCAATACAAGTCACCATGATTATTGTTCAGGCTAGATGGCATTGGGATAATCATTAGGGCGTAGTAGTTTCCCTAAGCACCATCATAGAAAGTGATGGTGCGACTCACCCAACGTAGTAGGTAAAGGGGGGGAGAGTTGGAAGAACTCTTCCGAAGAGACATCCGTAAGGATTCGGGGAAGAAAGGGAGTGTGATGGGTCAATAAAAGGAGATAACCTAAAGGTAATTGTGTAGGGTGGAGTGTGCAGTGGCATCCAGGATTTTATTTTGGACAAAATTTTGGGTCAGAGGAGCGGTGTTGTAGTGATGGGAGTGAGTCAACATTACTATGGAAAGATACCATGAGTAACGAAGAAGTCGGGGTGCGGTTTGACCGCAAATCCTCTTATCAGCTGTTTAAATAAAAAGGGGAATGACACATAGAGATGTCTTATGTGTAAAGAGTAGGAACACATATGTGGATATTTTCCATAGTGAATTGGGGGACAGGAGCAGGATCCCTAGTAGTGGAAATAATAATAAGAAGTTATTGGTCGGTTGGGACGGGGGTATTGTGTCCAGGAACAACTTGAATCGCGAGTGCCATTGTCAATTGAAAGTATGAGTTTTATCAGGGGATGATTGGGGTCTGTTTTGTGTGACCCGAGTGAGTCACATTAATTTTATTAGTATTAGATTCGTATGAGAAACGGGTTTAGTAGAGTTATTGTTAATATTACTATAGTTGTATTTATGCACCATTGAGTTAGCGGGGCTATCTTTAGTTCCATCTATAGGGGAGCAGGTGTGGACACTGAGAGGATATTTTATGGGGATATCTCATTTTGAGAGGTGATATTCGAGGTATGGTTTTATCCTGGGTACGGACTGTTAAGCGAGGGTGGGCAGTTGTAGCAAGACTATCGTGTTTGAGGTTCCCGGACATGATGTATATTCTTACGATGTCTCACTTAAAAGAGGGTCGAGCATGCTATAATATTTTTTTAGGAAGTAGACTTCAAAGAGTATGGTTGTCTATTTACATTTGATCCCAGTGCATAGGGACTTTTACTGATGTGATTCAGGGTATATCGGGTTCACTGTTGAGCGGAGAGTTTTTAGCTCATTATTGTTTACGTGCTGAGAACTTTGTAATAGTGAGAGCGTCATATCGCATAATGCCTTGAGAGACATGTGCATAGACTATTTGATTTATGTGTCGAGAGACATAATTTTTGATATCATGGTTATGTGCTTTGGATCCACAAATTTTGATAATCGACAATGCTAGGGAGTAGTGCATTGGGGAAAGTTCTTTTGAGCTTCGTTGAGGGATGTTACACAAATTGACCTTAATAAACATTGGGGTAATGAGAAATTGTTGGATGCTAGTGCATCAGTTTTATAATGTTAAATTATTGAATGTGTAGAGGAAACACTTTAAGCTGAGAGCTATTACGGTATATGGCCAATGGATCCGGGTGTTGCTATGAAGGAAGCACAGAGAAAACTTTTGCACCTCAAGTTAATAGGTGGGGCAATATCGAGTATAAGTAAATTGCAATTTTTATGGTAATCGAGAATATCTGTATGATATAGCCACATCGAGATTGCAAAGCTAAGATTGAGATAATTATGATACGTACGAGACGTTAGTGATAATTATGCTGAGATATTTGGGCTATAGTATATAGTATGGTGAGACTTTGTGTTCACTGTTCCAATGTATGATTTACTTATGTTGGTTATCACCTAAAGGAGGGTCTAGCCTATATATATGTGTATATATGTTATAGTATGTTCCATAATAGACTTATGAGAAAATGTTTGTATTGTTATATTTAATCTCGGGGAGTAGGGACGCTTACTGATGAGTTTTAGGGTGGATAAGGCTTATTATCGAGCGGAGAGATATAGCTCGTGATTGATTCGCACTAAGAAACTAGTGACAGTAAGGGGTGCCGTATTGTATGAAGTTTTTTATAACATGAGAGTGGACGAGTATACTTTTATGTCAAGAGACATGAATTTGGGGGTACGGGCTATGGACTGAGGGCCTAACGGATCTCAATGACCGATAAGTTAGGTAGTAGTGTATGGGGGGTTCCTTGTTTTAATTTCGCTTTGTGAGACATCCCACGTATGAAACTTAGCGCAACGTTAAAAGTGGGGAGATGTTTGGTCAACGGGTGCAACTGGCATAGTATGGTCGGTAACGACCCCTTGCCAATACCAGAACCACGATCAAAATGGTAAAACCGTACTGTACCAATTTATCGGTCGGTATATCAAAACAAAAACCAAAACCAAAACCAAAACCAAAACCAAACCGACCAATTTTTCAATTTTTTGTTTTTTTAGTTTCAGTAATTTCGGTTTCAATTCGATTTTTTCCCAATAAATACCAGAATTTCGTACCGGTTTATACATTCGATACATCTGGTATATATTTCGTATCGGTTTATGGATTTGGTAAATACTCAAATCAAACGAAAACATAAATTATTTTTTTGCAAATACCAATGAAAGTTTATGAGATTAAAATTTGGGTTTTAGAAGCAACAAATAGACACAAAACACTTACAGTGCCACCCCACCAATAAACATTTAACTAATTGTAGAAACAGGCACAACGAAACAGGGACTTAAACTAATTGTTTTAGCACGAAACATGGACTTAAACTTAAACGAAACAGGGACAAAATCGAGTGTAATAGAAGATATGACAAAACAGGGACAAGATATATATATCAAAGTTGTACATTTTTTACGTGGCATGGGTTAGTGTAAGAACAAAAAATGAAGCAGTTTGTTTCTTTTATGTTTCTTTTTAGTTCAACATTCGTTTGGGATTTGATATATATCAGCTTAAATATGATATATATATCAACTCAAATATGCACTTTGGTATATACAACTTTGATATATCAAGAACGCAATATGAGAACAAAAGTAGTTTTCCAACTTTGATATATATATATATCAACTCAAATCTGTACTTGGTTTCGTCGAAACAAAAAATGTACAGCTTAAAAATATATATCGTGTCACAAGAACACATCCTAAGAACAATAAGAGGAACCAAACAGGGACAATGCAACATTGATTTGGGTTGGGAAAAAGAAGAAGTTACCTCGTGCTTTGGAGAGATAGATTTCTGATTTGTTCTTGTGTGTGCGGGAGGCTGATTTTCTTTTTTAAGTTTAGGGTTTGGTGGTATTTATAGTATGGGAAATGAATGGATGAGATTATTTTAAAAAAATGAAGGGTCTTGATAATGGGTTATGATATTTTTTTAAATATAATTTTTATTTGGTAAGTGATATGATAACATACAGTAAGTTTGGTACAGTATTTCGGTAATTTTGGTACGGTAAATTCGGTAAATTGGTTTTTTATATCTAAAAACCAAAACCAACCAAAATTTTTATGGTATTTTCGATTTTGGTAAAATCGATTTTCGGCATTTCATAATATGAAACCAAAACAATTTTTTCCCGGTTCAAAATGGTAAGATACGGTAAAAACCCGTACCAGTTGCACCCCTAGTGGTCATTAGGACATGGGATTGGTACCTTGGTAATTATACATATATGTAATTATGACTCTGAGTTGAAAGTTATATTACGATTTAAGGCTAGTGGATCCGGGTAACATTTGTGCAGATAGGCACGGGTATAGGGTGTATGGACGCCCTGGGTAATTAATTTAATTTTAATATAATTCGTGATTAGAAGGGTTAGAGATATGTGCAATGATCTTAGGGGCATGTGAGTAGGGGAGCATTCGAGGTTTGGAGTACTTGAGTCATCTTAATTTCGAGAATCAAATTCCTTTTTTTTGGGGGGGGGGGGGGGGGGGGGGAGTATGTAATATCCCGTATTTTTTAGGATATTAAATTTTATTAATTTGGTGATATAGGATTTAAATTATCTAGAGGATTTAGTTAAATTAATGAATTGAGATTTAATTAATTCGGGTTATTTTTAAATTTTACATGTGTCTTAATTTAAGGTCGAGATTGGAGAATTTTAGGAAAGTAACTTAGATGACAATGTGGGCGGTTGATTCTAAATAGGTCGAGATAGTAAAAAAAGAGTACCCGGGGGTAGTAATTAGGTCTCGAGGTATTTTTAGGTATAGTTGGGCTCACACGGGGGTATTTGGGTCATTTGGGCTTGGCCCATAGGCTTAATTTTGGGATTAGCAATATAAAACCTACATTAAGGAGTTTGTGGCAGACACAACTCAAAAAGAAAACCCTAGTTTTACAGTGGAGAAAAGAGGGAGAATTGGGGAAGCTTTTGGGAGCCAAATCAAAAAGAGGGGTGTGTTATACGTATACATCAAAGGAATCAGACCCTCTGAATTTATTCAGGTAAGTAGTTCAACTTGCTTTCAATTTAATTGTAGTATTTCGATTCATATCATAGTGGGTGTGATAAAGAAATTCATTTTTGGGAGTGAGCTATTATATGAAATGGGTTTTGGGGATTTGAGGATATTATGTAAATTAAATATGAAATTGATGATGGATTATCATATAGGATTATTAGAATCTGATGTTTACTCGAAACATAGTAATCGAACTCGTGTAATTTAGATCCATAGAATTGAATCTAGATTGAGACCTGGACAAACTATTAAAAACCGAAATCGGGAGGTATTGGGGAAAGTTAGAAATATAATGATTTTGAAGATTAATATGATGATTGAAACGTATTTTTGAGAGTAAATATATGATGGTAAAAATGGTTTGAGTTTAGGGTTCAAAGAGGAAGAGCTTGAGGTTTTAATAATGGCAGAAAACTAGGACCAATGTCGTGAGGATGAAGAAGGGGCTGGAAAAAGTAGAGGGTCGTTAGAACGACCAGGGAAGTCTTTTAAGTGACACTGGAAAGTCGTCCGAATGACACCAGACGTCGTTTGAATGACGGTAAGGACTTTTGGGAAATGTCAATTTTTCCCTTGTTTCCTTTTGGGATATTTTTAAGGATTTAATTAGTGTATAAAAAATAAAAAGGCGAAAATACTTAGGACCCGGGGAGGTGGATATGAGCGATATGTTTTATTTAGATAGAGTGCCAATCTAAATAACGAAAATTGGATGAAATAAATTCAAAAGGTTATAATACAGACCAATTTAAGGAGTCGGGGCATTATGGTGGAGTGACTCCACTTGGATAAAAATTAATTGAGGTGAAATTAGTTAAATTAAGGGTCGGGGATTTAACTCGGATATTTTTCAGGCTAGTGCTACGGGAGTTCGGTACGGGGTAGCCGGTTTAATTTACTATAGAGATATGTAATAAATTATCGAATATTAAATTTAATGAGGGGTGTTAAACTTAATAGTGGAATTTTGTGTAACAAATTCTAAGGGGTGAAGATTCGGATCGAATGAGTGAGTCTGCGTATTGTAGTTGTGTGACACTACCTAAATAACAAAATAATTAATGTGTGATTAATTAAATTACAAGTCGGGATATAGACTTGGGTATTTTGGTCTAGTGCTACGGATTTTAGGCACGGGTTAGCCGAACTTTTAATAAATATATGTATACAGTTAGTATGATAGTGTATATATATATATATATATATATATAGATATAGATATGAATGTAGGAATTATAGATATCAGTGTAAATGATATTTATAGAAATACATACCCCTCTAGTGCTCTTATAGGAGGTTGTGCGTTGTGCATGAATCTCCTGGCTTGAGGGGCAGGGAAAATATAGTCCCCAAGTCATATTGCCTACTATTTTATTGCGTCATTTATTTTCAGATGTGAGATGCTTTGGGTATGATTCAGTTTCACTTTCGAGGGGAATTTGATCACCTACACTACGTTGCGATATTTTGCCCAAGTTCGGTGTGAGCTAGCCCGACTTGAGGTATCCGGGTTAAAGTGAGCATGCCTGGGACATGATAGCATTTTAGATAAAACATCTGGTGAGTTATTACTCGGGAATGGATGGTTATTATACGCGACATGTGTGTGAATGTTGTAGTATACTAGTATGTATATTATTTGAGTGGATAATTATATACATGATTAATACATAAGTGTGAGTGTATTTTTATATAACTAGCGTGAAATTTATATGATTAAAAAGAGTTTCCTATATAACTATTGTGAACGTTATATGATATAATATAGTTGAACCGATTAATAAGTTAACGAGTAAATAACATAATAATCAAAGTAAGAATACTCGGGTTGGAGTAATGTGGTGGAAAAGGGATGTGATACGGCTAGTTAAGCGGGGTAGCATAACTAGAAAAGTTAGAATGCAAGCGTTAGGTGTGCACATTATATGAGGGGTGAGTTATACCTCAAGAGAGTGCGACACTAGCTTAAATATGAAGAGTGCGAATGCATATTTAATTATTGCAATTTAACAGCTTACTAAATATTTTCAAAATGTTTTACTTGGGCTCTAGACCGTGTGAAAAATATTTTTCAAAACCTTTTAGGTGTCCAGCCACAGGGACACCCAGCTTGAGGATTCTATACACGGATGCATAACTACAACTCATGTGGAAGTTGCAGGACTTTGCTATAAACGCTTTGTTCATTTATTCCTAGTGTATGGACTTTATTTCAGTATTCAAATTTAGTGTTCAGTTATTTATTTGACCTTGTGTATCCAGGTTACTGTTTGAGTTTACTGTTGTATTTTATTATTGAACCAATAGTTGATTCGGTCCTCTTTATTCATATTATTCATCTGTGTTGGATTCAGTTACCAGGTTATGTGGATGGTCTGATTATTATTTACTTCCGCATGTTGTTGATTAATGAAAGATAAAATTTGGTACCAATCTATTTAAATTACAAGGTGGTTAGTAACTTTAAAATTATTTTCGACAATGATGCTAAGAATGAGCCATATGAGACCAACGTTTCATTTTGATCACGTGTTGGCCACCCAGTATTTTAGTAGGCGGGGTGTCACGACGCCTCTCCTTAACTGGCATTCCATTTCGGTTCAGCCTTCTCAAGCCCAACAAAACCCTACTATTCACCCTATTTAACAACCCCTATACTTTTCACTATTTATTCTATTTTGTATATTAATGTAAACGATGCCTCTTTTGATGAGGTTCTAATTTTTATATTCCCCGAGAATGAAATAAATGAATATTTTGAGTAGCCTGTTGTGCCTTACATTAATTTCATTGATTCTAATCAATCTTTTGATGATGATGATTTTGTAAATGAAAAATTCTTAATTCATCTCAATAAAGAAAATAATAAGCAATATAACTGCATTTAAACTAATGATGATGAAACTGTTTTTATTAATCTAGGTTCTAGTAGCCATATGCGCGATATTAGGATAGGGTTTACCCTCAATGAGTATAAGCGGGCATAATTCAAAGAGATTTTAAAAGAGTTTGTAGACGTCTTCGTGTGGTCCTACGACGACATGACATGGATTGATCCAGAGATATCTCAACACGAGATCCCCACTTTCCCAGAATGCAAACCACTCAAGCAAAAATTGAGGAACCTTCAAACATAATGGTTCCTCAAGGTTAAAAAATAAGTAGCCAAATAGTTAAACGTGGGCTTCATTCGCATAGTTGAATACCCTTAATGGCTTGCAAATATCGTCACCGTTCCAAAGTCAGAAGGAAAAGCCCGCATGTGTGTTGACTATTGGGATTTGAACAAGGCCTCCCCGAAAGATGATTACTCTATGCCTGCTGATCATCTAGGTGGATTTGATCATCTAGTAGCTCATACTCCAAATGTGCACTTCGTCGGGTTGAGCTTCATTTGGTATTTATCCAGTTGATCAAAGGTCTGACCTAAGTCAACTAGATGATCAGCAGCTCTCTTGCTCTTTGTCAGCATATCATCGACATAGACTTCCATATTGCAACTGATTTTTTTGGCAAAAACCTTGTTCATTAGCCGCTGGTATGTCGCTCCTGCATTTTTCAAACCAAAAGGCATAACATTATAACAATAAGTTCCCCTAGGGGTAATAAAAGAAGTACTTTCCCTGTCTTCAGGTTTCATTTTGATCTAGTTGTAGCCAGAGTAAGCATCCATGAAGCTGAGTAGCTCGTGTCTCGAGGTAGCATCCACTAGTTGATCAATTCTGGGCAATGGAAAGTGATCCTTTGGGCATACCTTGTTGAGATCGGTGAAATCAACACACATTCTCCATTTATTGTTTTTATTCTTTACCATCACCACATTTGCTAACCAGTCTGGATATTTCACATCTTCAATCAATTGGGCTTTCTGGAGCTTCTCGACCTCCTCTTGTATAGCTTGATTCTTCTCGGGACTAAATACTCTTCTTCTCTGCTTTACGGGTTTGATCTCCTTATTCGCATTGAGCTCATGACATAAGAAGTTTGGATCTATTCCTGGCATGTCTTCATGACTCCATGCAAAATTTTTCTTTCTGTTTCTCAAGAAACTTATCAACTCCTGTTTTATTGAAGCATCCAACGTCGAACCTATCTGGGTTATTCGTTCAGGGTGCTCGTCGTCCAGAATAACATTTTCTGTAGATTCCACCACCTGTCCTTTTACAAGTTGGGATTCATCTCTGGGATCCAGTGTTTCAATTTCTGTACCTTTATCCACCTGGTAAGTAGTAGTCTTTTTCCTTGACTCTTCAATCTCCTCTTGCTAGGCAGATGAATAATAGCATTCCCGAGCTACTTTTTGATCACCTTTCACAACTCCTACTCCGAAATTTGTTGGGAATTTTAAACACTGATGTACTGTAGATGGAACTGCTTCGAACTTCTTCAAACCAACCCTTCCCATGATGATGTTGTAAGCTGATTGCACATTCTTATCCATCACAAAGAAGCGTATTCTTTCTGTTCGACAAGCAGGCCAAGTTCCAATGAATATATCCAACTTGATCGTCCCAAGTGGAAAAACTTTCTCGCCAACAAAACCCAGGAGAGGTCTGTGATAAGGTTCCAATTGAGATAATTTTAAATTTAAACTGTCAAAGCATGAGTAGAACATGATGTCTACCGAACTACCATTATCTACCAGAACCCTTGAAATCACTACTTGTTTCATCCTCATTTTGATCACCAAAGGGTCATCGTGAGGGTAAAGAACACCTGCAAGGTCATTTTTTGAAAAACCAATGACCAGCTTCTCTTTGTTTATCTTCCTCGGGCGATCCTCCTCAGCCAAATTTATCCGTTGAATGTATGAGCAAGCCTGAGCCTCACCGAGGTAAGGTTTTCTTTCTGCAGTAAGATCTCCTCCTCCTGCATCTTCGCCTGTAATAACATTACAATCAAATGTTCCAAAACATATTGAAAATACCTCGCGTTCTGGTTGCCTTGGCCTTTTGGGAAGATCGGGGTCATCCTCTGTATCATCTTCATGATTTCTTTTCCTGTTTTCTTCTGCCCGACGAGGAGATCTGGATCTCTCTCTTGCTCGGTATTCATTTCCCCTTTCATTTCTACGATCAACATACTTTGACAACTTTCCTCGTCTAATGAGCGTTTCAATCTCGTTCTGGAGGGCTATGCAATTTTTAGTCATATGACCATGATCCTTATGAAACTCGCAATATTTATCTCTATTTCTTTTGTTA
Organism: Sambucus nigra; assembly: GCA_949130495.1. Classification (NCBI taxonomy): domain Eukaryota; kingdom Viridiplantae; phylum Streptophyta; class Magnoliopsida; order Dipsacales; family Adoxaceae; genus Sambucus; species Sambucus nigra. The sequence continues at coordinate 89,949,597 of OX422209.1, read as the reverse complement.
GGGTCCGACCTCAGTTTCTTTGGCCACCTTACTTCCTCGTTATTCTTGATTTCTTCCAAGACATGATTAATACCCATTTTCAAAGGAGTATAATTATCGAATTTCTTCAAGACTTCCCATGACGACTTATTATTCTTGGAATGCTTGTCACCGCCATTGCCCTTATGCTCTTTCTTCTTAGATTTGTCGACTTCCACCTTGGTTTCTTTATCCATATTCTTCTTCGCAGCCATAGCCTCCTCGGCGTTCATGATTTTGGCCGCTTTTGCCATCAACTCTGACATAGTTGTAGGTGGATCTTTGGCCAAAGTGTAATACAATTTGTTAGGCAATAACCCACTCATCAAGGCGGTGATTGCTGTCTTTTCTTCATAATCTATGGCTTCCAGCTTCTCGTTATTGAAACGAGTTATGTAATCTCTAGTACTCTAACCAGATTTTTGTCTAACACTTAACAAGTGTGCTACTCATTTTACTGGCTTTGCTCCAAAACAGAAATTGCCGATGAACAACTCGGCCAGTTGAAAGAAAGTTGAAATCTTACCTCGAGGAAGATTGTTATACCATATCTGGGCAGATCCAGTAAGAGTTCCTGAGAATGCTCTGCATCTCATCTCGTCGGGAACAACGTAGATGTCGACAGCAACTTGATATTGCTCTATGTGAAGAACAGGATCTGTCTTTCCGTCGTATTTAGGGGTCACCACAGGGGCTTTAAACTTTGACGATGTAGGAAAATCCACAATGGCCTGGACAAAAGGTGTCCCTTGAACAAAAGTTCGTTGTAGGGGATTCTTCGCCTTAGCCATTTCTCCCAATCTATCCTCCAACCGCTGAATGGACCCTTTCCACGCATCATTTCCTTCCTCGGGCCTATTAGTTCGAGCAATCGATTGTTCTGAAGTGGCCTCCTGGGATCTATCTTGACGAGCAACTGGTCGTGATTGTGCTGATCCTTCTCTTAGATCTGATGGTTGTCAGAAACTCCTCGACATGGTCTTAGGTGGAATCCTATTCCTCCTAGGGCCTAATCGACTGAAAGGAGACACCCTGCTCAGTCTTTCCAAGGCACTAGGTCTCTCTGGAGAGAGAGTAATACGTTGCTCAGTATCTGTGGCCCGTATTGATGAAGTTCGCCCAGGTTGATAAGAGAAATCATCAGATTCCTCATTACGATACGCATCTGTATGCCTGGATCGTGAAGAAAGTAAATAGGTTTGCCTCTGACCACTTCGCTGTCCCGAATGTGCAGGTGCACCACCATGAAGGGTTTGTATGAGTTGCCACATTGTTTCTTACATGGCGATTTGTCCTTGAGCCAGATTCGTCATAATTCCAGCCAGATCTGGAGGTGCAGAGGGATTTGTAAGATTTCTAGCATTTCGATTGCTGGATTATGGATTATCTGCCATTGATGATGAATGATTTTTGGTGAAAAACGATAACAACAGTCATTTCCCACAGACGGCGCCAATCTGTTGATGTAAAAAATTAAATTGCTTCTAATTATTTAATCACAGATAAATATAAATGAGATAAAGAATTTTAAAGTGGTTCAGCCTTATAAGAATGGCCTACGTCCACTGTTTTCTGTTATTGCCAAATGTTTTGGAATTCTCGATATGTAATTCTATCAAGAATATCCGATCCCTTTGAATGAGGGTGATACAATGTATTTATAGCCCTTGGGCTGTACATGTGAAAGGGTAAACAATTAATTCCCTTTAAGAATATACATCTGTATGATAAGAATTCAATGAATAGTTGAACTGTTGATTATCTGGCAATCAATGCTGTTGAACTGTTGATTATCTGGCAATCAATGCTGTGGCCGAGATGCAGCTCGGACCGCCTTAGTTGCTTCGTCGTTCAGGAGTTCCTCAGAGATTTTAGTTCCTTGGAGTACACTTGCTGCTCGGAGTGAGTATGACTTGGTCGTCGAAATAAACTTCCTCGTTGCACTTGTGCCACGTAGATTGACACGTGTCTTCTTATTATTCGTGTATATCAGCATACTAATTTTGGTATCAATAATTCCTAACATCGATATGATGATAGACAACACGACCATCTACGCCCTCAAGTCATTTGTCGACAGATTTTCCAGCTACAACCAGATTAAAATGCACCCTGATAACCAGGAGAAAACTGGCTCCATTACCCAATAGGGAAAATTCTGCTATATAGTCATGTCATTTGGACTCAAAAATGCTGGGGCTACCTACTAAAGGGCCGTTACAACCATCTTGCATGAACTCATCCACAAATAAGTCGAGGTATATGTTAACGACATTATCATCAAGTCCTAGACTCGGGAAGGTCATATCCCCGCCCTGAGAAAGTTTTTTAAGTGATTGTGACGGTACTAGATACGACTCAACCCACAAAAGTGCGTCTTCGGCATCAATAAAGGGAAAATCCTTGGATTCATGGTTAGTGAAAAAGGAATTCAAACAGACCCTGCCAAACTAAAAGCCACGCTCGAGATTCCATCACCCTGGACAGGGAAGGAAGTACGAGGATTCCTGGGTAAACTGTAATATATAAGTTGGTTCATCAGCCAACTGACCTCTATCTATGAACCCATTTTCAAACTTCTCCGAAAGGACTCAAACAAAGTTTAGAACAAGGCTTGCCAAGATGCGTTTGACCACATCAAACGATACCTCACCATCCGATTCTTATGACTCTGTAGCTAAGTCTCCTCTCCTCCTATACTTAACTGTCATCGATACCGTAACAGGGGCTTTGCTGGCTTAACACATTGAAGAATACCATAAGAAAAGAGACATTTACTATGCTAGTCGAAAGTTATAATAGTACGAAGTCAACTACACCACCTTGGAGAAAGCGTGTGTCAGCTTGGTCTGGGTCACACAAAAATTACGACACTATATGCTCGCATTTCCATCAAATTGGTATCTCGAATGGATCTTATAAAATACCTTTTATATAAACCCTCCTTGTTAAGTTGAATGGCCCACTGGTTGATGTTTCTAGCCGAGTTCGCCATTGTGTACCTCACACAAAAATCCATGAAGGGGAGGGCCATCTCCGACTACCTTGCCGATTATCCTAGGGAAGGGACAAAAGTTTGGGTCTATGAATTTCCAGATGGAGACATCCTCTGCACCTCTTAGGAGGACCTCAAATGGAAGATTTTCTTCGATGGTGTTGCCAACAAGAAAGAATATGGCATTGGGATACTCCCAATCGCTCTCGATGACTCTCACACCCCCATTGCCATCAAGCTAGACTTACCTTGCACCAACAATATGACAGCATATGAGGCATGCACCGTAGGGCTTAAGATCACCCTCAAGAAAGGAATCAAGCACATAGACGTCTATGGGGACTCTGCCCTCATTATCATACAAATCCTCAGAAAATGGAAAGTCAAATACGAAACCTACCCTTTCACACCCATCTAAAAGAGCTTACCTCTCACTTAAAAGATTTCACCTTCCATTGCCTTACGTGCTCAAACAATAACCTGTACGACGTACTAGCAACCCTGGCCTCCGTGGTCGACATGTCTGAGGGAATAAAAATGGCCCCTTTCCCAGTTTAGAAACAAGTTGCACCTACCTACTTATACCATATCGAGTTCATCACTAAAGAAGATTATGATATGATGGGATTATGGTAATATGACACTTGGCGCCGTCTCAAATATGGTAAATATCCTCGAGATGCAGATATAAAAAATCGTGTGACCTTTCATAAACAGGCTGCCTAGTACATCATCTGCGATAAAGCACTTTTCAGTAAAAGCTTCAATGGAACCCATTTGCATTACATAGCCGGGGCTGATGTTGAAGGAATAATACAGAAGATCCACATCAGGGAATGCGATCCCCACACGAATGGTCACATTCTTGCCAATAAAATCATTCGTCAAGGGTATTATTAGACCACCAATGTTAAATACTGCACTGCTTATGCTCGGAGATGCCTCAGATTCCAACAGTTTGCTAACCTCCAACACTTGCCTCCCCGAGAGATGTACAACATGACCTCTTCCTGGCCTTTCTCTACCTAGGGCATAAAGATCATAGGGAAAATCACTCTCAAAGCTTTGAACGGGCAGGAATTTATGCTGGTCATCATTGACTACTTCACGAAATGGGTCAAAGCTAAGTCATACGCGATGCGGAATGCAAAGAAAGTGGTAAAGTTTATCCGAAATAATAGCATATGCCGCTATGGGGTTCCCCATGAGTTGGTATCAGACAATGAACTCCACTTATAAGATTAGGTCACATAATTAGTCTATAAGTATTGAATCCAAATACACAAGTCATCTCCTTACCAACCCCAAACCAATGCCACTGTCGAATCCACCAATAAAAGCCTCAAAACCATCATCAAAAAGATCATCGAAAGTTTTAGAAACTGGGCCAATCGGATCCCATATGCCCCATGGGGCTACCGCACCTCTATCAGGACACCTATCGGTGCTAACCCTTATTCTTGAGTATACGTCATGGAGGCTGTTCTCCCCTCGAACTAAAAGTGCCTTCCCTACATGTCATGCTCGAAAGCAAAGTCAGTGAGGAAAAATGGCATCAGAGCCGCTACGACAAACTCTCACTCTTAGATTAAAAGAGACTCAAGGCTCTGTACCACATACCGGGGTACCATCATCGGATCACACTATTATTCAACATTTAGTTAAGGACCGCATTGTCCAAAAAACAAAATACAGGACCCATCTTAGAACCCAAAAGGAAGTTCAAACCAAATTGGAGTGGACCCTACATTGTGAATAAAATCCTGTCAGGCGGTATCACTATGCTCACAGGTCTCGACGGAGAAGATATGCCACGTCCAATCAATCTGGACCGTCTCAAGAAAGTATGCCCATAATCTGAACTCTTAGTGCGCTACGACTCTTCTCACTCCCTTCTATTAAAAACAAACTCTCTTCATTTTTCCCTAACCAGAACTACGTGGTATTTGATCCTTTCAAAACATCCGTTTCAAAATGAAGCTCACAATTTTTCAAAACCCGTAGAGGTACTAGGCAGTGTATACAACACGCATGGGTGCAGACCTTTCTCTTTCACAAAATGCTATTCTTTTCTTCCCCCGATAACGATGGTTTATCTCATCATTTAAATGAACAAAAGGAGTGAAGGCCAAGCCTTAAGCCTTAGAAGCCTAAGCGGGCCTTAGGCGTAAAAAGGTGTTTAGACATTTTTTAATATATATTAATATTTTTTTTACTATGACAAGGCTATTAAAAATACTAAAATGGTACATACCTTAAAAATATGTCTAAATATTTGTAAATTAAAATACAATTTTTTTAAAATACAAAATAAAATAAAAAAAATTGCATTTTTCATGCCTTACTTCCAAAAAACTCGCGTTTTTTACGCCTTACCCCCCAAAAATGTGCGTTTTTCACGCCTTACCCCAATAAACGTTGACCATCATTGACCACGCCTTGATTCATGCCTAGGTCCAAAACTTCGCATATCTAAAAAGTCTCGCGCCTAGACAAGTTTTTTAGAACACTGGCGACTGATATAAACTGTTCAAATACAAAATTCATCAAAAGACAACAAAATATGTCAAAATTACTTTTTATTTTAATCGAGAAATACTGGTGTTACACGAAATATCAGCTATGGGAGATAAACAAACTATTCCCCTCCTAAACCCTCATTATAACCTACCAGTACCTACCAATAACTAGATTCACAAAAAATTCTAAAAACATACTCAAAAACTTGCCAAAACACCTACACAAATTTCCCATAAACACAAATACAACCAGCTTCATAAAACATTATCCTCAGCTGCCATATTTTCTCACCTCGTCATCATTTCCCATGAGGTCCCCAAGTATCCCACTCTTGATTGGTATATGACTCAATAAAAGAAAAATATAGTACAAAAAGTACACATGTCAAAACACTAGCAAACATATGTCATGAAATGCAACAAGAGTATGACAAATAAAAACAACCAAGCAATAATCATCAAGATATAGGAAGAAAAGAGTCATGTGTACTTAACGTGTCGAATTTCAAGAATAAAAGGAACACTAGAGTTCAACTTCCTAGGACATCTTCCAAGATCATAACAAAACGCTCTAAGGTGACCTTCCTACCACAATGAGAATGTGTAAACTCGAGGAATGTTACCTATGGGTTGAATTTTTCTAACGTCCTTGGATTTGGTTGACCCACTAAAACAAACAATGGTCTTGGATTTAACATTAGAAGCATTTGAAACATATGAGCCATTATTGATACTACAAACTACTCGAGTCATTTAAATCATCTTTTAATTTCAAAATTTTAGACTCAAACAAAGAATTTGACTCTTCCAACCTTAAGGACTCTTTTTTCATATGTTCAATCATTCCTAGAAGGTTATCTTGCTCCCCCCCAATGAAAGAAAAATTATTCATAAGAGTTTTCTCACGTGCCTTATAATCATTAATCACAACACTTTCCTCCACGGCACATACATTAACCATAGAATTTTTAAATTCCCTTAATTCTTTTTCTAAAAGTCGGATTCTTTCATCACTCTCTTAGAAAATTCTAAAATTTTAAAATCATGATCCACGTCCACAAGTTTCTCACAAAAGAAATTCCTTTTGATTTTGAACCGTTTGCAAAAGATCCATATTAGATTTAAAACGAGAATTTTCTTTTTCAAGAATTTCAATTCTTTTAGCAAACTTCAAATTCAAACGATTTAAGTCGTCAAAACTATGATAATCCATCGAGAGAAAAATAAAACACCCAAAAAGCACTAAATAAGGATATAACACGATAGCTTAGTGCAACCCGCTCTAATGCCAATTTGAGAAAGCAGTAAGTACACTCTGACGCCACTTGTAAGAGTGGAAGGCTCTAATACCACTTAAATAAGGCGAAAACAAATATACTCAACAAAAATTCCAATTTGAGTGTGCGCAATTATCTTTAACAATATTATATTTTTATCCTAAACATACATCTATGTGATAAAACAGATAAATCAAACCAAGCAATCAACAAAGGCAAAGTTTCAGGGAAAAAAACCCTTCGGGTAAAACTTTTTATTCACTTTAGAAATCTACAAGACAGTCGACTTATAGACTACTTGATAACTGCCATAATTATATTGTATTAATCTTCACAAATCTCTAGTGAACAACTATAATACTCACAAGAATCACAAGGCCACAGTCCTATGTCATCCTCAACCTTCGACTTCAGAAGTGAGTCCCCTCAGGTATTAAGAGTCAGCCATGGAGATGCCTTCTTAGCAAAGGTGTATGAAATATACAAACTTTCTAAGGTTTAAACAAATTCACAAGAAAAATATTCAAGGATGTTCGATGTGAATTAAAAAGTGTTTTGGAACCCTCAAACGTGAAGACATTGCGCAAAAGACATTTAGTTTCGAATCCGTAAAAAGTCTTAAACAATCTGAACACGAAGCAAGTATTTATAGTACGCTCACAAAATTCGAGGTGACGACATCATTCGAATGATATCAAGGGGTTGTTTCTAAAAAATATGCATCTCGTTCGAATAAGACTTGTCTTGCTTTGAACTACATGTAAAAAATAAAAACAATAAGCCCTCGTTTGAACCTCATTTGAAAAAACCTCATTTGAAAAATACATTAAACGGTCTTCAAATGACATATAATGTTGTTTTAATGAGAGTTAAAAAAATATAATATTTTTTTCGAAATAATAAATTCATGTTCCTCTTTTGATAAAGAAATAAACATCCCAAAATTTTTTTTAAACTGTAAATTATTTTATACCTTTACGGAATGTCGAGAAGTCTTCAAAATTGGATATGTTTGAGTTCAGTTCGTTCTCAAACACCAAACTAGTCTAAAACAATGATATGAACAATCCTAAAAAAGCTATTCTTACAAATATCCCACTTTGGCTATTCCGGTACAAAACAAACAAACATAACCGAACACAAAATTAAAATTAAAATCTCATATGACAAAAATCCTAACACCTTTACTAACCCTAGAAGGAAATGGCATAAGTTTCTTTGTCTTCAAACTTCTTCTTCTTTCTTTTACACAATTTGTCTTCATCCGTGTGTCTTGAATTCCGCTTTAAATACTGTAATACCCCGTGATTTCGAGGACTAAGAATTTAATTAATTTAGGAGAAATAATATTTATTTCAATTGGAGAATTTTAAACTTGGTGATTGAGGTCAAAATTAGAAGAAGTTATAAAGTATTCCGGATGATGATTCTGAGTGTACAGTTGATCCGGCATGGGTCGAGATAGTCAAAATGAATGTCCTCGGGTTTTATTTCGATCTCGAAATATTTTACGTTTGTTTGACTCGAATTGAAGTAAACGAGTTATTTAAAGTGTGTATTATCATTTAAAGTTGAATATTTTGGAGATAAGGCTTATAAAGCCTACGTGAGATAACAATTTCATTTGTGAGATTGAGAATGCTCTATAGAGAGAGAGAGAGAGAGAGAAGAGTAAAGGAAGAAGAGAAAGAGGATAAAAGTTTGGAGACTCCGACCAATCCATGATTTCGAGGAAGATTCAGACTTTTCAACTTCGAGGCAAATGATAAAACTTGCTAAATAATTTATGTGTGTCATTTATTTCATGATTTATGGATAAAAATATGGATTTTGGGTTAATATGTTAAAACCTAGATTTTGTGGATTAAATCTTGCATTTGATGTTTATATATGGGTTTGATGATGTAGTGATGGTTGGGATCATAGTTGGGTTGATTTAAGAGGTTAGAATCATGATTTAATGAGGGATTGATGGTTAGAGTTGATGATTTTTGGGTATATGTTTCGTGGGTTTTATGCAGAAATGGGGATTTTTGGAGTTCTGCAGACCCGAATCGATTCTCCCTTTAAGCAAATCGATTCGGCTTAAAGAAAAAGTGTTAGGTCTGTATGAATGAATCGATTCAAACCCAAAACCGAATCGATTCGGCCTAAGGCAGACTTACAGGTCCTTTGGACCGAATCGATTCTTATAACTGGTGAATCGATTCGCCTTTAGGACCGAATCGATTCGAAAACAGGGCTATTTATTGAAATTCTTCTAGAGTGAGTGTTACTCCATTTCGATTGGGTTTATCGATTAAGAACATCCTTATATGGTGCAAGAAATGCGTTTTGGAGTTTTATTGGGAGTTTCTCATATGAGGTGATATTGGGGACGTATCGAGTTATTTGGGAAGGTATATAATGGAGTTATCGCATCAACTTAGTGGGAATCATATTAGTGACGAGAATCCTACTCGGAGATTTGATGTGAGTTATTATATGATGTGGCATTGGGGACTCATCGAGGTGGTTGGGAAGGTATGATTTGGGGTTGTTATGTTGATTATAGTGTTGAATCCTCCTAGCGACGGGATAGTTATTATATATCTATGTATGATTAATGATAAATATTCCAATGCGTGATGGGATCATAAAATGAATTGGGATTGAGCTTGTGGATTACCGACTAATAGTTATGTGCGTACTTATAGCCGGGATTATTATTGCATATCGATGGGCATACGAATATAGATGGTGTGTGAATGATGATTGTTATATACATTCGGTTATGAGATAATATCCGTAAGGTTGATTAAATTGGGAGACTATTCACATTTTAGGTATAATAGATGAGCAAGTCTCAAGTGAGAGATCGCATAATGAAGTGAATTGGGTGGGTATGCATGATAGCGTCGGTTAGTATAATGAGAGTTATATACCGATAGACGAATTCATTACTTTATTACATACAAATGGGAGATAGTATGTATATATATGTGTGTGTATATATATATGGAGTGAATTTATGTACCTTGTGTGATGGTTTGAATATATGATGTGATTGCATATATATCTAGTGTGAATGATATATATACTTATTGTGTGAGCATACCCCTCCAGTGCTATCATGGGAAGTTGCGTGATGTGGGTGAGACCCCTGGCTTGAGGAGAAGGGAGCATATAGTCCTGAGGTCATAGTCGTCCATTATTTATTGCGTGATTTTATTCTGGGTGAGAAGTCTTGGGTATGATTTGTTCTCACTTTCAGGTTCGGAACTATGACCGCTTCCCATATGTTGTGTTTTGTTTAATTATGAGGTCGGTATGATAACAGCCCGGTGGCTGGTAACCCGGGATAAAGTGAGTAATTCCTGGAAGATGATAGCATTGTGAAGTACATTTATATATTTATATATATCCTATAAGTGAATGTGATATAGATATGTTAAATGCGCATTATGTGTGCTATGTGTACGTGTTTGTTAGGGTTGAATGGTCGTATTTATAACTAAAATAAAGTTATATAGACCCTAAAGGTACTGTGTGATATCTTATTTGTGTAATTAGAGATAGTTGTTCATAATAGGTAGCTGATGTTATATGTGTCGTGTGCCGAGGGCATAATGGATCTCGATGATCAACATTGTCAAGGAGTAGTGTATCGGGGGGGATCCTTATCTGGATTTTGCTTTGCGAGACGTCCCACGCACAAAACGTAGCGCAATGTTGGGGGTGGGGATAAGTTAGTCCTTAGTATTCGGATTTATGTGTTATAACCAAACAATGCTTCATAAGAATAGAAAGTTGATGTGTGACGATTCTGATGCTAATAACTTGTTAAAGTTAATAACTAGAAACAGATAAATTCTAGTCGGATATGTGTGTGTATATATATATATATATATATATATATATATATATATATATGTAAGTTCGGGCGTAAACTTAGGATATGATAGAATACGAAGATAATGGTTATATTTTGAGATAGTGATTATGCGGGTGTAGACTATGCGTAGATTAAGATTGAATTATCCCTAGAATGTGTCGGGTAGCTTAATTGAAATTCATGTGCATACGTTTAGGTGCGCGCTTTATTTGAGGGGTGAGTTTGAGTTCCACGAGAGTGTGACTCCACATTAATCATGGAATTGTGCATTTATAATTATTATGCATTTTAATGCACTTGCAAAATAAAATGTTTTCACACCTCGGGCCCTGAACCGTTTATATTTCTCTTTTGCTATACATATATTGTAATATATTGTAGGTGTCCCACCTCAAGGAAGCCAATGATGCTTTCCTATCCAGTGTCCCTGGAGTTGTAGCAGACGCAGACTATTGCGGGATTTTTATTTTAGCCGCTTCCTATCCTTGTAAATATAGTTAAGGATTCAGTTGTGTATCGGGTTTATACCAAAGGGTTATTTGTAAAACTTTTATATATATTTCGTTTCTCAGGTTGTTGTATTGTCTGTGACCCGACAATATATTCGGGTATATGCCCTTTTGTGTACTTATGATGTTTTATAGAATTACTTCTTTTTATTGTGGTGTGTGTGCGTATATGTTATCATGTTCAGTAGTTATTATCGTTGGTATGATGTTCATTTCATGTTTTTAAAAATTTTGGCATCCGCTTATTTTAGTATTGGGTAGTTAGCTATCTTTATTTAGTCTCGACCGTAGATGCAGAGAATGATCCACTTAAGATTCTTGATTTATTATAGTATAGGGATGGCCATCCGTTATTATTTTAAGCGGGGTGTCACAAGTACCTACACTCATGAGACAAAAACAAATTCCTCGTAACGCATCGAGTTTGAAATAAAATAAAACTCATAAATAAATTCTCCCCCATAAATCAAACTCATCAAAAATCATTTTTAATATGCTTTCCCCCTTTGATTTTATCCAAAATAGACAAAGAAGTAGAAACATAAGCATGAAATACGAATAATCACGTAGAGGATAAGATATCATCACAAAAATATATAAATCAAGCATGTCTAATGATCATCTCAAAGTCAAACACAACCAACTATTTTTAAAAAAATTCATTTTTTTCAAAAAAAATAAATTGCATAAATACGATAGAGTACCATATATAATATATGCAAAATATATCAAAGAAAATCCGGCACACATATACAGATATAAACGACCACAAAGCATGACACAAAACACATAATGTTTACACAATAGCATAATATCGATGTGTCTAAACATGTGGGATGGAATGAATGGGTGTGAACTAGTACAAATGAATTATAACCCAAACACTCAAATATGTTCAAGAAGTTCTAATTGACTATAAAACTTTATCAAACTGAGCTTTAGCCTAAATTGACAAATAAAGTTGAACTTATTGAACAAAAAAAGCATAATGCACGTAAGCCTAGAATATTGATGATTCTACAAGCTAATAGTGCCAGGATGAAATAAGCATACTAAGATTCATTATGCATCCCCGTTGATCTTCAAATGAAGTCCATCAAAAGATAAACATATATATTTTTTCTATTATTTTCTTTTGAATTGATTTCTTTTGAATGATCAAAACAAACTAAACTATATTGGCCCCCCTTTTTGGCATATTTTGCTATTTTATTGCCTAAATTTTTTCATGGGCTCCTTTCAAATGGTGACTTTCACGACGTGTCAACTTATCTCTAGCAACCCTTTCTCGTGTTCACTCATATTTTTTCAATACTAAACAAAATCTCTCATGGGTAACAGTACTTACATGCACAAATTCTCCTTAGTCTCATAAAGATATAGATGACAAAATTGATGGGAGAACATCTCACCAAGCTCAAACGTACATAGTGAAGTAATATCCAGTAAGCTCGTGCATTCGTGTGCAGAGGCATATACAAATTTGAATCCGTAAAGAAAATTAAGTCCCAAATAACTCAATAGGCATGGTTAAGATCAATCTAAGTATCTAAAGTCATAACCAATTGTCCTAACTGCATGAAAATTGCCGAGTGAATTGGATTAAAAAACATCAATATGTCACACTAAATGTGCAAACCAAAAGTAGACAGAAACCGAAAATCTTTTAGTATATTCCAAAAATTTATCAAAATAAAATCTTTTTGTATGTTTCCAATATGAATCAATAAAGAAAAATATAATGCAACAAGTATACATGTCAAAACACTAGAAAATATATGTCATGAAGCACAATTAGAGTATGACAAATAGAAACAGGCAAGCAATTATCTCAAAGATATAGCAAGAGAAGAATCATGTGCAAGCATGTGAGAATCAACTCGTCTAACATCTAGATCCTCCAAAACGTATTTCCTAACCCAAATAGGTGTGTACTTAACACTTCGTGTTTGGAGAACCAAGGGCACACTAAACTTCAACTTTTTATGACCTTTTCCAAGATCAAAACAAAACGCTCTAAGGTGACCTTTCCTACCACAATAAGAACATGTGTAAACTCGAGGAATGTGACCCATGGGTTTAACTTTTCTAATGTCCCTGGATTTGGTTGACCCTCTAAAATAAACAATGATCTTGGCTTTAACATTGGAAGCCCTAGAAATATGTGAGATATTACCATTACTACCTAAACTACTTGAGTCTTTTAAATCATCTTTTAGCTTCAAAATTTTAGACTTAAGCAAATAATATGACTCTTCCAATTTTAGGAATTCCTTCTTCATATGTTAATTCATTCCTAGAAGGTTATCTTTATCCCCCTTAATGAAAGTAAACTTATTCTTAAGTGTCTTCTCATGTGCCTTATAATCATTAATCTCAACACTTTGCTTAACGACACTTACATTAACCCTAGAATTTTTAAATGCCTTTAATTATTTTTCTAAAAATCTGACTCTTTCATCACTCTCTTTCTTGGACAACTCTAAACTTTTAAAATCACGATCCATGTCCACAAGTTTCTCACGAAAGAAATCCTTTTGATTTTGAACCGTTTGTAAAAGATCCATGTACTTTTGATTTTGAACCGTTTGTAATGGCAGGCACCAAACTAGTCTAAAATTATTCTATACACAATCCTAGAAAAATTGTTCTTATAAATTCCCCCTTTTGGATATTTCGGTACAAAATAAATAAACATAATCAAACACCAAATTAAAATCAAATTATCCTATGATAAAAATATTAACACTTTTCCTAACAATGGAATGGAATAAGTCTCTTTGCTTTCATACATCGTCTTCTTCCTTTTTACACAATTTGTCTTGATCCTTATGTATTTAATTCCGCTTTAAGTACCTACACACATGAGATAAAAACAAATATCTCATGATGCACCGAGTTTAAAATTAAATAAAACTCATAAATAAATTCTTCCCTGTAAATCAAACTCATCAAAAATCATTTTTAATTTGCTCCCCCCTTGATTTTATCCGAAATAGATAAAGAAGTACAAACATTAGCATGAAATACGAAGTATCTCATAGAAGATAGGATATCATCACAAAATATATAAATCAAGCATGTGTAATGATTATCTCAAAGGCAAACACAACCAACTGTTTTTGAAATTTTTTATTTTTTCAAAACAATAAATTATTCTTACATATCTAGAATTAAGCTCTAATACCAATTTGAAAAATACGACAGATTTGTCTGGTTATATGTATAAGTCATAGAGTAGGTCACACACATACAAAACCAAATTCTATTTAGTCTAAACTTTATCTTAATTAATTTATGTGAACATGTAAGATATTTTAATCTAAATGAATCTAAGAAAGCCAACCACAAACCAAAAGAAGATAGGAGATGCAGAAAAGTTCCTTTAGGGAAAAACCTATATTTAGAATTGTTTCCGACTAGGTATTATATGCAGACATACACAGACTTACAAAACTTAGAGTTCACTAAGTGATGAAGTAATGTCTTCAACCCAAGTTGTCTGCAACAAACGATGTTAATCCAATACCATCTCACATCAAGCTCCTCTTACCTAGGTATCCATCAATCAGTCCTAGAAATCCGTATTCATATCTTCATCAATAAAGAATTAACTTCATATGGTTATTCACAAGTATTTTCTTCTTCGTGGTTTGAAAAAGTGATCTCTAGTCATCCAAATGGTTTGAATTGAGAACATAAAGAGTTTGATCACAAAAAAATAACTAAAAGGTTTTGATTAAAATTCACACACGCATCTCTCTCTCTCTCTCTCTCTCTCTCTCTCTCTCTCTCTCTCTCTCTCTCTCGAGAGAGAGAGAGAGAGAGAGAGAGAGAGAGAGAGAGATAAGAATCTCCAAGAGATAGGTATGAAAGATTGCATTTGAAATCTGGTAAAAAAATAAATTTTCGCGTACTTGTTCGAATTAAGGTATATCTCCTTCGTACAAATTACCCTTTCTTATTTGAATATACTTCTAATGAATGATCCAACGAGATTCCCGAGCCTGTCAAAAGATGCAATGATTTCTCTCATTTGAATGAAGTTCATAGCATTCTAACGAAGTATAAGAACTCGTTCGGACGAGATCCAAATGTCGTTCTAATGACTTTGCAAAATTTTAAAAAACTTTTAAAAAACATTTTGGAAAAATATTTTAATACCCCCGAATGAAAATATTTCATATAAATAACCTCATAAGCCTTATCCGATAAATATAGTGACGATCAACCTTCGATTGTTGCATTCGCACACCAGATCATCTTTACCTGCAGTCTTGAAAATGTTCATGATAGTGCAGTGGGGTGTAACGGGATAAGCGAAACTAAAATAAATAATAAAAAATTATAAATCTTGCTCTTACATTCGCACATTAACAATTAACAAGAGATAAGCCTATCAATAGGTCGGATCTAGATTGCATATAGGGAGATCCAAATTCATTCAATAGGCAGCAAATCGGGTACAGGTCCGGGTTCGGGTCTTCATCGGGTCTATAACATTAGATCCAGATCCAAACCCAAAACGAGTCTTCGGTTTCGAGTCCAGGTTCGTCTCTCTCTCTCTCTCTCTCTCTCTCTCTCTCTCTCTCTCTCTCTCTCTCTCTATATATATATATATATATATATATATATATATATATACACTATAAATTTATATATATATATTTATTAATATATATTATCCATATAACATTTATGTATTATATATAAAAATATATTTATGTATATAATAAATATAAATAATATATGATTTATTTATGCTAATCATATACTATAATACATTACACAATATTTTAATCTAAGATTGAAAGACAAAGAAGGGGATAAAATATATATATATATATATATATATATATATAAAATAATAATGTACGAGGTGGGTTGGGTCTTTAGGTCCGGGTTTTGTATATGATCCAGACCTTACCCATGTAATAAATTGGTATTCGGCCTTTGGGCCTCGGGTCCAAAAAAATATGTTCAGACCCAATTATATGGACCGAGTCCGGGTCCAAACCCGACCCATTAACAGGCCTAACTGAAGAAAAGCACAAAAAACTGATTTTTACGATCTTTCGAAAAAAGTTGTTTTACCCTTGGAAAATCGAAAAAAATAAAGTCATAAATTTTTATTCTCCGAATTCGACGAAATTCAGTAAGCGTGTTCAATAAGGAAAAATAAGAGTCCCCGGGTGGGTGGGGGGATTGAGTACCTTATTCCGATCCAAAGACCAAATGAGGTGGAGTGTTAAGTTCCAACACCATTATTTGAGTGATTACAAAATATTTTTGGACAATTAAAAAGTGTTTCACCCCAAAACATCAATTTTGGCCAATAAAAAGGACCATTAGGCTCACCATTACACAATTTTTGCAAAAAAAAATTTGAGCGAATTTTAAGAGATTTTATGATTATATGAGGGCTAAGAATCGTACTTTTGCGAGGAAGATTTTGTCTAGATTAATTGCAAGACACAATTATTTGTAAGTTTGAATCATTAATGAAAATTATTATTCATTCTTGAAATCTTATTATGTTTATCAGTTTGTTAGCGTAAATTCTCTATTAGGACTAGGTGAAATTTATCACACTTATATAGTATTATGTAAATATTTTAATTTTGTATTCATTGACGACACGTTTAAAATGTTTTAAAAGTTTGGTATTAATTTAAAACAACATGATAGTGGGTTTTAAACCTTCATAAGTGATTTGCTAATTCATATTTTAACAATTAAAGTGTGTAATTTTTTATAGGTTACGCTAACACTAAATTGTCTAATATCTCGTTCTTAAATACAAAGTTACGACTTAATATTGTTAATTCATATTTTAATTTTTGACGTGAGTACTTTTTGATGGGTTATGCTTGCACTCGATTGTTTTGATAGTTTATGCTCAAACACTCCATTTAAAACTTAAAATTGAAATATATAAGGGAATAAGGATTTCAGCCGTTTGTGTGAACTTAAAAGTTTTAATTTTCGAATTAAATGTCGCGAGATTCGGCTTGATTTGAGTTATAAAATCGAGAATGACGAAATTAAATTATTGCGTAATATTAGTTAAAATTGATAAATGGATCCGAAATCCTAGTTTCTCCTATAATTAGTTAAATATTCCTCGTTGCTCCTATTAATTGCTTTTATTTTAGTTTTAGATTATGACTCTCATCTTTACACCGTACCGTCTAGTTGGAAAGTCATTGATCTGTCAAATTAATCAAATCTCTGCGAGCTCGATTCGTACTTGAATAAACTATACTATAATATCCGGTGCACTTGTGGTAATTTTATAAATTTGACAACAAACTTCATGTTTCAAATATTCCAAGCTTAAATGTCTTATCACCATTTGTGGGACTTCGGATTCAAAATTTGCCTAATTTCAAAGGTCTTATATACCTTTGTTGAACTTCACATTTTGAATATTCTAAGTTCATTGGTATTATAACCCTTTATGAGACTTCAAATTCAAAATTTACGTAAGTTCAAAGGTATTCTGACCCTTGGTGGGACTTCAAGTTTTAAACTATCTAATTTCGAAGGCCTTAGGGCCCGTTGTTGGGCTTCAATATTTAAAAATGCTTAAGAACAGAGGTCTGAGGACCCATTAGGGGGCTTAAGGTCTAATAAGACTTAAATATAAGGCCTTATGATCCATGAAAGATTTAATCTTTGGTCTTTGTTCTAAAAACAAATGGGGAGCTAAGTGTTTGTGCAAAAACATTTTGGGCCTTAAGTCATAAAAATTTGCAATCATCCAACGTTATATGGTTCAAAGGTTAAATGATCGATAACAAGACCTCAGTCTTAACTTTAAAACAACCTCAACAAGTATGTTTCTTAAATTAATTTTCTTTACCATGAATTCTAGGGGGGTTTAATGGAGTACTACCTACTGACATACCTCAGGCGGATGAATGCTACACAAAATTTCTTACCAAAGAAAAAAGTAAAACGAGTATGAAGTTAAGAAAAGCATTGTAATTAATACAAAGAAACACAAGGTAATAAGAATTCAAAAAAATTGGGTAATGTTATTGTCATTGATAGAAGAGTTGATGGTTTACATCAATAGGCTAGTGGCCCATAAAATGGTTCAAAATAAAAATTACATAAAGCCTTATCAAGACTTGGGAGTTATGAGAATTTCCTTCGTAAGAACTTCACTCTCTTTCTAGGAGAGGCTTAACTAAGGGTCAAAGGTGGAGGACTTATTATTCTTAAACCTAAGAGGCAGAGGTCTCATAAATTCCATCACCACTGATGCTCTCTCCATCTGATGTCTCTTCACCAGATTGAGGGGCCTTAGTTATTCTATCCTCCTCCTCCTCCTCCTCCTCCTCCTCCCGAGAGGGCTCAACAACAACTATAATATAAAAGATGGTTGGAAAAAAATTAGAACATACAAGCAATAGTAAAACTTTGACTCACCTCTAGACGAAAGGGTTCCTAGAGAGTAAGGAAACTGATTGACTCAGCAAGGTCTAGAGTGTCCCAAGCTTCTCGAACAAAGAAGAATGTCTCCTTAAAATTTTTATGTGCATTGTGCTTATCCTTAGTGAAGACGGTAATGATCGTAGGGGATATGTACTTCAAGCCCTTATCTTTGGCTTTTTTTCTACTCCTGGACTCTGTCAATTTAAAGAATAGGTTCAGGGTGACATCGTGCTTTCCTTTACTTGATTACCTGAAGCCAGAACAGTGGATATCAAAGATCTCCTTGAGTTAGCAACCAACTGAACATAAGTTATCCCTATAGCCTTCAAGATCCTCATAACAAGTAAAGGTGAAAGAACCTCACCTCGTATTGGAGGAAACACTCATTAAAACACACATTTTTATCCACTAGGGAGCAGTCCTTCTCATTAGGATTGGCAACCTTAGAGTAATAGAGTTCAAAATCTAGTAGTTCTTCTAAATGTCTACCGAGTCCTGCTCGATAATCCTAGAGAAAGAATGGGCCCCACCAGTAAAGTTAGGGTATTTACCTACAAACTAATTGACCACCATAGTGCCATAATGGATGGTCTAGGTGGGTAAATACCCCAACATCTTAACCCCTTTTCTCCTTGGTCGAAGGCAAATAAATAAGAGAGACGAAGGAAGATAAAGGTTTTGGGTACAAAACTTTGGAAGGGTAGATATTTTCAATATACATTATTGCAAAAAGAGGAAATGCTTGATCAAAATGATTCAAAGGAGAGATGAAACATCTTGAATGAATGGTGAAGTTCAACCCCAACCTAAGGGACTCTTTCATAGCCCTCAGGACTTAGTTTTCCTATCCTTTCAGCCTCTAAGACCAGATACCGAATTCCCATCAACCATTTCAATGCTTTCAGTCACCAACACTTGCCCACAACTACGTACTAATGTATTATCAATACAATCTAATCATTACAAAAATCTCAATGGTTATTTACACCTTTACCGCCAACTTGCATCAACAATTGAGTGGTTCCCCTTCCAATCCTTGCAAAAAGAAATAAGGGGATACTAATGATACCCTATTTCACACTTGGCGTTTAAAAGGTTCTTAAACCCCTTAACTACCCTCAGGCAATGATAGAGGTCTGAAGGCTGACCTCTGAACTCAAACAAATCACTACTTTATCCCTAAGACCTCCGTTGCTTTTAAAAATGGCCCAAAGTATTATACCAGACCTCAGTTACACCTCCTTCTTCCTATTAGGGTAAATCTCTCCAATATATATCCATAACCAAGCTCAGAGACCACATCACCATGGTTTTAAAATGTCTGACGCTCAGAGTAGACCTCGAACTGAAGGAAAATGGTATCCCAAGGTCACCTAACCCTCACTACAATGGTGAATCATTGTGTAACACCTTAAGGTCAACTAATGGTAACTATCAGTCTCAAATCGTTTAAAACTCTAATAGGGATTCTGTAACCAGTCTGGTAGGTAGTGGAAAATAACAAAATTGTTTCACCTACCTCGACTACTCAAATTCACTTATATTAAAACCTCTCATCCATATTTAATTCTACCAGCAACTACCTTACCTCGCGTACAAAACTTTTAGTCGACACTGAACCATCTTTTTTATACCGTTGTATCTCATAGATACCCCAACCATGCTGTGACAGTCCATTAATTCTCTCTCTTGGAGTTTGCATATATATAGGAGGTTGGTTGAAGGTTGAGGACACATTATAACAATCAAACTTATAGAGGACTAAGAGTTTCGACATTCTTAAGTGTTTACTCTCTGCTCTAGGCTCTCTCAACCCATTATTGAGAGCATATATTTATAGCCTGGATAATTTCTTGTTGTTATGTACCTTGTTTATCAAGTTGAGTGCTAAATCAATACCGAGGAACCTTAGAGAAGCCAATCAGTTACTTTTTAAGGTCATTTAGATTATTCAAAAAGGCTGCAAGACCTCAGACTCTCTTGACCCAAGGTTTATTAGATTATAATAACTCTTTTGTGATCTAATAAATAGTATAAAACCCTTTAACAATGGATGTAGTGCCCCTTCTTGAGGTTTAAATCAATTTAAATCATTCTATCACATTTTGACACTCCTCTCCTCTTAACCGTCTGAGGTCTAAAGGGGAATAACTACGGGTCCGACGTCTCACATGAATTCGACATCCATATGAAATAATGAACTTAATGTCTCATAGGTCACAAAGAAGGACAGAAAAGTCCCCAAGTTAAAGACGAAATGGGGACTACTTTCCTTATTTCTCATGAAACTGCCTTAATCATCATGTTGGGATCCTCATACTTAATTCCCACACGCTTCCATGACTAGTACATCACCTACATTACTCACAGTAACACAATGGAGAAAGGATGATTAGTAAGCATCCCTAAGCTCAATCTCAACATTCGTATATTGGATTCAACAAGCCCACTATCTGAGACACCGACTTTGGTTGAATCTCAGGATACAACCTCTCTAGGGCTCTAGGAAAATCAGTGGAATGAAGAAAATCATTAACACCTACTACAAGCCCTCTCAAAGGCCCTCCCCTACAACCTAACTAAAGACCTTTGTTGGAGCCTATGGCCATTCGGGTCAGTTTGTTTCGGCATTGGACCGACTTGAAGTTAGGACGACGGAAGAAGAAGGGGAAAAAGTTCCCTCTCTCTCTCTCTCTCTTTCCACTTTTTCCACGCGCGTATGGGTGATTAGAGGATATTGTGGTCCTCTTTTCGCCACTCGTGTCAAAGTCTTCGCGATCTAGCCTCAAATATAAAATTAGTCATCGTCAAATGGGGTTAACACTAAGAGATGGAGTCTCCAAACTATTTTTCTCAAAATAGGCAAAAGAGTGTCGTCACCTCGAGAGAATGGGATCAAGGTAAAACTGATGTATATGAAACCAAGTGATTCGAAGGTCTGGTGACTATGTTACGAAATGGGAAGGTGTTAGGAAGCCATTATGCCCTTTCGATCTCTCACGAGCTATGTTAATCTTTTCTTTTTCTCTGTAATCTGTGTGTACATGTGTATAATATAAATAACAGGAGAATGGAATTATCCCACTCACATCATAGAATGGATGAAGCGAACTTATGCGTAGGAGTGTACCCGAAAAATTCATAAACATAAGATGTAAGTGTTTGCTGAATAACAAATTGCTATGAAAGAGCGAATGGTCACGTCAAACGAGGCACAAATATGTAGGAGTCTAAGACTCTCAAAATAAATAAAATAAAATATGAACGATATAAAAATAAAAGGGGAGGCCTCGAATCTCAAGGTTGGCCCAAGACACCTACGTAGCCCAAGGGGCATCATAGTACACGTAGTCCGAAAATAGCATAGGGGTGGATTTCAACCCATAAATCCAAATATTGAACTCCCTTTTGAGTCTTTTTGGAGGAAAGTCTGTTGAAGTGTGAAAGTGTAAGAAAATAATAAAGTCTTACTTTTGGAATTTATCAATAAACCCTTTTTTTTGTCTTTTTGGGGTTCTAATGAAAATAAGTTATGTGCAATACTAATAATAAAAAATGAAGATTATTGTATGTGATATAATGAAACAAAACTAGAATATATTACAAAATGAGAATAAAGTGGATAATAACACTAAAATGAGTAAACTAGTTTAAGGGTGAGGAATGGACCTCCTTGTAGATCTTTATTGTTGAATTTGGAATGTATGTTGGCTGGTTTTTTTAGTGTTATGAAGGTAATATGATTAGGTTGAGGTGGATAGATAAGTGGGGTAAGAAAGTGAAGGGAGGGAATGTTTGAAATTAGACTATATGGAAAAGAGAAGACTCTAATTTTGAGAGAATGTTTGTTGACTCTTGAAAGGGGGGCCCTTTCCAAGGGTGAGGTCATGGCCCTTTTATGGTGATATTTAGTTTTAGAGGTGAGGATTGGCATGGACCTTGTCCTACCTAATCATTAGTGATTGCCTTGTTGTTCAAGGAAAAGTACACCTTGTCGATATGTAGTGGATTTTGGGTGCCTGTAGGCAATCCGGAATAAACTTTTTACAAAAATTGGCATAAAATGCAAACCATAAGTCTGAATCATGCACGGATTGGATCATTAAAAAGGTAATTCAAACCCTTCAAGAATCCAATGAGCCACTCTCGGGTCCAGGAGTTGACCAAAGTTAAACGAGTCTCAGAAGCGCCCGGTGGTCTCTAGATGTTTTTTTTAGGAAAATAGGTCATTCGTGCAAACTGTGAGGTCTATTTATGCACAAAATTCACTGATGGAAAGAAAATTCAGAGCTTTTAGAGCTTTTATGGAGCTTCACTTGGTTTTTAGAGTTTACCATGGTCAAACGGGGCCCAAAAGTGCCTAGTGGCCGTTCGAAGTAAATAGATCATTTGTGTAAACCCTGATGCCAAATCATGCATGGCATAGACCATTTGAAAGGGGATTTAAATCCATTCGAGGTTTCATTTGGATTCTCTTAAGTTAGAGAGTTAACTGGAGTCAAACGGGTACCGAGAGTGCCCAGTGGCTTCCAAATCAGTACTTGGAGTAAAACGGATCGTTCAGGCGAATCATGATGTCAATTTGTGCATGACAAGAAACATTGGAAAATAAATGTAAAGAGCTTCGAGGATTCATTGAGAATTGCGTAGGTTGGAGATTCGATCCGTGTCAAATGGGGACCAGGAGTGCCCGATGGTCTTTAGATCAGTACTTTGAGTGTTACCTGGGGTTTATAGTAAGTGGATGAGTGTTAGGGACCTAACGAAATGCTTGGGTGGGTACTGGGATGGGGTGTATATAGAGCCCCTCGATATGCGATCTTAGAATAAGTGAATGCTGACCAAAGATAGACACTGCATCAATGTTGGAGAAGAGGATTGAGGTCAATTCTGTGAACTTTGGGTAAGGAGGTTACCAATTTTGCAGGTCGAGGTCAATTATGCGAGCCTAAAGTTAGGATGACCAATTCTCTAGGTTGAGTTCAATTATGTGAACCTAAAGATTTACTGACCAATTCAATGGGTCGAGGTCAATTTTGCGAACCTAAAGTTGTGATGACTAATGTAGCGGGTCAAGGTCGATTCTACAGACCTAAAGATATGATGACTAATTTGATGGGTCGTGGTCAATTCTGTGGACCTAATGTTGTGATGAAATTTTTTACGGGTCGAGGTTAGTTCTACGGACATAAAGTTATAGTGACCAATTATGTGGGTCAAGGTCAATTTTAAGGACCTAAAGTTGGGATGAAAGATTCTAGGGGTCGAGGTTAATTATGCAGACATAAAGTTATGATGACTAATTATGTGGGTCGAGGTTCATTCTACAGACCTAAAGTTGTAATGACTAATTCTGTGGGTCGAGGTCGATTCCGTGGACCTTAAGATGTGATGACCAATTTTACAGGTCGAGTTCAATTTTATGGACTAATTATGCGAGTCGAGGTCAATTGTGCAGACCTAAAGTTTAGATGGCCAATTCTGCGGGTCAAGGTCAATTATGTGGACCTAAAGTTGGGATGACCAATTCTATGAGTCGAGGTTGATTCTGTGGACCTAGAGATGTGGTTTACAGATGATGGTTCTATTGGGGAAAGCATAGAGTATTTTGGCGCAGGCATAATTTCGGCTCTTTGGGGGAAAGAGTAGAGTATTTTGGTGCAAGAGCACTTTGGGTTTTGCTGGAGAATATGCTAATGATGAAAGTGAATGCCGATGATCCTACTGAGGATTTTTGTGAGTTTGTAATTAGTTTGGTGCTCCAAAAGGGATTTTCCTCTAATAAATAATGTTCTTGACCTTACATAGATTGTTTGATAATTTTCTGGGCAATTTTTCGATTTTTCAGGCATTTTTAGGACAAAATTTGGAGGGGATTGCTGATTGGGTCTAGGGAGGCGCCTATCGGCATAGATCACGAACTCCTAGTTTTCTTGGGGAAGGGTAAAGGTCACTGCCGATCGGCGCACCCCATAGCCTTCTATAAAAAGGTGGCAATCCCTCCTCATTTTTCACACTTTTAAGCAATTGAATCTCTTGTTTTCTCTCTCTAAGAGTCATTTTCGAGTCCATTTTTCTCAAGATCACAAATAGAGGGTACTTCTGGCAACAATAACAACGAGTGGGTGTCCATTAATGACTTGGTAGGTTTGGAGTGGCGGGCTGTGGTGCTGCTTGCTTTGGGAAATAAGAGTGCCTACGACTCCTATAAGTCAGTGACTGATGAGAGGATCTTGTTACGCGAGCTTGTGCACCACCGTTCAATAAGGGTGAAAACCCCTAATGGCTATGTGAGTATTTATCTTTTAGTTTTCCATGTTTTCCTTCTTTTTTTTGTGGACTACTGAAGGGTTTTTCTTGATTTCTTGCAGACTGGCACTGCTTCTTCTATCATTCGGTCTTGGGGGATGACTAAAATGAAAGTCATTTGGGATCTTCTTCCTGTAACAGTGGTTGGATGGTGTCGTCCACAGGGTCTGGTAGTCTGGCAGGTGCACTGGATGAGACGTCGTTCTTTTCAGCGATGTTATGCGCGCTTAGTGACAAGTGGAAGGATATGACCCACACCTTCTATATGGGGATTATGAACATGACTATTACACCTTTGGACATCCAGCAGTTGATGTGGCCAGATTTCACTGGTCATTATATTATGGTAAATCGTACTCTGTGAGTCATGAAAGCGGTGATGCGGGCTGCCATGGAGAATGTTTGTAAAATTGTGTCGGGGTATTCTATCCGCATATCAGCGATGAAGGAGAAACTTTTGTCTAGGAGGGTTAATAAGACATATGGTGCGAGGATGGCACGATGGAGGGTGAATCCTATACGTTTGACACCAATATGATGGCAAACTACGACTATATTAACTTTCTAACCAGATGGTTGATGCTTTAATGTACATATGATGTGGATAATATGCCTCCACATACTAGTTCTTCAGGTAGGGGTACCAACGTATCAACGTGGAAGAGGTGCGGTTATAGTGGAGGAGTAGGATCCTCTTATTCACATCTTTTCTCCCTCTTACCATTTTAAGTTTAGCAGTAGGGAAGTGTTTTAAGTGCCCCACTGCCCCATGCACCGATGGATGGGTTGTCGGGTCTTTCTGATGAGTCCCTTCGAACTGAGCTATACTTATTTATTTCTCTTATTTCCTATTCTCTCTTTATTTTTATCCTTTACTGAGTTTCTTAATTTTTGTTTCTATGTTCATTCTTTCTTATAGATTGTCCATGTGTCGACCACCTGGCTGAGGGGCATTAAGGACTAGATGGCGTCGATGTCAACCTATGTGAGGAAGTCAGTTTTTGCCTGTCTGGTGCAGCCGACCACATTTGAAGAGACTTCTAGCTTCGGGAGTGGAAGGTCTACCGCCCCTCACAAGGGGGAAACGTGTGTACCGCGGAGGTTAAGGGTTGGTTTTGAGAGGGCTTTACGGGGTTCGGGCAGTGTCCCGATGTATTATTTTTCTTTTTTCTTTTTCTTTTATCTTTTATACCTACAAGAAATGTAATAACTCCATATATATATATATATATATATATATCTATATATATATATATATATATATATATATATATATATATGAGAAAGGCATTTCTTTTTGGTATTATTTTGATTTAGTGGCTTACTCTATATGAACTTTAATTTACTGCTAAGGTTTCTCATTTATTTGCGAATAATGAAATCAAAGGACTCTATGATAAAGTTCATGTGGCTTTTTGAGAGACTATGCCTGGCGGCTCTTCTGAGTACCCTCTGTTAGGTGTCACCAATTTCTTTGCTAGGCCCTTCTTCAGTTTCGATCCCTTCGATGGAGAACTAAGTTAATTGGCTTCTGTATTACGGGGTCTCAATACCTTCGATGGTCTATGCCATGATGGGGGACTTTCTCTCATTTTGCAGTTTGAGGAATACCGGTATGTGCGGTTAGTCGGTCTTCGTCGAACTTCATTCTATTTTCCTTGGCGAATTCCGCACCAAGTAGGATGGGAGAAGATCGTGCCACCTCCTATAACCAATTTCTTTATGATAGAGGACTTGAACGAGTCCTTGAGGGTGATATCAGGGCCTTTATGGCAGTGTCATCGCCCGTTTACCCCTATATCATAATCCATTGGGGGGGCTTGGTTTCTATGAGAAAACACCGCATGTCTATCAATGTAGTGGCTTATCCCTCTCTGATACTACAAATACCTCACTAGGATCCTCTAAAATCCCATCTTTGACATAACGTGGCCCAAAAACTGAACCTCTTGCAGCCAAAATCCAGACTTTGAGAATTTAACATACAACTGGTGCTCGCATAAGGTCTGTATAACAAACCTAAAATGTTGTGCACGCTTATCCTTGATTTGTGAATAAACTAATATATCATCAATAAAAATAATAAAGAACTGACATAGATACGATTGGAAGACCCTATTCACCAAGTCGATGAATATTGCTAGTGCATTGGTTAACCCATATGGCATATCCTTAAAGTCATATGATCAATATTGGGTTAGAAAAGTAGGTTGCAGTATGCCTTCCTCCTAAATACGCAACTGATGGTACTCGGACCTCAAGTATATCTTTGATAAGTACAAGGAACCTCTTAGATATTTGAATAAATCATAGATACTAAGCAATGAATACTTGTTCTGAATCATGACTTTGTTCAATTCCCGATAATCCACACAAAAACAAATCGATCTATCTTTCTTCTTAACAAATAGGATTGGGGATCCTCATGGCGATGTACACCTCCGTATAAATTCCTGGTTGAGTAACTACTGTATTAACTCCCTAAGCTCACGCATCTCTAATAGTGTTGTAATACTCCATATTTTTAAATGAATAAATAAATTATTTAATTAAACAACTAAAAATGAATTTTGGCTTTTAAATAATTTGGAATTGGTAATTTGGTAAATTTGTGAGAAATTAGGCTTCAAATTGGTTCAATTGAAGTTATGGTACTAAATTATATATTTTTTTAAAATGAATGAGGCTTTATTTTAACTAAATTTGGTATTTGGGGGCTTGGTCCTTTGTCTTAGTGGATTTGAACACTTTAGAAAATATAAGTGTGGTATCTGGGTAAAACCCTAAGGTCTATTAGGTCATTTGACATTTTATGATACGGAATGGTTAGTGTTAAAGTGAATTAAAAACATGAGAAATATGTTTTTTAAATCACCCACCATTTGAAAACCCAAAGTCGCAATAACGGCTACCATCGTGATCACGCCTGAACACTCGGTGATCACTGGAGTGTTTGGGTCGCCGGTGGTCTGGAGGGATTTCGTGAGTGGGGGTTTGTAGCCTTTCATTTAAAGTGATACATTCACAACCTGAGTATAAGTGGTGTAGGTTAGATTCCTCAAAATAATCGTCTTAATCCTCAATGTTAATAAAAAGATAAAACTACCCATCATATTCGCCTTTTTGCTAACCCTCTCTGACATAAATAATGAGATTCCAGTGAAATCCTTCCCACACTAGGATATAACGAGTTCTCCATGTACTAAGGTAAGGACCCCTATATTTAGTGTGGATATCACGGCATGTGGAAAATAATTGTCCTCAAACAATCTTCAAAAGTTAGCAATAGGTGCATTTGTCTTCTACTCAGTCGTGGTAATAGACTCCCTCCACTAAAGTGCATCCCTTGTCAGCCTAAAATTGGCGAGCATCTGTTATTGTACTTATAAGAACTCAAACATCCTCAAATTGATCTATATACATCTCTTCCACTCACAAACAATGATTAGATCAGTCAACCATGTGAACTAAATATTTCCCTTAATAAAGGCACTACAAACATTCTCCTATCCTTAACTCTGAGTTGTTCTAGGTGACACTGGTTGTGATGGGTGATTCTAAAACGTGACAACCACAGTATAGGAAACAACCTAATCTATAATGACAATTAAATCTGGTTATAGTAGTGCTTGCTCCAGTGGCGGTTCATTAAGAATAACCTGCCTACAGTGGGTAAATCCTCTACATGTGTTTTCCATCTAAAAATGCAAATTTCAATTAACATTACTATCATACGAGATATATATTGAATGAAAATACCATAAATGATAACTAACACTATGTTGAAATGGTGAAATCATCCCCAAGACCCTACGAACTATAACCTGGAATTCTCTGATACTAACTACAACACCCCATATTTTTCATACATTAAGTGTCCATCCTATGAACAATTAATAAAGGTTATTTAATAATATGATATCATTCTAAGAAAACAAAAAAATTAAAGACAGACATGATAAATATAGAGAAGTAAATAACTGGGATAAGGTACATCTGTCCACCAATATAAATAACTGAATAAGTGTATTAAAACCACGATCATATTCTCAAAAGTAATGCAAATTAAGCTCAAGGATAAATATTAATATGTAGATAATAATTGAGCGCGTAAAAAATCGCATACATAATATTCGAAATGAAAACTAACTAAAAAGTAAACAAATTAGGATTGATGCAACCATCGACAACTACATAGACTGGATGGATGACCTAATGAAGGAGGAAGTTGAATATATAAAGAATCAACCTTTGAATCTTTGTTGTGTTGAACCTAAAATTACTCAAAATAAATAGGGTCAGTCCCCAACAAGAAGTTTCCCACATGATCCCAAACACGGAATCTATACCATAATAATAAAATTATGTCCTTCTAAAGTGTCTTAATTAGGTATTTACCCCAACCCCGTAGTTATATAGTTCTCATGATGTCATGAGTTTTATAAATATTAAATTATTTAAGTCTTATTATGACCTATTAAATTTCAATATACCCATAAGCTTAATTCTTTCACTCTCAAATATAATGTCCGCACAATATTTAAGGAATCTCCACATCCCATATTGCCATTAAGTACCCTGAGAGATCACATATATTATATAAGGCCTCACATATGATTGATATATATATATATATATATATATATATATATATATATATATATATATATATATAAAGGGTATGAAGAGAACCCTTACAGTCGAGCAAGATGAAAATTGGCATATATTAATTGTTAATCGCTAATCAAATTGAATTTGAAGGTTCTACTTTGAGTGTGTATCGTGATACATCACAATTAGTATTAGTTAACCATAATCTAACCATTTTAAATGATATCTTCATGAATCACACCTCCCATAAGTGTTTTAAATATCATTACATTGTAGAAAATTAACACATTACTGTATTAAGAATTGAAAAATAAATAAGACAACATTTTCATACATGAATAGTAAAAAAGTTTATTTATATACCTTTTAGGTGACTCATGTTTTATATTAACCCAACCTATTTATTATTCATGTTTGCGGAATGTATCACTTTCGATTTCGTATAAACAAGTGATCAATATAAACTCCCTACCTTCAGGCTGTGTTTAAGTCAGCTTAACATGCTGTGTAAAAAAACGGCACCCCCATATAAATATATTATCTCTTACACTATTAATTGTGAATCACACAAGAATGAGTCACTAACTAGAACGAATCAAAATCGACCAACATTATCCCAATCAACCAACTAGACATGTCGAATTTGTAATGACCCAACTCGGGTTTAGGTCACCATTGGGTCAACCCGCACTGAATCAAGGAGTTAAAGGGGGCGGGGGAAAGCCCAATTTTATTATTAAAGAAAAATCCTTAAACTGCAACATTTATCAAGGACGAAAATTACCGCGTTTAAGTTGGAAAAGAGGTGACCACTTTAAGTAATTAAGTAAATTTACACGGTTTATTTATAAAAATCCAATTTAATTTGCAATAATAATTAAATAAGAAATTAACCATAGTCATCCCTATGCTATTACATCACATGACCAATGCCTGAATAAGATGTTTCATGTTCCAAATTACCAATGTTTCAAAGATAATTTAAATGATATTAGAGAGCCATTAAGGACATTGACTGCCCTCTGAGGCCTTACTCGCGTCCTTCACGACATCCCTAATCGAAGTACCTAGGGCGAGGCTGGGTTTTTTAACATAAAAAGCAGAAATGATGGAACACTCAGCAGGGTGGGTAATACTAAGATGTACATTTTCTACAAAAACACTATACATATAACGTGTATTTTAATCATTTCTAAAATGTTTAACAACTTAGCTAGTATTAATGCAACTATTATGCAATGCACCCAAGCGATGTGCTTATATTCACACTTAACCAATTCATACCACCCTTTATCGGGTCTAGAGACTATTAATCATATTTTATTCATCAGTCTCCTTTTTATCACTTTTCATTGTATAAGAACAATTTTTATAATATTGTTTATAGTATAGGTCTTTTTATGTTGTAGGCTAGTTCGGCGTATCCCGTTACAAATTGTCAAACACGAGCATCTAAAAGTTTGAAGACTTTCTGACATCCCATAAAGGTATAATCTAATTTAGAGTTTAAATTATATCACATAATTTATTTTTGGGGTGCTATATTTATAAAAAATGTATAGGGCGTTTTATTTCAAAAAGAAAAGTATTTTATTTTA
Source organism: Sambucus nigra (assembly GCA_949130495.1). Classification (NCBI taxonomy): domain Eukaryota; kingdom Viridiplantae; phylum Streptophyta; class Magnoliopsida; order Dipsacales; family Adoxaceae; genus Sambucus; species Sambucus nigra. The sequence goes on along the minus strand of OX422209.1, from coordinate 89,918,444 downwards.
AAACCTCATTCAAATGAGATGGATATCTCATTCAAATAAGATTGTCATTTCGTTAGAAAGGTCGTTCAAATTGTCTTCTAATGTGCTTTGATCGAGGGCATACTGTTTTAGATCGTTTCAAGGTCATTTGAAGCCTATTCAAACGAGATTGCTTCTTCGTTCAAATGAGATTTTATTTCATTTAAGCGATATGCACTTATTGTTCGAACGAGCCTTGAAAGTCGCTCAAATGAGCCCACCGCCTCGAAATATGAAAATGTCCTATTAATACCTGTTTCGTGTTCAGTTTTTCTAAGACTTTGCAAGATTTTTTCTGCATATCTTTGCGAAAATTCTTCATTGTTTAGTGTTCTAAAACACTTTTTAATTCACAACATACATCCTGAAAATCGTTCTTGTGAACTCGTTTGAACCCTAGAAAGTTTTGTATCTTTATATACACCTTTGTAAATAAGGAATTTCTATGGATGACTTGTGATGCTCGAGGGAACTCACTACTGAAGACAAAGTCTGAGGCTAAAGGAGGACTGCGGTCTTATGATTCTTATGAGGATCTTTGTAGATTCCTTTATAGAATTTGTAAGTTATGATTTGTATAGTTTATAAAGTGAATAGAGGTTTTACCCGATTTTTTTTCCCTAAAACTCTACCTTTGTTGAATGCTTGGTTTGATTTATCTTTTTATCGCCTAGATGTACGTTTAGGATACAAAAATAAAATTGATTAAGTTAAAAATTAGTATTTTTGACCATCCTTGCGGAGCATATTTATTTTCGGATGCTCATACAGGTATCAGTGTTTTCCACTATCTCTAAGTGGTGTCAGTGCATTCATACTGCTTTCTCAAATTAGTATTATAGGAGCAGGTTGCACTAAGTTATTGTGTCAGATCCTTATTTAGTGATTTTTGGAGTGGTTTCTATATTTCTCTCTTGGTTTGTTTCTTCTCAAAGGATTCCCATAGTTTTGATGACTTAAATCATTTAAATGTGAAGTTTCCTGAAAGAATTGACATTCTTATAAAAGAAAAATTTTATTTTAAATCCGCTATGGATCTTTTGCAAACTGTTCAAAATCAAAGAGATTAACTTTGTGAGAAAATTACGAATATGGACCGTGATTGTAGAAAATTAATTTTGTCCAAGAAAGAGAGTGATGATAGAGTCCAAATTTTAAAAAATAATTAGAGGACTTTAAATTTTTTAGGGTTAATGTATGTCCTATTGAGGATAGTGTTTTGATTAATAATTATAAGGCACGAGAGAAGAATCATTGGGATAAGTTTTCTTTCATTGAGGGGGAGAGAGATAACCTTCTAGGAATGATTGAACATATGAAGAAAGAGTCCCAAAAATTGGAAGAGTCTAATTCGTTATTTTAGTCTGAAATTATCAAGTTAAAAGTTGATTTAAAAGACTCGAGTAGTTTGAGTAGTGACGTTACTGGCTCACATGTTTCTAACACTTCCAATGTTAAAGGCAAGACCATTGTTTACTTTGGAGGGTCAACCGCATCCAAGAACATTAGAAAATATTAACCCATAGGTAACATTCCAGACGTTAACACATATTTACAGTGTGGTAGGAAAGGTCATCTTAGGCATTTTTATTATGATCTTGGAAGAGGTCTTAGGAAGTTGAGTCCAGTGTTCCCTTGGTTATCGAATCCCGATGTATTAAGTATACATCTATTTGGGTTAGGAAATTCGTTTTTAGAGGAGCTAGGTGGTAGATGTGTTGATTCTCGCATGCATGCACATGATTCTTCACTTGCTATATCTTATGAATGATTGCTTGCAAGATTTTGTTTGCCATACTCTAGTTGTTTTTCATGATAAAGGTTTCTAGTGTTAAGACATGCGTGTGACACCCCGACTAATTAAATACCGGGTAGCCACTCCTTTATTCAAATTAATACGAAATGTCAAGTTGGTTCAGTTCATAGCATCACTGTCGAAAATATTTTTAAACAATTACTAGCCACCTAATATTTAAAAAGTGAGTTGCCAAATTTTATTAAATTAAATTAACATACAACCAATTAAATTATAAGCTAACTATACCACAATCACATCACAATAGAATAATAATGGAATAAATAAAACGAGTCTGGAGTAACACTCCCCTGAATAATCCAAATACTAAATAAATCCCAATACAAAGTCTGAATAAATAAATCAATCCAAAACTGAAATGAAACTGAAAGTCTGAGAAAGCTGTCTCTAAATGGAAAGGGGAGACATGCCCTAACTGATGAATGACCCAGAATATAATTAAGTGCGGAATTTGGAGGTGCCTAATGTCAAGATCCTGTAATTCCACAATAGCTACCACACGTCAATGTAATGGAACTCCTATGCTTGACGTCCCTGTGACTGGGCACCTAAAAATGTTTTACAAGAAAAATGATTTGAAAGAAAACGGGTCAGAGCCCGAGGTGAAAACAGTTTAAAAATATAGCAAGTGTTTAATTGCATTCAATAGTAAATATTATATACATGTTAGTTACGTACTCTCACATGAGTTTCTCACCATTCAACTAATGTGCACGCCTAACGTATATCCTTAACCCATCATAGTATTGCCATTAACTAACTATTCTGAACCACTTCCTACCCTCAATATATAATATTGGTGTCTATTCATATCATTCTAAAGATCCCACGTGTAACTCATCTTTTCATTGGTCAAATTAATTTATAACAATTACGATAGGAAATTCATTTTTAATCCCATTCAATATGTCTCAATTATTCATATTCACACTTTAACTAAGAGTTCGAAATAAATACAAGTATATTCTTCTCAGCACATATATACAAATATGGCACCCCTAGGCTAAGCTGCGGTGCACACATACTCTGCTATCGAATCCCGGCACGTCGCATACATAATGTGACAACTCTTAATCCGAAATAAGGGGTGTCCAGCCCGATACTCCAACATAACGGAATCATGGATGGAAATCATTCTCAGCATCACAACGATAAAATAAGTATACGGGAAACCCCCCAATAATTCAGAAAAAAGGTTGCCAAAAATTTTGTTTTATGATAAGTTAAGAAAATAATTTAAACAACCCAATCTGACGAGAAAGTGGAATTCCAAAAGAGCTTATATTTTAACAATAACGAGTATACAATAAGGGGACCGAATATGCTGTCGGTCCACAGTTACATACAACGTGTTACAATCGTACAATAAATTACATAATACATTCATTAAACAATTACAAAAGTTTGGTCCACACGCCCGAGTGAAAGACCCGATCATATCTAGAATACAAAAATGAAGGCGTCTAACAAAACATCCTGTAATATCCGCAAAATCTGACACCTCCACAAAAGTATAGGAGTAGGAATATCAAAACGGGCGCCCTTACGGCGGAGCACCTGAGCGGATACAATTTCATGCACAAGAAGAAAGAAATGAACGGGTCAGGGCCCGGTTTTATGCAATCACCAGATGAATAATAAGCATGACAGTTGTGAAATATTAATCAAGACTGATGAGGATAATAGTCTAACAACAAAAACCCAAAGCATAATAAAGAAGTTTTAAAGGATTATGTCTTTTATTAAATTATGCGAGGGAATATAATTAGACATCATAAATTTAAAAACCTCCATCATTATTTACCATTTCATTCCAATTTCCATTCCTTAACAGGATTATAATACCATCATATGTTCTTATGGCATTTTACATATCTCAAGTCCCAATTGATTTAGAATGGCCATATTCTTATACATATAATGATTCTAAGACCGCCCCTCCGAGTTTCCCCACAGGGCGCGCCCCTAAATGACTATCATCTTCCAGGGCCCATCAAACAAGACAACCTAGGTACCTAACGCATGTCGGGAAGTGGCCATATGCCAGCGAGTGAGTCATAACCACACTCGCAATAACCTCACTAGCGCAAAATAAAACATATAACAACCCCGCATATGGCCGAGGACAATAGTCTCCCTGCATTCACTAGCCAGGGGACATCACCTCATTCGCGAGCTTCCCTTAAGATAGCATTTAAAGAGGTGTGTTTAAGTAAATTAGCATTTACCATTTAAATCTTAATTTCATTTCCATTATTCATATTTGTTTCATTTTATCCGAAACCATAATCATTGAATATTCTCATTAATATTCGTCATATTTTAAGTCCCGAATTAATCTCAAAATGATCACAATCATGCTACAAATCCCAAGGTCTTATATACCTCATTAGAGCCCCTAGAGTCTCCAAGCATGGGCCTACAACTCCAAGACACTTAACGGTTTTCTAAAGAAAAGAAAAACCCTAACCTCACTTTGTACACATCCGGAATAAGCCCCATTTAACCCAATCCTAATGTAGGGTAGTGAGTTGACTCAACTAAAACTCTAGGACTCTAAGTTTACTTCATTCAAGAAGGTTCCTAGTTCCTAAGCCTAAAGAAAAAGAATAAAAATTGGGTAAAAAAAATAACTCAAAACTGCAGGAACCAAATCGATTCACCCAAAAAGCGAATCGATTCGGGTGACAAACCCAACTTTCTATAAATGCCGAATCGATTCGCCCCTTAACCCGAATCGATTCGGGTACCCAGACCTGGAAACTGATCCTAAGCGAATCGATTTCACCCAGGGGCTGAATCGATTCGCCCCTACGAATTTTCCAAGTTTGGCTATGGAGTCTTGGACTCCTAAAATACCCCCAACTCAAATCCATCCAAACCAAGATCATTTATTGTAACTAATACATCATAAATGCATCTAACTACCCTCATTTACATTAATAATCATCCAAATCATTCTCTAAGGATTCAAAATCCATAAATCCATAAAAACCCTAACATTGTTCAACCATAATTAATACACAACTATCAATACTAATTATTCATCTTAAATCACATAATAGCAAGTAGAAAACTTGCCTTAATCTTGAAAATTCAGATTTGAGGAAGATGAATGCAAGATCAATCTCCAAATCTTGAATCTCTCTCTTTCTCTCCAAAGTTCTCTTCTTCTCTCTCTCACTCTAGGTTAACAAATGCTCTTAAGAGAAATAAAAGAAAAGCAAGACATAAATCGTGCCATTAGACTAAATTCCCAACTCAAGTGGTTAATACCACATTAAATGATTCGCAACAACACATTTATGCTAAAATCAATCAAAAGTGCCCGAAATCTCAAAATACAATATGGCACTTATTTCGACTATCTCGCACCATTCGGGACTAACTACCCCCTCCAAATTGTCATTTGGAAATTTTATAACTCATTTCAAGTTTTGGTTTCATTTTTAAACCACAGCATCATTTTAAATCTTATGACACAATAAACTGCAACATGGTGATATTTACCCACATATAAGGTAAACATACAACATTTTTGTAAATATTAACTTATCTCATTAAATTAATACATACTCCACATTCCAACATTTTATATATAATTACTTCACATAGTAAATAAATATAAAATAGGGTTTCAAAAGCGAGGGTTGTTACATACTCCCCCCATTATGAGGGGATTTTGCCCCCAAAATTCAGGCGTACTTTGTATAAAGAGATGCGGATACTTTTCCCGCATATCATCTTCGCGTTCCCATGTTGATTCCTTAGCGTTGTGATGACTCCATTGGACTCGCACCAAGGGCACCACTCAAAACCTCAACTTACGCTCTCCATGCTCTAAAATAGCAATGGGTTGTTCTTCATATGAAATGTCGGGTTGCAACTCGATATCCTCAAAAGGAATGTGCCAAAGGGCACCTTCAGACCTCTTGTATTTCTTCAAAGAGGAGACATAGAACACATCGTGGATTTGTTGTAAAGGTTCCGATAAGGCAAGCTGATACGCCACTGGACCCACCTTAGCAATAATGGGAAAATGCCCAACAAAATGCGACGTAAGCTTCCCTTTCTTTCCGAAACGCTTGATACCTTTCATTAGTGACACTCGCACCAAGACTTGGTTCCCAATCTCCAACTCCATGTGTCTTCTACCTGCATAGGCATAGATCTTTTGGTGGTCTTGAGCTATCTGAATGCGATTCTGAATGAGTTCGATCTTAGAAGAAGTATCTTGGATCATTTCAGGTCCAAGGAATTTATTATCCCCCACTTCTAACCAACACGTGGGTGATCTACAAGGCCGGCCATAAAGTGCTTCATAGGGCGCCATTCCAATAGTAAATTGGTACGAGTTGTTATAAGCAAACTCGACCCAAGGGATATATTGTTCCCAACCACCCTTGAAATCAAGCATACACATACGGAGCATATCCTCCAATATTTGGTTTACTCTTTTAGTCTGGCCATCTGTTTGAGGATGATAAGAAGTTCTTAACTTCAATTCGGTCCCCATAGCCTCTTGGAAACTTCGCCAAAAGTGGGAAACGAAAATCTTATCTCGGTCAAAAATGATATTTAAAGGCACCCCATGGAGTTTGATAATCTCCGAGATGAATAATCGGGCATAGCGAGCAGTGTCATAGTCGGTACGTACGGGTAAGAAGTGTGCCAACTTAGTCAAGCGATCGACAATCACCCAAATTGAATCACAACCGCTCTGTGACCTTGGAAAACCTGTAATAAAGTCCATCGATATGCTCTCCCATTTCCACACCGGAATTTCCAACGGTTGCAACAAACCTGTCGGTCGCTGATGATCGATTTTGACCAATTGACAAGTAGTGCATTGGAATACAAACTCAGAAATATCCCGCTTCATGCCCGTCCACCAATACTGACGGTGCATGTCTTGATACATCTTGTCCCCACCAGGATGTACCGTGAATTTAGACTCATGAGATTTTACCATCACCGCCCGTCTCAAATCCCCCTCCTCCGGGAAATGAGTCTTCCATAGAAGCGTAATCCACCCTCTGAACTTATCGAGTAAGATTTCGCTCCCTCGGACAGTAATCAGCGTATATGGTCCTGATAACCCTTATCCCTTCCTTGGGCTTCTATAACCCTTGCCCCGATTTTAGGTGTAACGGTCATCACTGACATGAACGCCCTAGAAACCACATTCTCGTGACTGAGCTCTTTCCACTTAGCTTTCCATACATCAGCTAACTCTCCTTCGGGCCTTCTACTCAAAGCATCCCCTACCACATTCGCCTTGCCCGGATGATAGTGGATATCAAATTGATAGTATTTCATAAACTCCAACCATCGGCGTTGTCGCATATTTAAATCTTTCTATGAAAATAAATATTGCAGCGACTTATGGTCCGTGAAAAGACTAAATTTCTCCCCTAGGAGATAATGCCTCCAAATCTTCAGGGCAAAGACAACTGCGGCCAATTCTTAGTCATGCACCGGATAGTTTCTTTCATGGGGCTTTACCTTGCGAGAAGCATAAGCAATAACCCTTCGCTCCTATTAAAGTACACCTCCTAATCCTTGTAGAGATGCATCGGTGAAGACTAGATATTCCAACCCCGGCTTTGGCAACACAAGGACTGGAGCAGAAGTCAATCTATCTTTGAGTTCGTCAAAAACAACCTGACAAGAGTTATCCCAAACAAACCTCACCCCTTTCCGGGTTAAATTTATCAAAGGTCTAGCGATCTTAGAGAAAACCTTGATAAATCGACGGTAATAACCCGCCAAACCCAGAAAACTATGAATTTTGGTAGGTGTCGTGGGTTGACCCTACTCCCTCACCGCAACCACCTTGTTCGGATCCACCGAAATTCCCTGCGAAGTCACGATATGACCTAGAAATTTCACTTCCCGTAACCAAAAACCACATTTCTCGAACTTAGCATACAATTGGTGATCCCTCAACCTTTGTAGGACCAACCTCAAATGAGTAGCATGGTCTGATTCCGTTCGAGAATACACAAGGATGTCATCGATGAATACAATAACAAATTGGTCCAGGAAGTCCCGGGATACCCTATTCATGAGATCCATAAATACGGCGGGGGCATTGGTTAGTCCAAATGGCATAACCAAAAATTCATAGGACCCATACCTCGTCATAAAAGCGGTCTTGGATACATCCTGCTCCCGTATCCTCAACTGGTGATACCCCATCCTCAAGTCTATCTTAGAGAAGTATGACGCTCCCCTAAGTTGATTAAACAAATCATCAATACGACGCAAAGGGTATTTATTTCGGATGGTGACCTTATTCAATTCTCTATAGTCAACACATAACCGGAGAGAACCGTCCATTTTCTTCACAAACAACACAGGAGCACCCCATGGAGACGTACTACGCCTAATGAATCCTTGTTCCAACAACTGCTGAATTTGATCTCTTAACTCCCTCATCTCAGTGGGAGCCATACGATACGGAGCTCTCACAATCGGTCTCGTCCCGGGTGCTAAATCAATCACAAATTCAATCTCCTGACTCGGAGGTAAACCTGATATTTCACGAAAAACATCCTCAAAATCTCTAACAACCGGAATAGAATCCAAGGGAACAACTACATCCCGAGAAGTTTCTTTCGCAATACAATACAAATAAGTACTAGTACTTCCTTCTAAACGAGGCATGACTACCAAAAACATTTCTTGTCCTTAAACAGCAAAGATTATACTCTTCCCATAATAATTAACTATTGCATAATACTTGATAAGCCAACCCATGCCCAAAATCACATCATACCCGACCATGTCTAGGACGAGTAAATCGGACTCAAAGCACAAATTACCAAGAGTAATTCCTATATGTTTACAAATAAGGAAAATGAGTGAACCATCACCCATGGAGGACTCAACGCTAGTGAAAGTGCTCTCTGCAGATTTTATCAACTCTGTAGACTGAGCAAAACTTCTAGAAATGAATGAATGTGTCGCACCCGTATCAAACAAAACGCGACCCATATGTCCCTGAATAAGGAACTTACCCTCAATCGCTGGCGGAACAGGAGGAAGCATAGCATCCTGGATATGATCAACTTTCCATACTGTAGCTGACCCTACTACGGAGGAACAACCGAATTTGGTGCATGTGGCGGAAACTGAATGTATGGCTGTTGTGGAGCCCTAGGAGGCTGTCCCCCAATCAACTAAGGACACTCCTTCTTGCAATGACCCGCCTCCCCACATTGGAAGCACTTCCCCAAAATGGTCTCCAGAACACGGCCTCGGTTATTTCTAAACTGGTTAACACCTTGGCCCGAATGGCCCCTACCCCCTTGACTACCCCGACCGGTTTGTTGCTATTGCGAGGCACCCAGATCGTGCCTAGTATTATTGCCACCCGAATTAAACCCACCAAAGCGTTGACTTTTTGACAAGTCCCCTTGTAGGGATCCCTTTCTTTCTGCTTATTACCCGCAGATTGGGACGAGGAAAAAGCTCCTCCTGTATTCCCACTACCTCCAGGCTTTCTCGCTTGCCCCACTACGATAGCTTTCTTGCTACTCTGCATGTAAAATCGATGTTCTTGGCAGTGGAGCAATGCTTCATTCATTACCTCACCAAAAGTTTGCAAGGCTGGATTACCCAGTAAATGTTGCCGGATTCTCCAGTTCAAACCCCCCATAAATTTTGAAACCTTCCTCTCTTTCGGAGTCACCTCATCCGGTACAAAACTTGCCAATTGTGTGAACTCCTCTTCGTATTTGGCAACGGACCGCTCTCCCTGTACCACATCCTGAAATCTCCTTCTCATCTCCCTTTGAACTGCGGGAGGAAAGTACTTTTGGTCAAATAAGACTCAAAAATCAGTGATCGTCATGGTATCTCTCTGTTCTGGTGTATTCATCGACTCCCACCAATGCAATGTGGCCCCAACAAGTTTAAAAGTATCAAGGACTTGTTTCTTCTCCTCACTACATTCCACCATTCGTAAATGGCGTTGCATATCTTTTTTCAATTGATTTGCTCGAATAACGTCAGAACCTCCATCAAATTCTGGGGGATGACCCTTTAAAAAGGACTCTCTAACTCTCTCCCACGGAGAAGGTCCCGTAGGAGCTTGTGCATCCTATGCTCGTTGTTGAGCTTGTGGCATTTGCTGAGCCACTGCAGTCATCGCTGCATTAACCGCTTGAGCCACGATGTTCGCTAGATTAGCAGCATTGATTGTTCCTTGTGGCGGCGGGGGACCAACATCATCTTCTACAACTCTATTACGTCTCGCTGGGTGACCTCTCTTAGGCAGCATCTGAGATGAAGGAACAATAGAGTTAGAATACTATTTAAAACAATCTATATTGCAGAAGATCGCAAATATAAGCAACAAAGCAGTCCTAACATCAGGCTCTATATCAAAGAACGCTACGGTAGAACGTGATAAGTCCGCAAAGATCCTAAAGACTCTAGAACCTGATGCTCTGATACCATCTATGACAACCCGCAATTTGAAATAAGGGGTGGCCAGCCCGATACTCCAACATAACAGAATCATGGATGGAAATCATTCTCAGCATCACAACAATAAAATAAGTATGCGGGAAAACCACCCAATAATTCAGAAAACGGGTTGCCAAAATTTTGTTTTATGATAAGTTAAGAAAATAATATAAACAACCTAATCTGAAGAGAAAGTGGAATTCCAAAAGAGCTTATATTTCAATAATAACGAGTATACAATAAGGGGGGCGAATATGCTGTCGGTCCACAGTTACATACAACGTGTTACAATTGTTCAATAAATTACATAATACATTCATTAAACAGTTACAAAAGTTTGGGCCACACGCCCGAGTGAAAGACCCGATCATATCTAGAATTCAAAAACAAAGGCGTCTAAGAAAACATCCTGTAATATCCGCAAAATCTTATAGCTCCACAAAAGTATAGGAGTAGGAATATCAAAACGGGCACCCTTGCGGTGGAGCACCTGAGCGGATACAATTTCATGCACAAGAAGAAAGAAATGAACGGGTCAGGGCCCGGTTTTTATGTAATCACCAGATGAATAAGAAGCATGACAATTATAAAATATTAATCAAGAATGATAAGGATAATAGTCTAACAACAAAAACCCAAAGCATAATAAAGCAGTTTAAAGGATTATGTCTTTTATTAAATTATGCAAGAGAATATAATTAGACATCATAAATTTAAAAACCTCCATCATTATTTACCATTTCATTCCAATTTCCATTCCTTAACAGGATTATAATACCATCATATGTTCTTATGGCATTTTACATATCTCAAGTCCCACTTGATTTAGAATGGTCATATTCTTATACATATAATGATTATAAGACCGCCCCTCCGAGTTTCCCCACTGGGCGCTCCCCTAAATGACTATCATCTTCCAGGGCCCATCAAACAAGACAACATGGGTACCTAACACAGGTCGAGAAGTGGCCATATGCCTGCGAGTGAGTCATAACCACACCCAGAATTACCTCACTAGCGCATAATAAAACATTTAACAACCCCGCATATGGCCGAGGACAATAGTCTCCCTGCATTCACTAGCCAGGGTACATCACCTCATGCGCGAGCTTCCCTTATGATTGCATTTAGAGAGGTGTGTTTAAGTAAATTAGCATTTACCATTTAAATATTAATTTCATTTCCATTATTCATATTTGTTTCATTTTATCCGAAACCATAATCATTGAATATTCTCATTAATATTCATCATATTTTAAGTCCCGAATTAATCTTCGAATGATCACAATCATGCTACAAGTCCCAAGGTCTTATATATCTCATTAGAGCCCCTAGAGTCTCCAAGCATGGGCCTACAACTCCAAGACACTTAACGGATTTCTAAAGAAAAGAAAAACCCTAACCTCACTTTGTACACATCCAAAATAAGCCCCATTTAAGCCAATCCTAATATAGGGTAGTGAGTTGACTCAACTAAAACTCTAGGACTCTAAGTTTACTTCATTCAAGAAGGTTCCTAGGTCCTAAGCCTAAAGAAAAAGAATAAAAATTGAATAAAAAAAATAACTCAAAACTGAAGGAACCAAATCGATTCGCCCAAAAAGCGAATCGATTCGGGTGACAACCCTAACTTTCTATAAATGCCGAATCGATTCGGCATTTAACCCGAATCGATTCGGGTACCCAGACCTGGAAACTGATCCTAAGCGAATCAATTCGCCCAAGGGTCGAATCGATTCGCCCCTGCGAATTTGCCAAGTTTGGCTATGGAGTCTTGGACTCCTAAAATATCCCCAACTCAAATCCATCCAAACCAAGATCATTTATTGTAACTAATACATCATAAATGCATCTAACTACCCTCATTTACATCAATAATCATCCAAATCATTCTCTAAGGATTCAAAACCCATAAATCCATAAAAACCCTAACATTGTTCAACCATAATTAATACACAACTATCAATACTAATTATTCATCTTAAATCACATAATAGCAAGTAGAAAACTTGCCTCAATCTTGCAAATTCAGATTTGAGAAAGATGAATGCAAGATCAATCTCCAAATCTTCAATCTCTCTCTTTCTCTCCAAAGTTCTCTTCTTCTCTCTCTCACTCTAGGTTAACAAATGCTCTTAAGAGAAATAAAAGAAAAGAAAGACATAAATCGTGCCTTTAGACTAAATTCCCAACTTAAGTGGTTAATACCACATTAAATGATTCGTAACAACACATTTATGCTAAAATCAGTCAAAAGTGCTCGAAACCTCAAAATTCAATATGGCACTTATTTCGACTATCTCGCACCATTCGGGAATAACTACCCCATCCAAATTGTCATTTGGAAATTTTATAACTCATTTTAAGTTCCGATTTCATTTTTAAACCACATCGTCATTTTAAATGTTATGACACAATAAACTGCAACATGGTGATATTTACCCACATATAAGGTAAACATACAACATTTTTGTAAATATTAACTTATCTCATTAAATTAATACTTACTCCACATTCCAACATTTTATATATAATTACTTCACATAGTAAATAAATATAAAATAGGGTTTCAAAAGCGAGGGTTGTTACACATAAGGACTACGTGTTTTGAATCGCTCAGGAACCGTTCAATAAACATAGTCACACATATTGGAGGAGAACATAGTTCACATACCTATGGGTCACGCACATACCTACGCTCCCATGGTCAGCTGACTTATTAACTCACAAATAAGTCATTCACATCCCTATGTCCTTAAGGTACCAATATAAATCCCCACGTAGGCCACAAAGATTATATGGTCCTATACCGAAAGCCGACCTCCTATGATAGCAAGTATGGTAGGTATGTCATACACATAATACTCTATATACTAAGCTTTCATACAACTTAGATAACTGTTCTTTTATTAAATGTGTCTTCTCAACCCTATACCATTAGTCTAATTCGTACACTATTATTATTCCAGATTATACATAATATATTTTGCTGATAAGTCTCACGTCGTATAGTTTCGAGTACTTAAAACCTATCCGAAGAGGTTACTAAGTCTCCTACGTATCCCACATATCAATTCAGTACTCTGAGGTCCTTATTTCTATCCCAAATCCTAACTTATCACTCCGAAGAATTTAAATCATGTTCTCGCATCATAAAATAGGAAATTACTCGTCGGACACTCGTAAATTCAACACTACATTCCAACCAAATTCTAATATGTTGCGGTATTCAAATATATCCCTACTGGTCTCCCTCAAGTCCTAATGTATTCACAAAATCCCCAAATACAACGTTCGATGGACGGAAACACTTCAATTCAATAAGGGGAAAAAGTTCACAGTTTCTCGGGAGATCGATCGATCAAGCCCAATCGATCGATCGACCTATGAATGTCGATCGATCGATCAAGTAGGTGCGGGCTACAGTTTTCCTTCATTTTCAGTCCCAATTTTGTCCTAAATCTTCATTACATGATGTTAAATCCTAAAGTAAACATATTGGGTCATTACACTACCTAATTACATTACTCTTAACATTTCATAACTCTCAAATCATTATCAAATATACTTTTCTTGGATCAAATCATCATATTATCATAAAAAAACCCTTTTTCTATTTTCTTCCAGAACCATCATACTTATCTTCCTAAATCCGTTTTTAATTCTTCAAGGGCTATGATTTTTTTAATGAAAAACTTCTAGAATTAAAATACATGCAAATCCTATACAAAATTTAGGTTTCTTCTCTAAATTTCATGAGTTACAATCATTGTTCATAGCTATCATCAAATCCTACACTATCATAGATAAATTATTCGCTAAAATTTAATGAAATCAAATCACTTGCCTAGAATTTGATGTTCTAATCCGTTGATGACATTAAGGGTTGGTTCTCTTCCTCTCTTCGGTCACAATTCCGGCGAATAGTAGTGGTGTGTGGTGGTTATGGCCTTGAGAACTTTTTGTAACTTCTCCTTTTTCTCACGTTGTCCACTCCTTGCTTTTTGACAGATAATGGCCCTAATGGACCTAATATTGGCTGATAAATAAAGCCTAAATTCGTGGGTCAAAATCCTTTAAAAATTAAAATGACTAAAATACCCTCTAGGGTTGTCGATTTGGCTTAAAAATTTCTTGGGACCCAAATTAAATCCCGGGCTTGTATTTTTTGACTATTTCGACACCCCCGGACACGTTGGCGCACTCAAAATGACCATACAGATGATAAAATTATAATTTACTTTTTAGATCTAATTAAATTTATTCCTGACGCGACTGACACGAGCGTCCCACCTTAATTTCTCGAATTGTCGTATTTATGACTCACAACAACTTTAATAAATTCAATAATCATATATTATCATATTCATCCAATAATATTCAACGTTATCATCATAATCAAATAATAACTCACGTCTCGCTAGTATTTAAATCTGAATTAATTTCCAATTAATCTCTATTTAATTTAATTAATCCCATTAAATAAAATCAGTAACATTACGGGGTATTACATACTTCCCCCTTAATAATATAATTTCGTCTCAAAATTCGGAAATAAAATATACCTGGCAAAAATAACTTTGGATAAATGTGGAGGCGTCTAATACCGAGATTCTCTAGCTTCCACATTAGCTACAACACGTCATCACAATGAAACTTCTATGCTTGGCGTCCCTGTGGCTGTGCACCAAAAAGGTTTTATAAAAAAAAAAATTTGGAAGCAAACGGGACAGAGCTCGAGGTGAAAATACTTTAAAACTGCAAGTGTTTAAATTACAATATTGAACAACACATATATTAAACATGTTAGTCACGTGCCCTCACTTGAGATCCTCACCCCTCAACTATAAATTCCACCTAGTTACACAATTACCTGACTAGTCTATTCTACCCCCATCTAGACGGTTCTTACTTTAGATGCCACCCATTTTATTTAAATTGAATATATTCATAAATCACACATTCAATAATCAGGTTACTTAGCTCAAGTATTAGTTAAGTCTACGATGTTCTTAACTCCAATAAATTCCTTAATTATTCGCATCTATTAAGTAGCGGTGAATCAGTCACAAGTACATATATAAGTCACCCGTCACATATATACATATATGGCACCCTTAGGCTAAGTTGTGGTGCACGCATACTCTGCTATCGAATCCCGATACATCTCGTACATAAGGATCACGTGTTTCGAATCACTCAGGAACCGTTTCAATACAAATCACACATAGTGGGGGCGAACATAGTTCACATACCCATGGGTCACGCACATACCTACGCTCCCATGGTCAGCTGACTTATCAACTCAAAAATAGGTCATTTACAGTCCTATGTCCTTAAGGTACCAGTCTAAATCCCCCCCGTAGGCACACAAAGATAAGACGGTCCTTTCCCAAAAATTAACCTCCCGTGATAGCAAGTATGATAGGTATGTCATACACATAATCATCCATATAATAAGTATTCACACAACTTAGGTAATCATCATTTTAGTATAGGTA